>CM060611.1:21439869-21989869 GCA_030578255.1 Tiaroga cobitis | reverse complement strand
TTGGGTGAACTATCCCTTTAAGGGATAGTTTAAGGCTCCGTCATCTGATGCTTTTATAAAATATAAGGGTTTATTTTCCATAAAATAAGTCATTATTCCATAAGTCATTATTTACCACATCCATTTGTGTAACACTTTAGTTTTTCCACATCTCCCTATCTTGTTCTGTCCATCCATATGATTTAACGGTCTTGGCCACCGTACGATTTAAATTAGATTCCTCTTGCATAGCTGCTCAGAAGAATGCATTTTTCAGCCCAGGTGGAATAAATCAATAGACTTTTTCAAAATACATCAAGTGAACCCACATTATTAAATTTAAAATGGCCTTGGGCACTCTGCAAAGCCATTACATATTGTTTGAGTGCTTCATATTTTGCTCCACTGTCTTCTGCTCATATAAAAATAAACATCTGACAAAATCTGTGCTTTCTACAGTGCTTGTGTGGGTTTAATGTTTTTCTATCCTAACTCAGGTATTTGACGAACACTATCCGCTCAATACCGAATATTTAAATCTTCATTAGTTACATATTTACTCATGTGACCCCTCCCTCTTTCCTTTTGCACACTGACCCTGACTGTGGTTGCAATAATCCATTAAGGATATTCCTCTGAATAACTTGCACTCAAGATGTTTTGTCATTTTTTTAAGTTCCTTTTGAAATTTTTACAGACCCTCATAAAAGTTCATTATGTGTAAAACAATTAACACAGAGAATCTGCATCTCTGAAGATGCCTTTTAAGTGCAGGCAGACCTCGCGGGCACGAGAGAGTCTTGCTTTGTAGATCAACGCCAACAAAACACATCAAACGGCAATAACTCAAACATTCAGCAAGGCAGCAGGGTTTTGATGCGCAAGATACAGCCTCTCAAAACCAAATGTCAACCTCACCTGCACGTGGTGCTGCTGCTTTACCTAAGAGGCTCTGGCGACAACGATAATGGGCGCTGTATAATAACCCACCAATCCTACATGGGCAACTTCAGGATCATGGATTGTCAAAGACCTGGTCATGCTGGAAGGGATACAGAAGGGTCTGTGCAGTATCTGTCGCCTCCCTGTACCTACACCTCGACGGCAAGACTGAAGTGCCACACATGCAGACTGGCGAAGTGGAGAAACTTCTTCCCCTGGGGTTGGCGCCCCCTCGCGGTATCTAGCCAACTAAAGCCTATGAAATGCACAACAATAATGTATCTAGTCATAATGCTACGGCGTACCCGGGAGGCGACGCAAATGCTCGTATAAATCTATTCAAAGAAGTACCATTGAATATTAGCGCTTTAAATGTACGAACCCTGTTACAAACTGGTCAACAAGCTTTATTAGCTACTACTCTAAGCAACCTGAACATTGATATTTGTTGCTTATCCGAACTTCGCATGCCTAAATCCGGCACTTGTAGAATAAAAACACCTGGCAAAACTGACTATTTCACCCTGTATTATAGTGGAGAAGAGGCTCAACGACAGGGTCTCAATGGCGTGGGTATTGTAATTTCCAAAACCATCAACAATGCCCTAATGGAGTGGAATCCTATTAATGATCGTATTGCTAAACTTCGCCTAAAGGCTAAACCTACTAATGTTACAATCATTGCAGCATATGCGCCAACAAATACAGCCACAGACGATATCAAGGAAACCTTCTATGAGGCACTTGACATTGCTATAGAAGATACCCCAAAGAATGATTATCTTGTACAAGCAGGGGATTTTAATGCTCAGATTGGACCCTCAGTTCAAGGCCGCAAAGAGACCGGTCATAACTCCCTTGGAACATTGACCGACAATGGAGAACGCCTCCTATTCCTAGCGTCTAACCACAATCTCCTAGTGGCTAATACTATATTCAGCCATAAACGTCGACATCTTCAAACCTGGACTAGTCCAGATGGAAAAACCCGTAATCAGATTGACTTTATTCTAATCCGCAAACACTGGCGCCACACAATACTGGATGCCCGCTCCCACTGGGGTATAAACCTTGTCACAGACGATGATGACTGATGAATGATGACTGGATTAGCACAAACACCATTTCCCTATCCAATCAAAGAAAGATTGCACGAAACAATAACAATCATATCCTTGCTTCTGAATTAGCCAGGCAGATAAAACGTTCTGCCAAGCAGGACCGGGAAATCTTTTGGACAAACCAAGCTATAGAATTGGAAAATGCCCAAAATCGAGGGGATTGTAAAAAAACTATTCCGATTGGTAAACAATCTGGCAAGGAAATATTCGAAACCAATCAGCAGAACCATATTAGACAAGCATGACCAGGTCATCAAAAGCAAGGAACAACTACATGACAGATGGTGTGAGTATTTTTCCGAACTGTTAAATCGAGATCCTCCACAGACAACCCAAGCCATAAACCAATGCAAATCTCTATTAAATTACAACATAAGTGAAGAGCCACCATCTTTGGACGAAATCCAAAAAGCCATTAAATCCCTTAAGAGCGGCCGTGCCCCTAGAGTAGATGGTCTACCTCCTGACCTCTTTAAAACTGACAACCCTAGCCTAATACAGGACCTATACCACCTTTATGCCAAAATATGGGCGGATGAAAAGATCCCTATGGATTGGCAAACTGCCATCATAATACCTATCTTCAAAAAAGGTGAAAAGAAAAACTGCAAGAACTATCGCGGTATTTCCCTTTTAGCCAATGCCTACAAACTCATGGAGCGAATTCTCCTAAATTGGATCCTACCCATTTGTGAAATGTCTACAAGAGAAAACCAAGCTGGCTTCCGACCAGGTCGTAGCTGCACCGACCAAATCTTTTCTCTTCGGCAAATAATAGAACTGCGACATGAATTTAGACAACCAACAGTAGTCGCATTCTTGGACTTTACAGCAGCCTTTGATAGTGTCGACAGAGAAACTATCTGGTCTCTACTAAAAATGAAAGGAATCCCCAATAAGCTGGTTAACCTGTGTGCATCAATGTATGCAACCACAAACTGCAGAGTCAGAGCCTATGGCGAAGATGGCCATGCCTTTGCCACCAAAACAGGGGTGCGACAAGGGGGCATACTATCACCTTGCCTCTTCAACATTGCTATTGACCATGTACTCAAAAAAGCATTAGATGACAACCCACTTGGAATAACCATCTACCCCTCAGAACGACAGATCACTGATCTTACATTTGCAGATGATATACCAGTCCTTGCAGTATCGATGGACTCCATGCAAATAATGATTGATCATATTACCCGAATGGCCGCCTCTGTTGGTCTGAAGCTAAATTGTCAAAAATCCAAATACATAACTGCTAACATTGACCCTACAGTTTCCATTAATAATCTAACCATCGAAAATGAACCAATGGAACATGTCACTTCATTTACCTATTTAGGAAGCAACATTACCCTAATAGGCAATACAGATGAAGAAGTCCAAACAAGAATACAAAGGGCTTCCTCAATCTTTGCGGCATTAAATTATTTTTGGAACAGACGTGACATTTGTATCAAGACAAAAACAAGAATTTACTGTGCTATCGAGCGACACTGCTGTATGCCTCTGAAACATGGCCCTTGAAAGTCGACCAACAAAAAAGGATGGAAATATTCGACCACCGTTGCTTGAGACGGATAGCAAAAATTCGATGGTCTGATTTCATCTCCAATGAACAGGTCCGAGAACGCTGTGGGATAAAGGAGCCCCTGTCCTCTGTACTTACCCGGCGTAGCTGGAAATGGATAGGACATGTCTTACGTATGCAAAATAGTCGCTTACCACTACTAACCTTTATGGCCACCCCTGGACCCTCTTGGAAACGCCCTAAAGAAGGTGTTCGTACAACAACAAAAAGATACATTTATAAGACTGCTGAGTCTTTTATCGTGGTGCCCTTTGGACTGAGCAGAAAGAAATATGACCGGGATTGGCAAGAACATATTCAAACCTTGGCAATGGACCGAGTACAATGCAAATGCATCACAGAGGATGTCGTCCATACCCAGTTAGGGTGAACAGGACGCTAACTAACTAACTCAAACATTCAGCAGTGATTTATTTTTCTAATCCCCCTCACTGTTCTCATACAGAGCTCTTAAAGAATAAATCATTGTGCATTAATTGAAAGCAGATTTTTACACACGCTCGCCTGACTGGATGATATAAGTGCATTTGGCTGAAGGACCACTGTTCTTTGTCAAAACAGGAAAATATGCAGAACATGATTGGAAAAGGCAGAGCATGCATCACTTTTTTGGGATATGATGTCTTTGGGGTTATTTTTAGGGTGTGAGGTGCCTCACATCTGGATTTGTCTTGTTGAAGTCAAGCTAAAAATGGTATTTTGCTGATTTCCAAATGGAACCTGTGCTCTCTTTGCAGATGTCATTAAATGCATCGAAACAATACTCATACAGTTGGCATGAATCCAAGCCCTGATTATCTCTAAAACACTTCACCTCATCATTCATCATTGTGTCACATTAGTTAAGTGCCCATATGACACCCATCCATCATTGGTTGATGTGGCTTAATTACTGTTTTCCATGGCAAAGGCTATGCAGTCTGTTCTCACTCAATTTAGTGCCTTTTAGAAGTGAATTTAAGTTAAATTCTTATTATTATATATAGAACTTATACCCTTAAAGTTTCAGTAAAGTGTTAATCGTAAAGGGGATGGTTCACCCAAAAATGACAAGTCTGTCATCGTGTACTTTTTGAAACCCATACGACTTTCTTTCTTCCGTGAAACATTAAAAGGAATTATTTATTGAGAAATCCAAGCAGCTCTTTTGCATACAATGAAAGTAAATGATGACCACGGCAGTCAGGCTATACAAATCTTTTAGTAAATTTCAGTCTGTTCCTCACACAAAAATAACAGAAGATTTGGAATTTAGTGCACTTTTATTATGGTGTGACTTTTTGGAGCTCGAGAGCCCCTGGTCCCCATTCACTTGTATTGTATGGAAAGGCACAGCATGGACATTCTTCAAAATATTTCCTTTCTTGATCTGCGGAAGAAAGAAATCATACGGGTTTGGAACAACACTGTGCTTTTAATATTGTATAATGTTTCCTTGCATTTTAAGCAGTAGGCACCAGGAAAAGCAGATCCATGGATTGTTCATGACAGTGCGATTCAGATCATTGGCTGAAACGATCAGGGCCAACCAGTGGTGTAGTCTACGTGATACGCAGGTATACGCCGTATACCCACTAGAAAATGTCAAGGATTTCCGTATACCCACTAGGAAACGTCAAGGATTTCCGCATACCCACTTAAAAAAGCGCGAGGATTCGTAACAACATCGTTTTGTGACAGAACTTTCATTCATAAATTCACCCCGCCGTCTGTGTTTGCGCAGCGTCACGGATCGAATCGCGGAATCCAGTCACAAATGTAATTAGCTGCAAAGCGGAATGTCACGCAATTTGGCCATTTTTGAATGAATAAATCAAAAGTAGGGATGTACAATGAATCAAATCTCGATATGTACTAGTGTCTATGAATATCAAAGCTCAAAAAGACTGCTATTGAAATAAACTCTGCATGTCTGTGTGTCTCTGTGAATGAGCGCTCAATGTGTGCTCTGTAACTAACTCTAAGGAAAGTGTAAATAAGATAATAATTTCAGAGCTTTATTTTATAAATTTTCTCTGTTAATATTTATTAACTGTTAAAGAGTCTTTTGTTTTGGCACATCCTAGTGGAACGTTAATTTCACATCTAAAAGGGTGAGACTATTTAGTGAGACGCACCCACGGAAGTAAGGAGAAAAGATCACATTTCGGGCTGAAATTGTATAAAGCTCTTTAAGGATAATTTAAGCACCTAGCTGGAACGGGAACAAGGTATTGTGTGTTTAACTTGTTTAATGTTTATGTGCAGTAATATTTAGGTTAATTCATTCTACTGTGAAGAAGTATTTGAATGTATTATTATCTCTCGTGTCATGTGAAGTCAAGCTAACGTAAGTCTTTTAGCATTGTTAATACTACACGGGTAACATCACTAAAGCGTCTTTATAAATGACTGTTTGTTCGGTTAATTCGGCCTTTGGGCAATGTTTATGTTTGTAAGAGCTAATTTTATGTTATTTATCTGTCCCGTAGCTCTTACGTTGTTTCAAGAAGAAAGTTTGAAATGAACGGAAAGTAGATTTGTGTTTAACCAAGGCTGACGTGACGGCTGAACATAAATAAAGGCTTCTGGAAACATCAGTACGCTTCACCATTGTCTGGCTAGGGGTTTGCTACATGCTCTACGCACACTGAAGCGCAAGTGACACTCGTGGTGTTTTTAGCGTCTATGACGACATGAACTTCATCGTAGAGCTTTTATGAGAGTCACTGCACAAGAATTTTACCATTTCATTTGATAAAACTATCATCATTCATTAGTATCATATACACTCACAAACTTTAAAGTATTTGATGACAACCTGTCAAAATAAAAGTTTTCTATAACTTGAAGAAAATATAACTGAACTGAGGGGGAGGAGGGTGTACAACAAAAAGAAGTGCAGATTTCTGAAGTATTTGGATGGCGCATTAATTCACAGTTTACATGAACACCTTAATTAATGCACACAAGTTAATGACCTTAACCCAGTTTAGCTCCCTTTGAATCTTGTTTCAGTTGCTTAGAGACTGTGAATCTGCAGTCGCTGTGCAGATCAGCAGTTCAGAGGCAGAAACATTACATATTCGCAGTGGTAGACATTAACTAAGCATTTTTACTTCATTACTGAACTTAAGTACATTTTTCAAGTATCTCTCCTTTATTTACTTGATCTAGTGTTTTTCTTTCTGAAAACTTTTACTTCGTTATTTCATACTTTACTCCACTACATTTGATAAAAAAAAAACATTTAGTTCGATCTGAGGAAATCGCCACCCTCTCTGAGACGAAATAGCGATGTCTGATTCGCAAACAAGCTGATTCTTTTAATGAACCTGTTGAATCATTTTCGCAAATCGCACTGAACAATTTCGAAATGGACTGATCCGATTGCAGTTGTTCTTAAATATTCCACGATCTGGTCAGAGCAAGTCTACATAGGTCACTTAATTGTTCATTCCTGACTCAAAATGTGTAAGACAATGTAAAAACAAAAAATAACATTAATTAATGCATCTATAAAATTGGTATGTTTGCGTACCGTTCTTAAACCATATTTTAACCATACCATGTAACCATATTTTGCACTGCGTGACATATAGTTCAGGCATGAAACTCTAATCGAACGCTGATTGGTTCTTCCAATGCCGTGGCCCCAGCCAATCAGAAGTACTTCCAAATCCACGTAACCATATACTGTATATTTTACACTAGCCTGAGATTGGCACGTTGCGTGATTATAAAAGCTTCTGTTATCCCTCTTCCTCCCCAGCACCACCTGTAGAGATCTGCTATTGGGGTTCTACCATTTTCTTGCATCAGCCTTTCCTTTTGTTTGTAATTTTGACAGAGCTGAAAAAATGATTGTACTTGCTTAGCAGCAGCAGCAGCAGCGCAGCAGATCTCGTCCGCCAAAATCAAACTATGTATGTTCCATGCCATGCCTGATCTGTTTTAATTTTTGGATGTTTATACTATTTCTTACAACACATTTACATGCATTTTGTTTTTCATCTTTTTTAAATACTATATTATATATTTTCATATTTTTATATTTTCACTTGTTGTCATACTTACATTTTCTGTAACTTAAATTGAATATTTTAGTATATTAAAGTTTAATGTTTTCATAGTGTATGTTTTGGTAATAAAATTAAATGTTATTTGCAGATCAATACAAATGAGACATTACCACATCAAATAAATGAATCAATTTCTTCATCCACTAATTTTCCTTTTTGTAAGATAGAATATATAAATGGGCAAAATATATAAACATGGTTGATCTATTAGTACTTTCTACGTTTAATACAATTAAATTAAAATAGGTCAAATTAAAAAGGAGTGCTTGCACTTTTACTGGAGTAATATTTTATTAGGGTATCTGTACTTCTACTCAAGTGTACATCGTCCACCACTGCATATTTGTTTAGTTTTTTCACCAGCCTTCACTCAGAATGTGCTACAACATGGCTTACTCAGACAAGAGTAAAAATTCAAGAGTAATACAGCAAATAGCACTCGCTCCCTTTCAAATAGCTGCAGAACATCACAGCGATATAAAACGCAACTCCATTTACACTTTTATGTGCAACAATGGGAAGCAAAGCTGAGCAGGAAAACTCACACAGAGAACTGACCCATTCCCCTGATTTATACCCAGTGACTGCCCCCAGCTGTTCAGATTGCCAGAGCCAAGACTAAGCATGCATAGCTGAATGCTATTTATTGGGAATTCACAACCATTAGCCAAAAGCGAAGGTGCCAATAGGGCTATGTTTAAAATCAAATTTGCAAGTGTTGAACCCCGGGGAGCTGAAGCCATTTCAGACTCCATCAAATCAACACGGACATAACGAATTGAGAGGTTCTCGACATTACAAAAGACTCTTTTTGTGAAACGACGGCCAGCGTACAGATCAAACGGGATGTCCGACCATCTCCTTAAACTAACGTACACAAAGAGAGACAATGAAATAGGAGCGCATAGTAAAATCCCCTTTGTCCTCCCTCCAAAGCCGTTCAAAGAGAACAAATTGCCAGAAACTGTTAGATCCAACAGCCAGTGGAAATAATTCACAGTTTCATTGTGTGACTATTAAGGTCTGCAACTGAGGGGCTTCTGTTTCAAAATATTTTGTCAGGCCTTCAGTGAGAGATGAGCAGCACCGTCTGGCACTTTGTGTGCGGCCAGCACAATGACTCATTGTGACAAAACAGGAAAGTGGGCTTTTGGGATCTGGAGAGAAGGAATATTAGTCACAACTCCCTGAACTGCCCCAATCTGGGTTCCGCGGCCCGTCTCGGATCATTGTGATTAGCACGACCGAAAAACAAGCGATGTAAGGAGCTTGTCATGTTGACTGGCCGCAACAGGTTTCTACTCATTTATGCCACAACGGATTGTCCGTTTCAGCTCAAAGTAAAGATCCCATAATGTCTGCTGCTCATTTACAACATTATGAAAAGAGTCTCATCAGTATCAATGATCATGTGAACTAATGACCTGCTTTAGTACATGGTTGTTTCGACACCTAAAAGCCTGTAAAAACTACATGTAAAAAAAACCTCTATGATCCCCTTTTGATATGTAGTTATTGCATTAGGCCATGATTATTTTTGAAAACAAGAGTCTATAAACTAATGGAAAAAGAAGTCTTTCAGCTCCTAAATACTATTTTATATTGTTTTGTCAGGGTCATCAGCCCAATATATTTGTCATAATTTTAAGCGCATACGAGTTATACATAACCAGATCAATATACACACTACATACATTACAATGCAAAACATTTTCTGCATAGAAGATAGGCAGAAAAAAAAATCTTTTGAAATAATGACGATGTTGGCTGCTTTGACTTTACAATAAATAGTGTATTTTTAGTTTACTCATGTTACATAAATGACTAGTGTATAACTAAGTACAGTGGGGGGTGGGGGCTGGCCTACGTCAACTTTATAAAAGCATTCTGGCCAATAAGCTGTCTATATCATCCTTTGTTTTTCCTCTTATGTACATACAGTGGATGCCTGCAAAAATTACATGCATCATTTCCTCTATTAATGATGAGGACTGCTTTAAACCTTTTCTTCCTCATCATTCCAGCCCAAATAACATATATTCACCCACTTTTTTCTTACCAAACGTGCATTTTTATCAAAGCAAGAAAAATATCTGACCTCAAGGCTTCCGAAAAAAAGAACGAATTCTGGGATGTCAAACTCATAAAGACTTGCGATAAACCGACTCATAGTAATAAACGAGATCTTAAGACTACCTGCTGCCAGCATCTGGTTTTGTACTACATGCACATTGTGTGAGTGTGAGTGTGTTCTTCTTGTAATAAAATGAGTGTCAGACTGGGATGACACAGTGTTAGAGCGGGGAGGAGACTAAGAAGTGCAAAGACTGTCCAGCTGTTCAGGGTTTAAGTACTTCACCACTTCCTTGATCCCATCTTCACAGCTCCTAATCTTACTGAAGTCCTTCTGCTTGTCTTCTTCTTCTTTGAACTTTCTCCAAGTGTCTATGCAAACAGAAGAAGGACAGTTTAATACAGATTGGTTTAGCGTACAGTGTGAATCGGGCCTGTCTCTCTGTGTCTGGCACAGAATTTAATTCACAGAGCACAGCCAATGCTCAGAAAATGTATCAAGAGTGACTTACTGAAGTAGTTAGATGGAAAATTTGTAAAAAGGAAACCAAAAATCTACATGTTAGACGTTCAATTTCCTCTGGTCTCCTCTACCTTATCATATTTCCTGGCAGCTGAAAATACTCCAAGCTCAAATATTTAGTGTTGTCCCTAGTCTCTTTTCATGGCTGTTTAAAACACATATTAGGAGAGGAATAAGTTTACCTTCAATTCACCTACAATGTTCAGTGTGTTCAATTCAAACTCAATTTTAACTATGAAAATACACAGTTGAATGTTTAAATGTCACATTTTGCAAACTAATGCGGAACTAATTTGGTGAAATACAAAAATTTAAACAAACCCTCATCTAATGTGGTCAGCATGATGTAATTTTCCGGATGCTCTATGAGGTCTTTCTTCTGAACATCACCTGTCTCCATCAGATGCAAAACACCTGCAAAGATTAGAAGGCAGTTTTAAAGGATTAACACTACAATAATAAACATAATAAACAGAGCGATTCCAATAGGGTGCTCTGGCCCTAATTCTAGTGCCATAGAGCTAAAATAAGCAACCTTATCTTGCAGCAAAAGTGAAAGAATCTCTATTTTTGCTCTCCAACAATAGTTTGTTCCAGCGCTGATAGAAATAATGTGCTTAACACTATAATAGTCTTGAATTACCAAACAAATGTAACAACCTCATGATTATCTATATTATAACTTGTTTAAATCACCAACATCACCTTCAACAGTTTTCCAGACTTGCACCTCAACTTCAGTGGCTCCTTGTCTCTCGATGGCAATCATCCGTACTTTATCTTCCGACTGAGCAGCTGATGAGGGTTCAACTTTATAAACCAGGAGACTGTTATTGTCCTGAGCAAGATAGCACTCAGTCCTGTTGCTCTCTGCTTTGAGCTCTGGAAATGCAAGTTAAAAAAAAAAAAAAAAACACACACACACTGATAAAACATTAAAGTTAAATCGTTGCAAATATGATAACACTGATATGCCTACCTGGACAAATCTTACAGCACTTCCCCTCTATCTTTATGGGATGTTGGCATGGATACTGGTTGGGACACGTGATGCGCCTGCATTCTTGAAAGCCATCCCTGCAGGTGCACAGAATGCACTCCAAGACCTTCCCTAGCGCCGGGTGCCACACGTCACCATGAGAATAGGTCTTGCCACTGTACACACAAGCTTAGACAAAGTCAGAAACCCTACATTACTTTGACAGGATATGACTTTATTGGATTTTGATAAGCAATTCCTGTGCTAAACCCCAGGTTATCTTCGTTCTAAACCACGCTTTTAACCCTGGGTAAAGGAACGTTTCACACTTGAAATGTAGAAGTGGGATTAGCACTGCTTTTTACCCGGGGTTAGAGTTAGCATCGCTTTTGCAGTGTTAAACCCATTTAACACTGGGTTTGCGGTGCCAAACCTGTAAAATGGTGATGCGGTTACAGCTAGATGCTTAACAACAGACAGCCAATCGCTTGCCTCATATTCACATGCTTTGTGCATCACAGAAACACTACGTGTTATATAAACAGTAGGCTATGTTTCAGCATTTAAGGGGGAAAATGTGAAATGGTGACATGAAACGTGACCATTTTATATTGTTACCTTTAGTTCGAAAAGTCTAAAATTAAGTATAAACTTGATAGTACAGTCGGCAATATATGAGGATGCTCAATTCTAGAGCCTTTATGTAAACAGATCGCATGATGTGCTCATCCAATCAAAGACACTGACACCGCAAATATACATACAAGAACGTTAACCTAGGGTTTAGGAATGTACAGTGTGAAACAGCAGCTTATAAATACCCAGGTTAATAAAGTGCATGACGTCTGTTACGTCCGTGTGTGTTTGTGTTTCCACTGGAGGTTCGTAACAACGTCAAAACCCGGAAGACTAATTCACCAGTGGTTCCCTTAAAATTTTCCTATGGGATTTTATAATGGGGTTTTTTAATTGATGAGTAAAATAAGGTCTGACGTTTTTTATTAAATTAACATACCAGCTTCAAAATCCACGCTTTCGATATGGGTGTGTGTAATTTAAGTTGTTTACCATAGACCTTATTTTACTTATAAATCCAAAAACCCCATTATAGTGAAACAGTAAAAATTAATTGTTTCATTTAATAAAATAAGTTAAAGGGTTAGTTCACCCAAAAATGAAAATTAAGTCATTAATTACTCACCCCCATGCTGTACCAACCCCGTAAGACCTTCGTTCGTCTTCGGAACGCAAATGAAGATATTTTTGATTAAATGTGACAGCTGGATCACTCCTCCATAGGCTGCCTAAGGGATTGAAACTTGACGGCCCAGAAAGTCAATGAAGAAAATGTTTAAATATTCCATGTCGCAACAGTGGCTCAACTATAAGTTTATCAAGCGACGAGAATTTTTTTTGTGCGAAAAAACAAACAAAAATAACGACTTTATTCGACTATTCCTTTTCTTCCTTGTAGGCCTGAAACGAGACTTCAAGAGATTTCCACGACACGCACGCGCGAGAATTGCAATCTCCTTCAACTACTTCAGTTAAGTTCTCGCGCGTGCGCGTCGTGGAAATCTCTTGAAGTCTCGTTTCAGGCCTACAAGGAAGAAAAGGAATAGTCGAATAAAGTCGTTATCTTTGTTTGTTTTTTCGCACAAAAAGTATTCTCGTCGCTTGATAAACTTATAGTTGAGCCACTGTTGTGACATGGAATATTTAAACATTTTCTTTAATGACTTTCTGGGCCGTCAGGATTCATTCCCTTAGGGAGCCTATGGAGGAGTGATCCAGCTGTCACATTTAATCAAAAATATCTTCATTTGTGTTCCGAAGACGAATGAAGGTCTTACGGGGTTGGTACAGCATGGGGGTGAGTAATTAATGACTTAATTTTCATTTTTGGGTGAACTAACCCTTTAATACCCTGCTCAAACCAAATTAGTTTAATCAAATTGACTTTAGAACTTTCTTTTTCTATCGAGTTCACAAAACTGACACATTTGAAGTAACCTGAATCGTTTCATTGTTTTGAGTTTTATGAACTCTTAATTTAGACAAACTAAAATGCTTTGCCCATGGCACTCGAAAGGGAGAGTAAATGATAAAATTAAGTGTATAATAAAATGTATTTTTTTGTGCAAGATTAATGTAAAAAGTGCTCTAAGCGATGTCACGCGTTTTTAGGCCAAAACATTTTTTGGCACATAAAGCAAACATCTCCTCACTATCCGCTAGCTGCCTGTCCCCTGAACACACTGTAAAAAAATGCGGTCTCTGTAGACAGCCCAGGCTCCACAAACAGCAACAAAAACAAACTGCAGCGACCGTTCCAGCCTGGGGGTGGGGTTAGTGAGCGTACATGTGGGGTGTGGAGGAGAGAAGCATGAAGAGGAAAGTTATAATTTTAACTCTTTAAGTTTGATATGGTCGACACACGACCAAAGAGACGACGTTCTGATGAACAGATTGCAAAAATACAAAGAAGAGGGAAAAGGAGAAGGAACGCATGCCCGAATTTACACGGGAAAAGCCTTTGAAAGGTGGTGAGAACTCCGCCGGCAGAAGGGCTTCCAATCCGACATTCGTTAGCTCTGTCTTTGCTGGACAGGTGGGTAAATCCAGTTTGGTTTTTCTAAATGGACTTTCATGTTCGCCTAGCTAAATTAGCTAAAACAATGCAGTCAGCGCTAACTTTGGTGAATACAACATATAGGTTTCTAGCAGCTATCTATCGATCTTTATTGTAAATAATCAAGCAAACTCACAGTAGGGCGACAGTTTGTGTGAATAATAGTTTTCACCAACTATTTATTATGAAATTGAATGTTCATTCATAGCCTATTGACAACTTTGACTAAATTTGAAGCTAACGTTATCTTGCTATTATTGCGTCCTGGTATGGGAGCTAAAGTTATAACCTCAGGTGGTGAAACGTTTTATCGTGTTTTTCTGGTAAAGTTTCTATTTGTTTTTGCATTATATGAAAGCATTTATCTAACTTGGCGACATTACACCTTGAAAGAAGTATCAGTAAAAACTACAGGGGGAGGGGACGGGATGAGGAGGAGGGAAGGTCTAGCTAGCCTCCGTTTTGTTTGACAATACTTTGAACGTCAACAAGAAGTGACGTCACCCAGCATCGCTTTGAGCACCTTTAAGTAGTAATGTATTCATTTTCTTCTGTGTGGGCCTCTGAGTAAGTTCATGTAGTGTAACAGCGCAGCGCTTCTGGGTTGTACGTCAGAACGTAGACTCATATATTGGAAGAAAAAAATACACAGAAGAAAATGAATAGTTGAATAAGGTCGTTATTTTTGTTTGTTTTTTTGCACACAAAATGTATTCTCGTCGCTTGATAAACTTAAGGTTGAGCCACTGTAGTCACTTGGACTATTTTAAACATTGTCTTTACTAACTTTCTGGGCCTGCAAGTTTCAATTACATAGAAGTCTATGGAGGAGTGAGGCAGCTCTCAGATTTAATCAAAAATATCTTAATTTGTGTTCAGAAGATGAACGAAAGTCTTACAGGGTTGGAACAACATGAGGGTGAGTAATTACTGACAGAATTTTAATTTTTGGGGTGAACTAACCCTTTAAGAACAAGTAAAATGTATGAGTACAAAATAAAATTCTGTCAGTTCTGCTTACTTAAGCTTTGAATTTCTTAACTTAAACATTTTGAGGCAACCGATTGCCTTACATTTTTTTAGTTTTGCCAACTTATTCGAGTTTACAGTGACTCATTCAGAAATTGCTATGACTATGCTATTAAAGCATTGTGTTAATAATTAGCAAGATAGCATTACTGAATTAGCTAGTTCAAGCTAGCCAAGATCCACTACTAAAAATATTTCATTTGAGATTACATGATCATTTTTAGTTAAATGTATGAACTAACTTAATCAAATATTTCAAGTAAAGAGCCATTCAAAAATGTACAAAATAAAAACCTGCCAGTTATGTTTACCTAAACTTTGAATTTAAGACTGATTACCTCAAATTTTTTGAGTTTTGCCAACTTATTCGGGTTTACAGTAACCCATAGGAAAATCTTGAGGGAACCACTAGTGAACTAGTCCTCTGAGTTTTAACATCATGCCTACAGCATTCTTTTTACCTAGGGTTAACAACTATATTCCGTCTTCCGTATACCCAGGGTGTAGAAAGACCCAGGGTTAACCAGTTCAAGTGTGAAAAGCCCTTTTGTTTACCTCTCTGATGTTTGCGCTGCAGAAGAATTTTAACAGTAGTTTCAGCAGCTCCTTTGAGGTGTAGTGTCTGCATGTTGAGGCCTCTGGGAGACCCCCGGAGTGTCGATGGCGTGGCCCTGACTGAGCGAACCCTGATCTGTTCCGCACCACACTGATCCACAGAATGCCTCTTGTGTTTCAAGACACATACAATCAAACGTTGTAACTGCACTTGTTTAAATATTATCCTATTAAAGAGTATCATGAATAAAACAATAAAACACATTTTAAGGAGTACAGTGAGTCTCTTGAAAAAGAAAATACATACAACTCCTCTGTTCAATTGTTGTCCTCCATCCTCAAAGGATGCAGAATTGATATCAATTGCACTTTCTGTTTATTCAAAGGAGACAATGGCATTTATTTACTTTTTACCACAATGAGGGGCTTAAAATATGAATACAGCCTCTAACATCCAATTTCGTCTAAAATAAATCAATTTATGCAGCTTTTGCATCCTATAATATAACTGAAATAGGCTAAAATTCTCTAAATTGTAAAAAATAAGTTGCAAATAAATTGTTACCTTTGCACACCAAGCAGCAGGTATCCGGGACTGACACTGGTGAGGAGCATGTAATGGGCTGACAGGTTTTCAATGCACAGAATATATTTCCATTCTTTAATGAAAAAAGTTGAAAATTGAAAAAAATAAATAAAGAATATTAATTATGATTTCATCTACTGTACATAAATTTACAACCATCAACCTAAAATGTATTAATGAAGACATTATTACTTGAATTGCTTTGTTGTTGTTTTACGTGTCTGTGTGTCTGTTACTGAAACTATGTCGTTATTTGGGGAATAGCTAGGAAATGAATCTGCAGTTATGACTATGGTGAAAGCATTATGGTTTATCGAGCATTATTATCATTTCGTTTTAAAAGCAGACAATTTTATCCAAAAAGAGCGTTCTGCTCTACTGTTTGAGCTGCAAAAATTCTGCATTTTTACCTGCTCTCTCACACTATCTTTCAGGACACTATAAAAACTATTAAACTGTTTGAAGTAAGATTCCCATGTTTGCAGATGCCAGTCTGTTACTCCTGAGAGATGTACTATGGTAAATGCAACAACAATGAATGCAAACAAATACTTACAGAGCAAGTACACATGACACACTGGTTCGACTGACGTGATGGGAAGAGCTCATGGTTGGCAAATGTTTCCCCTGTTTGATAAATGGTTCCATTATACCTACAGGTTTTAATGGGTGCCCGCAGACCAGCAGGAGTTCTGTGCTCATCTGATTATGACAATAACAATAATATGCACAAGTCAGACGGTTCAAATAAAAAAGTACCAGAATCATGTATATAAATTAAATTAATTGAACTCCCACATTAAAAAAAGTGTTGTAATACCTGCACAATGAGGACAACACTGCTGTGAGTTAGTCACTGGATTTTCACATCGCAGAACAGGGCATTTGATGCTGTTGCATTTCACATGACCAGACTATACATACACCCAAATGAGTAAACAGAAACACTGACACATTACACATAATATGTGCATCTGACAAGTGCATGCACACAATTGCAACATTAAAAGTAATGGGTAATGATGGTAATAATGATGATTCATGAATGATCAGCTAAAAAAAACTATGGCATATTAAAACTTAAAACAGTAAATTAGTCTTGAAAGGTGTATACATACTTCTGTGCACGTACAGCGCATGCAGAACATGAATCCAAAGGGCTCCAAATAGGGATGCCAGCTATCACCTGGCCTGTATGACTTCTCTTTAAAAGTGCAAAACACACCTGACACTGCATGCAACACAAACACGTGATCATTTGATTGCTGGGATTTACATCAACATCTTTATCAATTATAAATGTTTTAATCCCAGAAATATTATGTATTCTGTAAAGCGATAGCTTTAGGTTATGACACTACACTGTAAAAAATGATTTACATGATTTGTTAACACAACATTTTTTATTTGTCAAATCAACTTAGATTCACTAATGTTGTTCAGATAACAAAACGTTTTTAGTTTAGGTTGATTAAACTAATGGCTTGGTGGCAATGCACTGATATAAAATAAAAACATTAGTTGATTGTACTAATAGATAGTTCACTCTGAGTCTTAATTTTCCCTGCGCATGCGCCGGACGCCCGAGTGTAAACAACAGACGACACTTGAAAGAGAAGGCCGATTTTCTCTTCAGCTTCTTCAGAAGCAAGGAAACAAGACTGTTTATGGTAAGTAATTTTAAAATTCAATGTCTTTATAGACTGGTTTTGTCTAAGGGTAATGAAATTTATTTCCTAGGCAGCGAAAAATCAGAAGATGGTTTAAATCTAACGTTATAAGTAAGTTAATTATGGAAGTAAAATAATGTCAAATGTTTTTGAAACAAAAAGCATGTTGAATTGCACCAATTGAAAAAAAATATGCATTGCGTTAACCATGCTTGCATTTTAATCCATTGTATTTTTAAGGCTTGCATTTTTATGGGCTGAAATTCAACATGGTTGAATATTTAAGCTGTGAATATTTCAATTAAAAACATTTCAAACACATTTTCAATATTAAAAATTCAATAATCCACATTCACCTTTCATATTTCACTTCCAAAATTTTCAAACTGTTTAAAAATACAACCTATAATATTCAAAAGGAAATTTTCGGTCCATTTTATTTCGCCTTGAAAATTTGCTTCCACAAATTCAGTGGTTCAAATTCGACAGTAAATTCAACGTCGACATCCAGAAACTGCAGGAAAAGCTGGTAGATTAAAACAGTGAGAGATCGTGTGGCTGGCCCGACGCTTAGTAAGAGCCACGAGACGCGCTCCAATACGGGCAAAGGAGCGAATAAAATATACGATAAGATGAAAAAATGGTAAATAAGAGATGGATTGCACTTTATGTGCTCTCATCGGAGTGTCTGGTTCATGTAAACAGTGAGAGATCTTGTGGCAGGCGCGACGCTAATAGGTGACGTGACGCGCGCTCCAAATGGACAAAAAGATATAAAATAAGATGACAAATACCCCTACTGTAGCCTACGCAGCCCTGGATAATAGCGGAGACAATTCACGTTATAACACAGAGATGACCAGATATCATGGTAGAGATGTAATTTTTAATTGCTGAATTTAATTTATAATTGTAATTGGGTTGTATTTAATGATGCTATTTAAATAAAATTGCCTTTGCCAAAACCCAGCCATCAATTTAGTATTCCGTCATAGTGACTAAAACAAACAATTCACTCTGTCTCAGTGTATTACAGTTGTTTTACTAAAACTTAAAATCAATGCCAACGGCGAGAGAATTTAGTTTTGCAGTGGACAAATCACCTTACTTTGCACGGGGGTAAAAATAAGTCTCATAAGACACTTGAGTAAACGCTCGTGTGTTTTGTGTCTTAATCAACCTTTTCCATACACATATAAATTATAACTCGTACTCCTCGTTCTGTCCATTTCAGCAAATGACGTTTTGTGAAGGCCTCTCCTGTTGCTTTGGTGCTTGTCAACACGCGCGTGCACCCCCTGCTGGTAAAGCCGACTACAGCAGATGGAGATTATGATCGGTAATCTACTGCTTTTCCTGCAGTTCCTGGATGTCGATGTTGAATTTACTGTCGAATTTGAACCACTGAATTTGTGGAAGCGAATTTTCAAGGCGAAATAAAATGGACCGAAATTTGCCTGTTGAATATTATAGGTTGTATTTTTAAACAGTTTGAAAATTTTGGAAGTGAAATATGAAAGGTGAATATGGATTATTGAATTTTTAATATTGAAAATGTGTTTGAAATGTTTTTAATTGAAATATTCACAGCTTAAATATTCAACCATGTTGAATTTCAGCCCATAAAAATGCAAGCCTTAAAAATACAATGGATTAAAATGCAAGCATGGTTAACGCAATGCATATTTTTTTTCAATTGGTGCAATTCAACATGCTTTTTGTTTCAAAAACATTTGACATTATTTTACTTCCATAGTTAATAATTTTGCCTCAGAAATTCCAGAAGTTTCCATTGAGGTTATTTGAAAGTTAGTGTGTTTCTTATGTCATCTTTTACTTTACAGTTTAGTTAGGCTGTTAGTGAAGCGATTCAACCTTAAAATAATCCCGATAAATAATAATAGTTTAATTATTTTTCATTTTCGTCGTGATTAAACGAATGCGTATTGGCCGTTTTAAAATATAACGTTAACGCATTCAGGTTAAGTTGACGCTTCCTTTAAGATAAGGAAACGGCAATAACGTTAAGTAATATAGATTGAACTGTTATACTTATGTTTCTGAAGCAATAAGTGTTCAAATGAATCTTTTTATGTAATATTTCAGACTTGTTGAGCTTTGAACATGTTTGCCAATTAACGTTACACGACGTAGGCCTATCTTGGACCAGATCTGGGGAAGGAGCCATTTGCTTCTCTGCAAACTTAGGCTGTTTAGGGTAAGTAATTTTAAAATTCAATAATATGTCTCTATCACAACTGGTTTTGTCTTATTAATTTAATGTATAGGCGGGGAAAGGTCCGAAAATAGTTTAAATTTATTATAATTTTGCTGATTTAATTTTTTCTAACCACCTTACAGCACACACACATATTTATTTTTAATCTTCTCTTTTATAGAACATTTTGCATAGAACACATTTTTTTTTAACAGATAATCGCTATCAAATAGAACTATATAAATTACTGGTGTGGGAAATTCACACACATCTAAAGTGCAGTGTTATGGAAGAACCATTTCTTTTCACAGAAAAGAGAAGAACTGTTTGAGAAATATAACTTGCCATTGATGTACAAGTGATTGCAATAGGCCTTTGTGTGTGTGAGTGTGATACATATCTTTATAGTGCAGTGCAAGGCTATATTTATTTTATTTTTATTTGTTATTTATATATTATTTTATTGCCATTACCTGTTTTTCATACAGAAGTTTAGTTTGCTAAATATATCAAATATTTTTTAGTTGGATATTGGACGTGAAAAGGAAATGGTTCTTCCATAACACTGCACTTTAGATGTGTGTGAATTTCCCACACCAGGAGTAATTTATATAGTTCTATCTTATAGCGATTACCTGTTCAAAAAATGTTCTACGCAAAATGTTCTATTAAAGAGAAGATAGAAAATAAATATTTGTGTTTGCTGTAAAGTGGTTTGAAAAAATGAAATCGGAATCGGCTCAAATCGGTATCGGCAGGTCAAACTCAAGGAAAAATCGGAAATCAAGATCGGGCTAGAAAATTGTAATCGGTGCATCTCTGAGACAGGTTTATCTTTACAAAAACATGGGTTACTTTTGTAATACATTATTGCCTTGAATTATAATCTGAAAAAGTGACCCAAGTATTGAGAAATGTGTCCTAGCAATTGTAAAAAAAAAAAAAAAAACTGTAATATTCTAATTGTGGGTCTGCTATTTTACTAGATTGCTGCAGAATTTCAACGCATAGTGTCCACAGACCTTAAGACGACCTTTTTCCATGGGCTTGATGAGTACCTAAAAGGATTTTTGCGGTTGTACCAAGCCAAAGACATTGGAGAACTCAAGAGCCTGATTCAGTCTCTTGAAGATCATGTGAGTATATGTGAATTTAATTTAGAATTAGAAAAATGGTTCCAGTGTCACATGCCTGATTAATTAAAATTTCTATGCAACGCAACTTGATTTTGGCCTCGGTGCTCGAGGTCCGAGGCTATTGGCCCCCTCCTGGCACGCTGTTTGCCCTGGGTTGCACTGGCCTCACAGTGGAAAAGTGGCTTATGACTACTAGTTTTTATTTAAAGGGTTATTTCACCCAAAAATGAAAATAATGTAATTAATGACTCTACCTCATGTCGCCCCAAGCCCGTAAGACCTCCGTTCATCTTCGGAACACAGTTTAAGATATTTTAGATTTAGTCCGAGAGCTTTCTGTCCCTCCACTGTAAATGTATGTACGGTATACTGTCCTTGTCCAGAAAGGAAATAAAGACATCATCAAAGTAGTCCATGTGACATCAGTGGGTTAGTTAGAATGTTTTGAAGCATCGAAAATACATTTTGGTCCAAAAATAACAAAAACTACGACTTTATTCAGCATTGTATTGTCTTCCGGTTCTGTTGTTGATCCGCGTTCACTAGTCCGCAGTGACGCTGGTGACGTAAGACGCTGCTGACGTGTGTCTGGTGCGTCCGTGTATTCGGGTTCAAATAAATATGGCTGGGAAAAAAATGCAAGGCTTCCTCTGTGTCGAAATCCTTAGACATGTTTGCGAAGATTGTTCGAAGATTGACAGCGTGCGCCTCCCTCAGACTGTAAACGAAGCTCGGGCGCACCAGACACACGTCAGCAGCGTCTTACGTCAGCAGCGTCACTGAACGCGGCTCAACAACAGAACCGGAAGACAATACAATGCTGATTAAAGTCATAGTTTTTGTTATTTTTGGACCAAAACGTATTTTCGATGCATCAAAAAATATCTTAAACTGTGTTCCGAAGATGAACGGAGGTCTTACGGGCTTGGGGCGACATGAGGGTGAGTCATTAATGCCATAATTTTCATTTTTGGGTGAACTAACCCTTTAAAACAATGTTATTCATTGCAGAGCTCAAACCAACGTAGAAGAGCAGTTGTCCTTCGTGGGCTTCCTTACTTCCTCAAAGAGGAACCCTCCAAGTTCATCAAAATTTGTGAGGTATGTAAATATCATGTTTGTTTTAATAATGCCTTTAATAAGGCCAATGCCTTTTCTTTTTTTCAGGGGAGGGGGTCTACCCCAGGTAGACTGTAAAGTTCTTTGGAGTAACTGAAATAGTTTTAAGCTATTTAAACTGACGTGGCCAAGACCTACATTTATTAAAGCATTATTGGTTTGATATATTTAAAACATTAAAGAACATTTACCATTAATTGTACTATAGATTATTCACATACCCTTATTCTAATGGAAACACGCCTCTGTTTAAAACTCATTCATTGATAACCTACAAAGGCTTTGTAAATTTGTAATTTTGTGATTCATAGTAATTTCCTTGTTCTCTTATTAGCCAACTGATGAGGAAGAGGTGGTGAAGGGGATGAATGTTGGACTCTTGGTGGTCACAGAGGCGAACACTGCAAACCTCCTCCCAAAGGAAATAATCGATGTGGCTGTGGTGTTAGAGGAGGTGATTGTGCTTGATGGCTTAACGGACGTGTCAAATGCCTTTGCTATACTAATGGGGCTTCTTTATGCTCTGAACATCACTTTCCCCAAGGAGGTCAAATATACATTTAAAGTACTCCAAAAAGTGGTGGCGAGGTATGTTCGGCCAGAGTTCTTGGAGTAAGGAACAAACTGTTCAGTGTTTAGTGGAAGAGGATTTTACTCTCCCCTACTCACACTCACTGATATTCTGACATGTTTTTATTCGTCTGTTTTGAAAACAAAATCTCACAAATATAACTATTTGCTAGCTCTGAAGTTGGATATCATTGAACACAATGATTTTCTCCTTTTCATTAATGTAAGTGTTTATTTTTTCTTCTTTCATTGCACTCGCTCATCCATTCACATTTCACTTAAACATACACTCACTCATTGAATTACATATAAAAACAGTGTTTGCATTCAACCACTTTTTTGGGGGCGGCAGTGGCTCAGTGGTTCATGTAGGTTTTCTACAAACCGGAAGGTTGGTGGTTCAAACCCCGGTTCCACCTGACCAAGTGTCGAGGTGTCCCTGAGCAAGACACCTAACCCCAGCTGCTCCCGACGAGCTGGATGGCGCCTTGCATGGCTGACACCGCCGTCGGTGTATGAATGAGTGTGTGAATGGGTGAATGCGAGGCAATATGTAAAGCGCTTTGGTGGCCATTGGGTCAGTGAAAGCGCTATATAAATGCAGTCCATTTACCATTTGGAGATTTTGAGATCAAATGGAATATCCTTGTAACTGAACTGTTGTACGCTTAATATTCATTATAAAATGTTATGAATTGGTGTAAGTCTTTAAAAATGTGGAATAGATGAAGAAAACTGTTTCGCAGGGTTAGTTCACCCAAAAATGAAAATTGTCATTACTCGCGCTCATGTCGTTCCAAACCTGTAAGATATTCATTCGTCTTTGGAACACAAATTAAGATATTTTAATGAAATCTGAGAGCTTTTTGTCCATCCATTGACAGCCTATGCAACTATCACTTTCAAACCCCAGAAAGGTAATAAAGACATCATTGAAGTAATCCATGTGACTCCAGTGGATTAACCTCAAGTTTATGAAGCGATGTGAGTGCTTTGTGATTCACTTATTGTGATTCAATTATTTTAAACCAGTAATGCTTTAATAAATGTAGGTCTTGGCCACGTCAGTTTAAAATAGCTTAAAATTATTTCAGTTACTCCAAAGAACTTTACAGTCTACCTGGTAGACCCCCTCCCCTGAAAAAAAGAAATCTCCTGATAGGATGATAATGTCATTATGACAGTTTATTTGAATTAAATTGTACATCAAGGGGGAGTTATTATCATAACTGATTTGACGCATAACCTGGAAAGTCTTTTCACGGAAATGAAATGTTCACTTAAACCTACAATTATAGCGAGGGAGAATAAATACATAATTAGCAAACATGGATGGGGAGACCAAAACGACGTTTTACTGAGTACTGGATTTTTGTTGTTTTCCTTAAAAAAATGTCAACAATGTGGATGGGTTTAATATTTTCCACTGAGTCTGATACTGTTTTTGCCCCTCCTGGTTCTTTCTATTATAGATTTGAGTCTGATACTGCCTGATTTACTTTTTTTTTTAGTCTGATACTGTTTTCCCATTTGTATCTGAGTCTGACACTGCCATCTCTGTTTTAATATTTTATATTTGAGTCTCTGATACTGTTTTTCCATTTTATATTTGAGTCTGATACTGTTTTGCTACTCCTGTTTTAAGGCTGCTCTTAGCTTTGCTGCGCTTATTTGTGTTGTGTTGTTATGCAGGTATTATTTTCTTTTAATTCTGCTGTTCAGTAAAGCACTTTGGTCAGCCAGTGGCTGTTGGAAAATGTGCTATATATATCAAATGAACTTGAAGTAGAATAATAATCTCGTTGTTTGACATATGCTAATGTAGGGTACACGGAATTATCTATGATTTGCATTACTTTAAAAACACTGAAAGGACCGTTAAAAAGGAAGTTGTATTGTATAACTTAATTACAGCATTTTCAATACAGTCGCATCGCTGGCAGAATGATGCATCGAATGGTGATGCCAATTTGCCATTTACTGATAAAATATTCGTTGATGGAGTCACTTACCTTTTCCTGGTCGTATTGCATCTGTTTCACCCTGAACGACGCATCGCATTGTGACCAAAATGAAAATATGTCTCAAGTAGATCATTATTTTCTTCATATTCCAGAAAACCGTGGACATGCAGCATTTGTCTTCTCAAACTTCTCCGCACTTTATAACTACGGTCTGTGGGAGTTTCTGAAGCGCCTCTAGGTTTTATCAAAAGCGCCTCCTGCAGGAAAAACGATTGTTCGCTGTGTTCTACAAACGTTATTTTAAACACTTTGCAATAAAAAAAAAAAAGAAGAAAAAAAAAAAAACACTTTGCAATGAATGTTTAGTTATGTTAAAATGCGAACATCTGGATATTATCAGGATATACCCGCATGAAATCAGATATATGTTTTTAAATATTATTATAAAAAAAATGTATAAATAATAAAAGCTTTTATATAATAAAGAAAAAAACAAGCATGACACATTTACATGTAAAATTTTTTTAATCATGTAATTATTTTCTGGAGCAGCTTAGCCGTTGTTAATGGTCATATTGCATTTAAAAGAAAAGTGTGTAATGACAGTAATATAAAAAAACTAAACCTTTTTTTCCTTTTTTTAATGCAAACTGCTGCACACTATTAGTATAATGCACATTTTGAGTTAATCACATGAAATCTGTTATTATCCTGATATATGTTATGATATATGTTATACATTATACTGTATATTACTATATGTTATATATAAATGTTTTATTGTTGGTCCTGTTGTAAATATATTAACATTAAAATTGACAATGGTATAGAAAAAACTACTCACTGAGTTACAATCGATTTTTTAAAATGATTTTCATTTTAATTTGTTCCTATTTCTTTTCTTCACCTTTTAAAACATTAACATTCCATAATGACAAATGCTAAACTATTTCAGGTAAAAATATGAGATAATTTCTTTTAAAGTATACTTTCTGCAAATTACCAAACATTTATTTTATTGTGTCAAAACACTCAAAAGACATAACAGCCCAACTCTTGCCATATAAAAAAAAGTAAAAGTTCATTCATTATGTGAGAAAGGATTCTTTGAGGCAATCCCTCGAAGGGAATACTGTTTATGTCAGAGATATGAGATAAAACAAATGCCTTTAGAAATGTAAGTCTTCAGCACATGATGAAAATAAATTTAACCTAAACTTTATATTTCTGAGTGACAGCAATGACATATACTGTTTATTTAAGATCACATTTTGTTGCCATCTCTCCAATTTCTTAATAGTGATTTGTTGCAGTCTCTAGTAAAAGCAGAAAGTAAAGCACCTGTTAATTTAGATTACACGTCTTCTCAGTCTCAATCTGTTCTGCTTGTTCCACTCTTTTCAAATGGGCCGTCCTGTACTTCCTTTTCATGTCCTTCAGCAGAGTTAGTGCTTCTTCATATTCTCTCTTACAAATATCATTCCCTCCTTTGAGTACATTATCTGCATAGAGAATATATGAAGTTGCATTTAATATCGTTCTATGAGCAATGCTGCATTGAATGTCAATTTATTCATATTAACAGTAGTCTGGAGGTTCCCTAGATGGCATATCACAATCATTGCACTGAAGTTCATTTATGCAGCACAGTCCAACACACTAGCAATCTGTTAAGTGTTGAAATAATAGAGGAACAGCTGCAGAGCCAAATAGAGCATTTCAAAGTAAACAGTGCCGCACAATCACTATAACATCTCAGTAGTGTTCTTGATAGTTGACCTGCTAGTTGATGATAACATTTAAATGCTGCTCCTGCTGAAACAGCATCTTGACTTGCTTAAAGGGTTAGTTCACCCAAAAATGAAAATTATGTCATTAATTACTCACCCCCATGCTGTACCAACCCCGCAAGACCTTCGCTCGTCTTCGGAACACAAATGAAGATATTTTTGATTAAATGTAACAGCTGGATCACTCCTCCATAGGCTCCCTAAGGGAATGAATCCTGACGGCCCAGAAAGTCAATGAAGAAAATGTTTAAATATTCCATGTCACAACAGTGGCTCAACTATAAGTTTATCAAGCGACGAGAATACTTTTTGTGCGAAAAAACAAACAAAAATAACGACTTTATTCGACTATTCCTTTTCTTCCTTGTAGGCCTGAAACGAGACTTCAAGAGATTTCCACGACGCATGCGCGAGAATTGCGATCTCCTTCAACTACTTCAGTTAAGTTCTCGCGCGTGCGTCGTGGAAATCTCTTGAAGTCTCGTTTCAGGCCTACAAGGAAGAAAAGGAATAGTCGAATAAAGTCGTTATTTTTGTTTGTTTTTTCGCACAAAAAGTATTCTCGTCGCTTGATAAACTTATAGTTGAGCCACTGTTGTGACATGGAATATTTAAACATTTTCTTCATTGACTTTCTGGGCCGTCAGGATTCATTCCCTTAGGATCCAGCTGTCACATTTAATCAAAAATATCTTCATTTGTGTTCCGAAGACGAACGAAGGTCTTACGGGGTTGGTACAGCACGGGGGTGAGTAATTAATGACTTAATTTTCATTTTTGGGTGAACTAACCCTTTAATTACACTGGGTTCCATCTCGGTTTTGTCATTTTAATAAATAAGTGACATTTCAAAGCCTGCCATAAAATGACAAAGGAAGCATCGGTTACCTAAGGGAACTTTGCTTATTGTTTTCGTCTCCTTTATTTGGGTGAGAAGTTCTTCAACTTTTTCTCCCTTTGACTTCTTTGGTCTCAAAGGTGGCAGATTTCTAATCTGTGAAAAGAATGTTCCTGCTGTGTTACTGATAACAGATGACCCAGGATTCAATAATGGCATTAATATCTTATTCAGTGTAGATGATGACTGCACCGTATAGAGCCGATGAATGACCACTGACCCTTTTCTCTCTTTCGGCGTACGGCTTCTGAGGAAGGTCCAGATTTGCTTTAGAATCTCTATACACAAGCAGGTTCTTGAGCGTGTGCTCCAAAACCCTTACGGCATGTTGAATTCCTGCGTCGGGAGAAATCAATGACAACACGAACAAACAAAACGACACTGAGTCAAACAAAGCAACGGGTTAAACAAAGAGTTCAGGAAAATTCTTACCAGAAATCTCAGGTATTTCTGGCTCAGATCGGTCATCAAGTAAGATTTCGTAACCAATCAGTTTTTCTGGACATGCTTTACTGGCTTTCATTTGCAGGCTGGTTTGCTTTGGATCATCCAGCTCTTCTTGGTATTCAGATTGATTTAGGCCATTAATCTGGAAAATAAAATAAAACAAAAAAGTTTTCTAACACGCATATAATACAAGTCTTGATATGTAGATTTAGGTACAAACGATTACCTCTGTTACAAAGAACGGCTCTGCATCTTGATTCGCCTCAAAGGATATGTCTGCACTTGCCAAGTCTAAATGCTCCTGGCCCATGGCAATGTCTTCCTCGTCTTCAATGCTCGTTTGAGACGATAAGCCAAATGCATGCATTAACCCATACTCTGAGGGTTGAGGACTTTCTTCTCCAGTATATTTCTTTGGGCAGAGTGGTTCTGTAGCATGTTGATTTTCCATGATCGAAGGAAATTTTGGTATGTTTGGAATTGTAGTTCTCACCTGAAAATGTAAGTGGAAGGTAAACTGCTTCTGAAAAGACTTCGAAAACATTAAAGGAACACTCCACCGTTTTTTGAAATAGGCCTTATTCACATTCTTTCCTACATTTAGATATGTGTGCAAATGCATTTTTGTCTCAGTGCATGCATTGTTTTAGTTTGACAGGGTCGGCGCTAGCTTAGCTTAGCACAATGAATGGAATCCTTTGTTGCCAGCTAGCATGTCCTGAGTAAAAGTGATTAAAAAAAAATTAAAAACCCCACATAATTACTTCTTGTAGCCTGCGTATTCACAACGAGTAGAAATAGCGATGCAGATTGACACTAGGCGATTTCCTAGGCAGATATTGACTTGGGACTATATTAGGGGGCACAGGCAAAGCACTGCTGCTTAGGCGAAGTACTGCTACTTGGGCGCAGAAATATCACGCGCAACACATGAAATCCTACGACTTCCGTAAAGATAGCGCCGTGAATAGTAGCTGCCTGACTATTTTCCTTACAGTACATGACTGGCGATGAACATGGCTGATTTTGTGAGAGACGAAGAGGGTGACTTCTCAGACAGTCAAGAGCCAGAGCCATACCTATTTGAACCAGAGTTTACAGAAGAGGAGCTGCGTGCTTTAGAAATAGACCGACAGGAGGAGGAGGTTGAGATCGCTCAACAGCCTGAGGACATGAGGATGAGAGCCAACACGAACTGGTGGTGTGAATGTGGGGGAATAAGCCAACCTATGCCGACTGAAATAGAGTGTGTCTGTGCTGTGGAGAGTGGGACTAGTTACTGCCATCGATGACCAGGCTCAACGCGTCAGATCAAGATGAGCGTGCCCGCAGTTGTCACAGCTACCGAGGATTTCACGGCGCTGATCCATCCTGCAGTACTCACCTTCATTACCATGTTTGCTGTAACTTCTCAAAATAAATAGTCCTAAAGCGAAGACACTCGGTGCAGGTCATGCCCGTATGTTCTTCTTCTTCTGTTTTTTTTTGACGCGTTGAACGCCGGTATGTTTATGGAAGTCGTGGGATTTCATGTGTTGCGTGATATCTCTGCGCCCAAGTAGCAGTGCTTCGCCTGTGCTTCCCCCTAATATAGTCCCAAGTCAATATCTGCCTAGGAAATCGCCTAGTGTTAATCTGCATCGCTATTTTTACTCATTGTGAATACGCAGGCCACAAGAAGTAATTACGTGGGTTTTTTTTTTTTTTTATCACTTTTACTCAGGACATGCTAGCTGGCAACAAAGGATTCCATTCATTGTGCTAAGCTAAGCTAGCGCCGACCCTGTCAAACTAAAACAATGCATGCACTGAGACAAAAATGCATTTGCACACATATCTAAATGTAGGAAAGAATGTGAATAAGGCCTATTTCAAAAAACGGTGGAGTGTTCCTTTAAGTGCTAAATCCAAACTTCTAAAGTTGTGACACCTTTCTTTTAGGATTGACAGGGAGTTGAATATGTCGCTTAATGCGATCCGTTGTCTTTTTGCGCCTTATCTTAATACCCAGCTTGTCTTGAAGAAAACAGGTCAGCATTGGTGGGTCGCCTGTATTGAAAAACACAGAAAGAAGATGTGCTTTTTTTGTGTCAGATTTAGTTCATTTAATGCCCTAGCAATGAGCCTGCCCGAGGATGTGTGAGCTTACCACTTCTCTGTGTTGTCAAGGGGTTTGAGTGAATAACAAGCTCATTGAGCTTTGGAAACAATCCCACAGGCAACAATGCCTCTTCCTCAGCTATCTAGAGGGAAAATTGGCAAAAAGCTCTGCTGTCAACTTAATTCAGCTGTCTATGTTTGTAAAAAATCAAAGACACAGATACAAATACACAGACCTCATTGTTGGCCAAAATCAGATGACGAAGTTCCTGAAAAGGTAGACGGAGATCCATAGAGCATCCATCCTCCTTTCTCTGATCATCACAGTATTTTAAGGGACCAGAATCTATTTCAAGACATGCTTTGTCCCCCTATTGCATATACAAGTTACATTATAAAATGCTGATGAATATCAATGATAATATTAAGAAAAAAAATGGATATGACTTATATAGACATCCAATCCTACTTCCAATGTTTTTTCTGTTTTTTGCTGGCTCATTGTGATTTCAGAGACTATTTGGCAAAGAAAGGGGAAAAAAAATACAGATAAACAATTTGTTTTCCAACCTAAAAATGTTTATTATTATTATTATTATTATTAAATATACTAACACTTTATCCTCTTGTCATTTGTCAGGCTCGCGCTCTGTCCGATGCTCTGTGGCATAATGCCTGTCTGGTCATCTTGTAATGTTGCCATTTGTTCCAAGAATGGGACACCTGAGATACAATTTCCTTGTAAGTTTAGATGACAAAGCCTAAATGCACAAAAAGTAAGATAAAACGAATTTAAGAGAGAATGTGAGAATCACTTAAATGGTTCCTAAACAATATCAAATCTAAGCATCATACTTTTGCAGTTTCCTTATTTATTAGTTAATAAGTGTATCAATTATAAATTTTAAAACAAAACAGAGCCCTCTAATCACGGGTAATTTCCTTGGGCCACACTACAGCATTGTTTGATAAAAAATAAACTGAGACTGATTTGATAGGCTACCTAATGTTACTAATAACTAGGGCCGGGACTTTAACGCGTTAATTAAGATTAATTAACTACAGACTTTAACGCGTTAATTAATTACACAAAAAAAGTATTTTTAATCGCACTTATTTTTGCACCGCGGAACGTTTCTCACTGGATGAGTTTCGGCGGACCGATTATACTGGCGCACCAACTAGCGTTCATGACGAAGAAGCTGACGAGATCGCTTTGGTTGGCCGGTGGATGGGAAATTTTGTTACCAAAACTATGAAGGTAAAATGATGTCATAATGAATTGCATGCGCAGGGTAAGATTTGTGAAAGTGTGCATAAGATTGCAAGCGTAAATTAAATTTGCGTGTGCAAGAGAAGATTTGTAAGCGTGTAAATCGCATATCAAGTGTAAGAAAAAAATATTTGCAGCATTTTACTGTTATTGGTAAGTGTAATACATGTATTGTGAAACTGCAGCTTCATGCTAACGCAAAATAAATAGGATCTGTATTCTTCTGACTTCCATTTTTCCGCGCTTACACTTTTGGCACGGTTTTTGCGCACAAATGCGGCCAAAAGCATTGCAAGCCTGTGAACAGCTATTTGCAACCGAAAACAACAGAGTCAGGGACTGCAAAACAGTTTGATCGCGTAAAATCAAACTTTGTGTAAATAAATCAACTGTTGCAAATGTCTAAATGACTTATTGTGTACATGCGGCAAAAAAGTTCCCGAAATAACCCGATTTGTACAGTTGCGTCTTTCTTTTACCCGCGCTTCCAATTTTGGCACGATTCTCTCACTGAATGAGTTTTGCAAGCGCGAAGAGGAGGGCGGGTCCACCATCATGCAGCCAATCAGATGAGCTTCTCGCTGACACTCGATTTACTCTTATCTGATTGGTTCAATAAACACGTCAGTCTTCAGAACGCATATTTGTCTTCATTTGGCTCATTCTCGTTACTTTTAATGCAAACATACATGTTAAATAAATACATAAATCATGATTGTTTAATAACCTGTGCACCATTAGGTGGATTATTTGAGTAAATACTGAATTTAGAGCTGGTGTGTTAAGAAAGAAAATTTCTGTATATTCAGTGCATGTGTCCTGCTCATAGACTGTGATCCTGCTCATCATCATCCTCCTCAGCAGGCCAGATTTGTTTGTAATGTTGATGTTGCTGAATGTAGGCCTTTTTGTACTGCATGCATCATTTCACCTGTCAATTAATCGTGGGCGATTCCAGAATTATTATTTTACTAAAATTAGTTATAATAATATATTTTTCCCTTTAACATGTATTTTAAGGTCATCTTTAAATTATGCACCATTTATCACCTGCAATGCCATCGTGTAACCACTAGATTGCTGTATAGCCCTATATATAAACACATATGCTGTGTATTCCCTGGCTGCTGGGTTTTTATTCAGACATAATTAGTTGCTTTGCATTTGATTTTGCATGTGGGTATATATATATATATATATATATAAATTATTAAAGACTACTTTTTGTTAAAGTTGAATTTATCAGTTTCAGATTTATCAGAAATTAATCAGTGTTTCATTAGCTACAGTCAAATCTGGACACAGAGAAAGCATTTCATTATACTAGCAACATAATAGCTTGATCAGTCACACGAAAGTAATCAGAATTGTGACAAAGACAATATTTAAAAATATATGTTAAATACCATGAACAGAGACATGATGTGGAAAACACTGCATCAGAATGGTATTATTCGGTATTAAAAAATGGGTATTCAATGTTTTCTTTTTGTTTGTTTGTTTGTTGTAAAGTTTAACATCAACTCAGTGGTGTAACAGATAGGCTTATAATATATAAAATTTAAATCCAATAACACCGCTCGGAATTCAGTATTTACTCAAATAATCCACCTAATGGTGCACAGGTTATTAAACAATCATGATGTATGTATTTATTTAACATGTATGTTTGCATTAAAAGTAATGAGAATGAGCCAAATGAAGATAAATATGCGTTCTGAAGACTGACGTGTTTATTGAACCAATCAGATAAGAGTAAATCGAGTGTCAGCGAGAAGCTCATCTGATTGGCTGCATGATGAAGGTGGACCCGCCCTCCTCTTCGCGCTTGCAAAACTCATTCAGTGAGAGAATCGTGCCAAAATTGGAAGCGCGGGTAAAAGAAAGACGCAACTGTACAAATCGGGTTATTTCGGGAACTTTTTTGCCGCATGTACACAATAAGTCATTTAGACATTTGCAACAGTTGATTTATTTACACAAAGTTTGATTTTACGCGATCAATCTGTTTTGCAGTCCCTGACTCTGTTTTCGGTTGCAAATAGCTGTTCACAGGCTTGCAATGCTTTTGGCAGCATTTGTGCGCAAAAACCGTGCCAAAAGTGTAAGCGCGGAAAAATGGAAGTCAGAAGAATACAGATCCTATTTATTTTGCGTTAGCATGAAGCTGCAGTTTCACAATACATGTATTACACTTACCAATAACAGTAAAATGCTGCAAATATTTTTTTCTTACACTTGATATGCGATTTACACGCTTACAAATCTTCTCTTGCACACGCAAATTTAATTTACGCTTGCAATCTTATGCACACTTTCACAAATCTTACCCTGCGCATGCAATTCATTATGACATCATTTTACCTTCATACAAAACGAACGGATGGAAGCGTCGATAAGAGCATTGTTGTGTGCAAGCTATGCAACAAGGAATTCGCTATTGCTATTAGTGTAGTGTAGCAATATGCTATTGCTACACTTAATGGCAAAAAACACTGGTCTGCTGGACTTGGTTGAACAAGGAATGCAACAAGGAATTCGCTATTGCTATTAGTGTAGTGTAGCAATGTGCTATTGCTACACTTAATGGCAAAAAACACTGGTCTGCTGGACTTGGTTGAACAAAAATAAACAATATTTTGTTGCTTAAGCTTATGTATTCAGTCAGGGTTGCCAACTCACGCATCTGGCGTGACACTCACGCATTTAGCCTCAATCTCACGGTCTCACGCTCAGCAAAGAAATCTCACGCTAAATTAGACATTCCTCTGTGCTGTTTTTTTTTTTTTTGCACTAATTTCCGAATTACTATAAGCAAGTTCAGGCTCTTAACTACTGATTTGACCACTGCATTTTCTCACGCAGAGAAAAATCGCGGACAACCCCCCCCCCCCCCCCCTCAATGGTATACTAAAAATCCATGTGAAAAAAATTACTTCTCACTGTGTCCTCAGGTCAAATATTTATGCAATTAAAATGCGATTAATTTCGATTAATTAATTACAAAGCCTCTAATTAATTAGATTAATTTTTTTAATCGAGTCCCGGCCCTACTAATAACTGATTGTAATTAGTGCACATTTTGTTTAGAAATTTAGGATTATTTAAATTTTTATTCTTGTAAGAGAGATTTTGTGCTAAATAATATTGCTATTTTGGCTGACTATTATTGCATAGATAAATGTAGATTATAAACTCAAATGTTTTTGTATATATATATATATATATATGATAAAGATTCCACTACATATCTAAAGCACCTGCCACATGCAATCCAGGACTTGTCAAATGATCTGTCTTGTTGCATGAAATGAATTCATTTGAACACACCAGAAACTTCATTTATGCCACATATTTCTCTAGAAAAAGCTTACTAACCTTTGTAATTTAGCAAGACTCATAAACACTCCTGGAGATGATAATTTGTTCTCATCAAGCATCAATACTTCAAGTTTTTGAAATAGCAAGGAACCCTGTTGTGTGCTCCTAAGAAAAGGGAAAAATGTTCTAAGGTAATTTCAAACATTCAAAACTACACTGAATCTTCTTGTGTAGTTCTTTTACAAAACTTTAGACAAAAAGTCACTTGTGACTTAATGTTCCATACTTTTAAAATAAAGGGTAAGCATAGCATTTCTAAGCACATATGCTACTTAAAGTCTTTAAAAGAGATTTTAAAGTCTCTTTTACTTTTCTCCAGGGCAGGTATAAGGTCCAGCCATATTAGGTGGAAGCATCTGCAGTTGGTTTCCAGTTAGATGGAGCACCTTCAGACGTGCTAACAGGCCTAGATTTAATATACTTTCTCCTGATATGTTATTGAAAGATAAATCCAAAACCTGAAACAAAGTAATAATGTCAAGCTTTTTAGATCATCACAATATTCACATCTGCTTTAATCGTTCAAGAGCAGAATACGATCACAACCCAGTATTTAAGCAAACTCACCTCCAATCTCTGGAATTCTTCAGCATGAATATCAAAATTATGGAGACTGTTCAGTGATAGTTCCAATTCTCTTAGTCCAGGAAACCTGTGAAAAGGCTCTATAAAAAAAAAAAAATATATATATATATATATATATATATATATATATATTTATACACACGCACACATTTTACTCTTGTTACACTAGAAATATCAAAAGAATATAACAAATATTTGATTACCTAAAGTTAAATGGTTATCTGAGGCATTTATGTAAGTAATGTGATCAAATTTTTCCAAACCCTCAAGTTTTACCTGTTTAAAAAAAAAAGAAAAATCCTTTTGTGATGTAAAGGCAGACGGCTTAAAACATTGGTTCTTAAACATTTTGACTCCAAGGCAACCCCCCCCCCCCCCCCCCCCCCCACACACACACACACAACACACACACACACACACACACACACACAAACACGATAATAGACAATAATCTCCATATGTTATTATCTAAAAGTTATGTTGTTTTAGCTTCTATTAAATATTGCTTCCTGAGTCCCCCTGGTAAAGAACCGCTAAACTAACAAAGTAATCTTAAATAATGTGTTTTATACAGGGCTTACCATTTGCAAATGCTGGCCACTGATGTTAACAGAACAGAGGTCAGAGGGCTTATCCACACAATGCAGTGTAATCTGAAGTATAGTGGAAGTAGTAGGGAGGTTAAGCCCAAAAAATAGGGCTTTGACTTCAAGTCATGATGCAAAGGTCACCTTTGGTATGGAAGTACCTTAGGGTCATACAAATAAATTTATCCTAAGACACAAGTGAGATCACACTTTGTATCAGAAATATATATTTTTTTTTTTTAAATGGCCGCCAATGCGCCGAACATACTCTAGAGCACTCATCTTTGCTTCTGTTATCGCTATAATGACAAATGTGGTGTCAAAGTGCACATTTGTGGGGTCAAGGAATCCAATAAAATTGGTTTCAAGTTTAAAAAAATAATAATTTTCCCCATACCATGACAATTGGGGGTAAATATGCACATTTTACATAAAAATTGTGTCATCAGAGTGACTTTACTCATCTTTTCGTTCAAAAACTTTAATTTTGTATGTTAGCAGTGCAGCTACTTCTGTACATTACAATTGTCCTAAGTAGCATGAGATTTCGACCAGTCAGGAGTAGCCAATAGCAAATCAATTCCTGCAGCAACACATCCCATCTGCACCAGGAGCTGTGACAGCTGTTGAAGGTCAGAGGTGACAGGTTAACACTTTGAGGTTCGTATGACTTTCTCATTAAATAGAAAAATGTTTTTAATGTTAGATAACTAATAACTAGCTAGCTAGTTGACAATGGAAAAAAAAACCTTTGAGGGAAAACCTCTTTTCTCAAGAATACTGAAGCCAAAAATTATCCTTATAATTTGTATTCATTTAAAACGCACTTGCTGCAGCTAGCATACCTAGGCGAGGCAGCTCACGCGCCTATTGGCTGCTCTGCGGCAACTGCTGCAACCTATCGAGGGACTGCTCGTGATGTAAGCACCAATGAGGGCGCCGGCGCCCTCAGTTGTCACGTCTTGTGCGAATGGTCATGGCTTATGCCTATATAAGCCAGAGCTCGATAGGATGCTCCTTGGTTTTCATCGACTGTAGAGAAACCAGATGGTAGCACAAGCACGGCAGGGTTACGCAACACTCGTTCCCTCTCCTAGAGAGAACCGAGGTTACGTTAGTAACCGAGACGTTCTCTTACGAGAGTACTCTCGAGTTGCGTAAGCAAGCTTACGCTACGGGAACCCAATTTAAAACGCAGTGCATGCTAAATCTACCACAACACTGACCCAAGGGCGAGCACCCTGAGCTCATATGATATGGGGATATAAACAGCCGACATTGGGAATGGGCTTAATAAGAATGATATAAGGCAAACGTGGTTACCTTAAATGCATAGAGGGTGCTTAACACTATATAACAGTCAGGGGAGGCAATAGCCTGCCTGAACTGAAAACTTTGCAGTCCGCGGAAGCGAGTCCGGCAGAACTGAGCGGATAAACTAAACTGATAACAGTCTAGCTTGGAGCGTGGGAACTTCCAGGTTATAGAACCTTATAAATGTAGACGGAGAGGCCCAGCCTGCCGCCATACAGATATCGTGAAGATAAATCCCACTGGACCAGGCCCTCTAGTGGAATGAGCTCTGACGCCCAGAGGGCAACAAAGGCCCTTAGATGTATAAGCCAGTGAGATAGCGTCCACTATCCACCTGGAAAGGTTATGTTTCGAGGCAGCTAGACCTTTAGATCGGCCACCAAACGAAGCAAAGAGCTGTCCTGACCGTCTGAAAGCAGCCGAACGTTCCATGTAAATTCACAGGGCCCTAACTGGGCAAAGGAGATTCACGTCAGACTCGCTGTCAGATCCGAAGAGGGCTGACAGGGAGATGACTTGCGCTCTGAAAGGAGTGGCAAGTACTTTGGGGACATAACCCTGTCTTGGTTTGAGGATGACCTTGGAGTCATTAGGTCCAAACTCAAGGCACGCGCTAACAGAAAGTGCGTGTAAGTCACCCACCCGCTTGACTGAGGCGATAGCCATCAGAAAGGCGGTTTTCAATGAGAGATACTTAAGGTCCACAGACTGTAGAGGTTCGAAAGGGGTACCCTTCATGGTCTCCAGGACCAAGGAACGCTCCCATATGGGAACCGAGGGGGGACGAGGAGGGTTCATCCTTCTAGCTCCCCTGAGGAAGCGGACTACAAGGTTGTTCCTACCCAGTGACTGGCCATGCGAATGTTTGACAAACGCAGCAATAGCCGCCACATATACCTTGAGCGTGGATGGGGATCTACCCTTATCCAAGAGCTCCTGTAGGAAGGAGAGAACCTCCGACACCACACAATCTTGTGGATCCTGGTTGCGAGCTGAGCACCAACCTGAGAACACTGACCACTTGGAAGCATAAAGCCGTCTAGTAGAGGGCGCTCTAGCTTGCATAATCGTGTTTAACACTCCGTCTGGGAGACTGATGGGTACCCATTGATGGCCCACACATGCAGAGCCCAAAGCTCGGGTCGTGGGTGCCAAATCGTACCCCCGGCATGTGAGAGGAGATCTCTCCTCAACGTGACAGGCCACGGAGCCAAGCTCTGAAGCTGCATCAGCTCCGGAAACCAAACTAGGTTCGGCCAGAACGGAGCAACTAGAAGCACAGAGGAACCGTTCTCCCTGATACGCTTGATTACCTGTAACAGCGTGATAACAGCGTGATCGGAGGGAAAGCATAGAAAGGGCGGCTAAGCCAGTGATGTTCGACTACCGCAGTGCCAAAGATGTCCCACAACAGCTGAACTGTCTGAGGGTGGAGGGACCATTCCCCCCCCCCTGGACAGCCTGTCTGGACCCACATTCAGATGGCCTGGCACATGCGCCGCTCTCAGCGAGAGTAGGTTGTGCTGAACCCATACAAGGAGGCGTTCTGCCAGTGCATGAAGGTTCCGTGATCTCAGACTGCCCTGGCGATTTATGTAGGAAACCACCGACATGTTGTCCGTGCGGACAGGGACATGGTGGCCCTTTAGAAGGGGAAGGAAGAACCGCAAGGCGTTCTCGACCGCCTTCATCTCTAGACAGTTTATGTGCAAGCTCTTTTCTTGGCTTGACCACAGGCCAAAAGTCAGTCTGCCCTCGTAGAGGGCGCCCCAGCCCGAATTTGAGGCGTCTGTCGAAACCACTTTCAGTTTCGAGATTTCCCCCTAGGTTTACACCTGTCTGTTACCAGTCGACCGCCTTCCAGGGCTCCAGAGCTGTGACACAGTTCTGAGTTACCTTGAGACGTAAACGACCGGATGCCCATGCTCGACGCGGGACCCGCGTCTTCAGCCAGTGCTGTAAAGGGCGCATGCAAGCAGACCTAAACGAAGAAATTATTAAGTTGTGAATGGACTGTGTGTTTGGCATGCGTTTTTTAATAAAAAATTGCATACTTCACCTCCAATTGTCATGGTAAGGACAACATTATTGTTTTTTAGTCTTACAACCTATTTTATTGGACTCCTTGACCACAAAAATTTACACATTGATAACGAATTTGTCATTATAGCTATAACAGAAGCAAAGATATGGGCCTCTCAAGTATGGTCGGTGGCCATTTTTTAAAAATGTGCGTATATAAGATACAAAATGTGATCTCACTTGTGTCTTAGGATACATTTATTTCTATGGCCCTAAGGTACTTCCATACCAAAGGGGACCTTTGCATCATGACTTGAAGTCAAAAGTCACTTAACCTCCCTACTAAAGAGTGTGTTAGTATGAGATATTGAACATCAGAGTCACATGTGAAACCAATGAATGAAAGAATTAGTAGGAGAGTTACTAATGTGAAAGCATTCTTACTAAAAGTTGAGCATCTAAAGTGCTGCTTGCACTCTCTGGTCTTCCCTTTTCAAGTTTCCCAGAGTGCACTTCGAAACACGATCCTGAAATGTTTTTCCTTTTTGATATTCCCTCTTCCAATGTATTTCTGTGTGCTACTAGCCAGTGTCCTGCCCCTTTAAAAAATAAATAATACCTCAGTGCACTGTTTAATAGATGCAATTATTTATTTTAAATGTAAAAAATTCAGAGGCATGTTTTCACCATAGTCCGTAAGATTTTTTTTAAAGAAATTGATACTTTTATTTAGCAAGGTTGCATTAAATGGATTAAAAACGAATGACTGTCAATAATTTCACGTTGTTAAAAGAATTTCTAATATAAATAAATGCTGTTCTTTTGAACTTTCTATTCCTTAAAAAATTATATTAAAAGTAAAGCTATTATAAAGCAAAACTATTAACGTTAACGTTAACTGTCTTCGACATTGATAATAAGAAATGTGTCTTAAGCAGCAAATCAGCGTATTATAATGATTTCTGAAGGATTATTTGACACTAAAAACTGGAGTAACGATGCTGAAAATTCAGCTTTACCATCACAGGAATAATACTCACCTTCGTTTCTTGGATGAAAATATGATCTCGTTGGGAAGCAATTTGATGGGTAACTTTCTCCATTTTCAAATTTGTAAATCCCAAGTCCTGTCATCTCCTTTAGTGAGCTGTTATCTCCTAGATAACAGTAGCTAATATGATTGTGAATCATTAACGTTATACAGCTACATAAAGACCAACCAAGCCGTTAACCAGATACGTTAGGATTAAGTACCATTTAGTAACAACTCTAGGAACGTAATTTATATTTACTCGGAACCACTAAGACCCTTCTAGCATGTCTCTCGAATAAACAATACATGAAGTCTGTTTCTTAGCAACCGTAGTTTAGGGATATGGGAAATGTAGTACTTTTTCAGCGTTTACTGACATCGTTGCGATTTTAACTCTATGAATACAGTTTGAAAATCGTAAATTAATAGAACAAAAAGTTATTCAATATCCCACTGAATTAATACAAGTGAATGAAACAAGTTACACCGTGCTTGTTGGTTCGGAACTTCATGTCCCACAATGCACAACGTGTATTTTTGTTTCCTCTTTCATCTTGCCCAGCTGGAGGAAGCTGGAGACGGAGAGCCTGCCTCAGCCTCATTCTCCTTTGAATTAAATTCAAACGGATTGCTAATGAGATGTAATGCACGGAAGGTGAACTGTACAGACTGCATTTCATATTTTCATTTTAAAAAGGTTTGTGGTCATATCGTTTAATTGAACAATGCATATGTAAGCGACGACTGAATCTTGACTAAATATGTCCCGTTCAGGACGTTAAGTCGACTTAAATGATTGTTATGTTTATATTAAGTAAGCAGGACCAGTATTTTCTCAAGACGTCACAAAACGAAGAAGTGTCTAGACATGTGCATGAATACTCCACAAGTTCAAAGTCTAACGTTACAGCATTACAACGTGTCATGTACCTATATGTTTGTCTACTTGTTGGTCTAGGAATGATTGACAGCATGGCGTCAAAAAGCTACCCAGAAGAACCCCAGCAAGCTCTGCCTGCACGAACAGCAATATTCCAGCAGAGGGATGGTAAAACATACAGAATCCCTGCTCTGATCTACATCAGTGATGGTCAGACATTCCTTGCTTTTGCTGAAGAGCGCAGCTCTCCACGTGACAGTGATGCAAAAGTGTTGGTCATGAGGAGGGGATTACTGCTAAATGGATCTCTTCAAGTAATTAAAATGTTTCCTGTTCAATATATTTTAATGTATTCATATTTAATAATATACTCGACTGTTAGTTTGGGGTCCATACGACTTTTGTTGTTGTTGGGGGGGGGTGGTAAATAAAAAAATACTTTTAGTCAGCAAGGACGCATTTGATCAAAAGTGACAGTAAAGGCTCTTATTTTGTTAAAGAGATTTTATTTCAAAATAAATGCTGTTCTTTTGAACTTTTTTTTCTTTGGAAAAAAATGGTTTTCACAAAAATAATAACTGTTATCAACATTAAAGCAACACTAAGTACGATTTTTTTTACCTTAAAATAATGTTTCCAAAATCGTTTCAGTGGTTCATTAAGTCGTGACAGGGTGAAAGGCACTTATGCCTCCGCTTTGCGGTCCTATATCTGCTATAACCACGCTATGTAAGATTGCTAGATCGGGTCACGTTTCTGTAGTTCTAATGAGACATAAGAAAACTACAAATTTGACTTGCTTTACGTCAAGCTTTAAAATAGTCATTATTTTGTTTTTCTTCGTTTCTGATGTCACAATACATCATACTTTCATGAAATCATGCAACATACTCTACCTTGTCTGTGGACATCGTTCATTCCAAAGCCGGTGCTGGATAAACAACGAGCGTGCGTGTGACAGTAGGCTTGCGGTAGGCTAAATTATTTACGACAGCGGTAATGGACAATTCTGCTTCCAACCTGTAGGGCGACCACAGAGGAAAAGTTACTTGGTGTTGCTTTAATAATAATATGAAATGTTTCTTGAGCACTAAATCAGAATATTAGAATGAGGATCACGTGACTGAAGACTGCTGAAAATTCAGCTTTGCCATCACAGAAATACATTACATTTTAATTGTTAAAATGTAATCAAATAGAAGTAATTTTATAGTGTAATAATATTTCAAAATATTTCTCTTACTGCACTTTGATCAAATAAATGCACCCTCGGTGAACATCAGAGACTTCTTTTAAAAAAATATTTAAAAAAATCTTACCAACCCCAAGCTTTTGAACAAAAATGTATGATTTCATAATTAAATATTTATATGCATTTTAATGAATTGTCATTGTGTGCAGTGGTCTCCTGTTCAAACACTCTCTTCTGCCTGTTTGCCGGACCATCGCACTATGAATCCTTGTCCAGTCTATGAGAGGAAATCCAAAACCATCTATCTGTTTTTTGTCTGCATATTGGGCAATACCACAGAGTATCATCAGATTGCTACGGGTAGGAACCAAGCCCGGCTATGTTATGTCACTAGTACAGACTATGGCCAGAGCTGGAGCAAGTTAACAGATTTATCTAATAGTGTTATTGGAGATGAGATTCGCAACTGGGCTACTTTTGCAGTAGGACCAGGACATGGGATTCAGATGAAAAGCGGAAGACTAATCATTCCAGCTTATGTTTATTACATACACTGTAGGTGTTTTCCCTTTCATTTTCCACTCAAAGTTAGGCCTCATGCTTTATCATTCTATAGTGATGATTGTGGCGTCACCTGGCAGATGGGGGAGAAAATCCAAATGAAATCCTGTGAATGTGAGATGGCTGAGATAATAGACTGTGCTGATCGGAGTCATTTGTACTGCAATGCCCGTAGTACATGTGGCCACAGAGTAGAGGCTTTAAGTAAAAGCAGCGGAGCAGATTTTGACAACCCTCACGTTGCAAAGAAACTAGTGGAGGCCCATCACGGCTGCCAGGGTAGCGTGTTGAGCTTCCCCGTGCCCGAGCCATCAGAGGAAGGGGAGCAGAAACCAAGTGATTGCTTGACACAGTCAGACACAAAAACTTGGTTACTCTACTCCCATCCAACTAATAAAAAGAAAAGGAAGGATCTTGGAGTTTACTTGAATAAATCACCCTTGAATTCTTCTGGTTGGGGCTGTCCATGGATCATCCGTAATGGTCCCAGTGGATACTCAGACTTGACGCAGTGTGAGGAGGAGCGATTTGGCTGCCTCATGGAGTGTGGAGAGAAAAGTGAGATTGAGGAGATAGCATTTTTGGAATTCAAACTCAGCGATGTATTGTGCACTTGAAATGATAAAAGAGCAAATGAAATCCATTAGGACTTCCTGTGGGATCTTTTGACATTTGCTTTTGGGTTAGATTTACATCTTTCTTCAGGATAAACAAAAAATTGCATTTTGAATTCAGATAGATTTATCTGAGGTGAACCCTAGCAGCTCTTGAAATCATGAAACTGTCATGATATAAAAACTAAGCTGTCATTGTGATGATTTAATTATGCCTTTATTGGTACTGGCTTAATAATGTAAGGCATGCTTTACCTTGTATTTATTTATTGTTAGACAAATGCCTGTTATATACATTGACTTTAGTTGTAGGAGAATGGTGGTCACTGCTCATTTGTATGTCACATCTCTTTGAGGGCATTCACTGAAATGAAGTGTCAAAATGTGCATGCTTAAATAGTGATTATGCTAGGAAAATAAAAACAGGTTATTTATATACTTCCATATACATGCTGATTTTAAAAAAATCCATTTGCCAGGTAGCTCCTTAAAGAACTTTTTTTTTTAATCTAAAACGAATGATGCCGTTCTAGTCTGCTTTGATTTTTATTTTATACTGTGTGTAGACCTTTTTTAATCAATTCACTTGGTTGGTTGAATGTAAAAATGTTAAAAAATATTACATTTTCAAAAATGAAGATATTTCTCAATACCACCTGCTACTGGCTTGGGGTGCAAACTTGTCTTTAGCTCGTCTATTTAACATGTACTAACTTTTTCTTTTCATTTTACTGTAGCCTAATAGCTATTGTGTCTGGAATTGCCACACCGATTCATTTCAGCCATCTGGTTTAGTTTAAATAAACTAGTGTTTTCAACTTCACTGTTGAAACTTCACTGTTTTAGACTGGTGTCACTGAAACTTTTGGATTGATGTGGATACATTTTAGTGTGGTCATCATTTTAATCAAAATTGACTGATTGTGTTAATCTGCAGCCAAATACAATTATATAAGGTGGACATTATATTGTACTAATATATAACATTAAAACGATGATAAGTTTTCTCCCAGCTTGTGCGTTATTCAGAATCATTGATGTGAACTCTTCAAGAAAGTGTCTCATTTTACAATTATATTTTGTTATGTCTGTAGGGGGCGATATTAAGTTGTCAGCCATGTTACCATGATGTTGTACAGTAAACTGAAAACTGGATATTTGTCGAAATCATAGACCGTAAAAAAACAAGGAATAAACACGTAAGCACACGGATAGGAGTGACTAAATAATCTATTACTCGTCTTGCTCTCCCAGCGCGTGTAAGATCAAGTTTGGTTTATGGTGGAAGTATGTGGTGAAGAAGTCTGCAGGTCACTTTCCTTTTTGTTGCAGAAAAGACAAGAACATTTCTGTGAGTATGTCGTTCATTCATGCCATGCGGTATCATATCAACTTGTTTCACGTTGCTATTTAGAACGCTTTAGTACTGCTGTACGCTTTAAAAGGCAACTACAGTTAGTGACTGAAAAACAAAGGCTTAATAAGTAACTCTCAAGGCGGCAAGCGTCGAACCGTCACTTTTGCTTTCATGTTGTTATTATTTACTTGCATTATTTGTCGTGCACGTCCTTCGTGGTATGGTTAGCTTTATGACTGCTTGTAATTTGATCGAAGTAAGGGAAACACACACTCTCCAACTCAAACAAACCGACTCACACATTGCACAATGCATTCCCTCTATGAATAGTGTAACTTATGGGAATTAGCCAGCAAAAACTATTCTATGCAGTACTCTTTCATAAATAAGGCTTAAACAAGCCCTCTATAAGACTCCACCACGTGAATGCTAATATAAAACTGCTTATTCTATTTCTAGGACTTAAATTTAATAATGGACAAAATACAACCAGGAAGCAAATCAAGACCCGTTCCACTAACAACATTATTCAAACAGGAGAATCAAAACTCTGAAAGAAAGCAGGTGACGTACAGAATTCCAGCTCTCATCTATATCAGTGACAATCAAACCTTCCTTGCTTTTGCTGAAAAGAGAAAAACTGCTGACGACACGGATGCAGATGTCCTTGTGATGAGAAAAGGAATATGGAAAGATGAAGGAGTTGAGGTGAGACTTTACATTAATTTTTAGTCAGTCTTGTACATTATTACACAGTTCTCTGGAATTTCAGTGTTAATATTAGGCCTGTAGCCTAAAAGTAAAATTATCAAATCATTTCAACTTGATTCAATATTTCATGTCCATTTATTTATTCGGTGAGTAGCATATAATAAGCATAAACTTTGTATTTTAATACAAGATTTTTAATAAGACATGAATACTATCATAATGTTTATTATTATTATTTTATATATTTATTTATTTATTTTTCAGTGGAATAGTGGTCATGAGTTGCTCACTTCAGCTTGTCAACCCAACCACCGCAGCATGAATCCATGTCCAGTCTATGAGAGAGATTCCAAGACCCTCTTTCTGTTTTTCATCACTGTTCCTGTTGGGGTCTCTGAACACAAACAAATACATAAAAATGAGAATCAGGCACAACTTTGTTACATAACCAGTAAGGACACTGGCAAGACCTGGAGCCATATTACAGACTTGACACCAGATGTGATTGGTGAGCAGGTGAAGGACTGGGCCACCTTTGCTGTTGGACCAGGACATGGTGTTCAAATGAAGAGCGGGAGACTGATTATCCCGGCCTATGTGTATCCTTGCCACACACTCAACTGTAAGCCCACAGCGCATGCATTTGCATTCTACAGTGATAATAAAGGAAGCACTTGGCATGTAGGAAAACGTATGGATGGTGAGTCTTGTGAGTGTCAGATGGCTGAGATCATAGACGACAAAGGTAACAGTACACTCTACTGCAATGCTCGAAGTACATCCGGCCATAGAGTTGAGGCTCTAAGTAAGAGTGATGGAGAACATTTTGACAAACTTTCATCTAAACATAAGCTGACAGAGACTGGACATGGTTGCCAAGGAAGTGTGTTGAGTTTTGCTCCTGCTCAAGCTCCTGAAAACACATGGCTACTCCATTGCCATCCAACCGATCCAAGCAAGAGAACGTCCCTTGGCGTCTACTTGAATAAAACCCCTTTGGATGCCTCTGGATGGGAGGATCATAAATTGATCATCCATTTTGGTCCAAGTGGATACTCAGATCTGGCTCAGTGTGGGGACGGAAAACACATTGCCTGTCTCATGGAATGTGGAGAGATAAGTTATGTTGAAGGCATAGCTTTTGCCCTTTTTAAACTCAGTGATGTCATCCAGGCCAAAGGCGCTGAATGAGACAGCAAAACAAGTCAACATTTTCTTTTAGATAGTAAATGATTAAAACAATGCTAAAATAATGGACATGTACTCAAAAAACTGAAATTAGACATTTTTAGATCTTCAAAATATGAAGATCTTATACAAAACTGTTCAAAAGTTTGGGTTCAGTAAGATTTTTGATTTAAAAAAATTAATACTTTTATTCAGAAAAGATGCTTTAAATGAATAACGAATCAAAAATCTTTTACATTGAAAATAAATGCTGTTGTTTACATCTTGCTGTTCCCTATTCATCAAAGAAACACGTAATATCATATTTTCGCAAAATGTAAGCAGCACACTGCACAGCTGTATTCAACCTTCATAATAATAAGAAATATTACTTGAGCACCAAATCTGCTTATTAGAATGATTTCTGAAAGATCATGTGACACTTAAGACTGGAGTTATGATGCTAGAAATTTCAGATTTGCCATTGAAATAAATAAAAAAAATTATTGCAATAATATTTCACAGTATTGCTGTTATTTTTTACTGTATTTCTGACTTAATAAATGTAGCCTTCGTAACATAAACATTTAAATGTTCAAAAACTTTTAAACCCTAAACCTTTGAATGGTAACGGGTCATTGAAATACTTTCTAATGTATCATTATTATCTAGCAAAAAATATCCATTAATAATAATGCAAAGCAGTTTTTTGCTATTATTCAATTTTTGTTGTTAATGTCAGTTTTTTTCAATCGCAAAAGCGTATAGCCAGCTGCTTTCCTCACTACCGCAACAGTTCTTCCTCCAACCCTCCACTGCTCTTATGCTTTATTTCTGTTCATTTGTTACAGACTTCTTTAAGTAGTCCGTTAGTGCTTGAGTTAAAATATTAAAGTGAATGCAACCCTTCAATGCCTCTGGTTGAAATCTGTCATAATTGAGCATGCATTATGATCCCAATGTGAAATGTGCAAGCTGTAGTTTTTCTGTAGCCGTTGAGCTGTAGACTCTTGAAATCACTGAATATCTTTAGAAAATAAAAACCCTATAGGTTATTAGTATTGTGTTGCACCTGTTGCTTCTCCTGTATCACACCTCAAATAAAAGTAACTTTTTACGTACTGTTACTTTTATTTGAGTGCTCAGTAAAGATAAGGCCCTAGTGTTCTGATAAATTTGTGCAGATGTGTGACTGTGCAGATGAGAGACCATAAATCTTTTTTGACATGAGAGATAATATTAATGAAATAAGTTAGCAGCATTTATAGTTCATGAATGTAACATGCATTTGACATGACAATTGTAGGCTCTTAATTTATTTAATAATTCTCCTACACCAAATGTTGCCTTTACAAGTTCATTACACAGGTTGGAGGGAAAAATGAGACCTTAAATTCCTTTAGCTCTTAGTGATAAAATATATTCTCATCTGTCAATGATTTGCCCAGTTCGGTAAACATGATCCATCTGAAAGTACAAATCACAATGGACGGGCGGTAACTGGAAGATCAACAGATTTTTGCCCAACGATAGCCATGTGACATATGCTAGATAATTGAATGTAATAAATAACAGTTATATAAAACCATATTTTTTATCCAACGCAGCCATTTAAGATTGTGTCAAACAGGAGAACTAATGCAATTTATCTCTATTTTGCATTGCAGTCTTTTCCCTACCATTTCCTGAAATAAAACATACTGTATGCTTCCCATTCCAGAAGAGAATTTCTCAAAAGACTAATGCCATGATTGTGCATCGATTAAAAAAAAGTTACACATAGGTACATTGAGGACAAAAATGTCTGTGTCAAAAAACTGTCTAAAAAATTTAAAGGTTGGGAGCTCAGACTTAAGTTTGGTATCATTTTAAAGAAGACTCTTGGCAGATTATTGCTGAAGTAAAAAAAAAATAATAATAAGTAAATCCCCCCAAAAGTTTTTTAGAAAATTAATTTAAAAAGAAAAAAGAAAATTATTTTATATAAAATATGTATTTTATGAAACAAGTTGAACTCTAAAACGGCTTGAAAATCAAAGCCATAAATCTAAATAAGTTGTGTTCCAAATTTGAGGATGATATCTCAAAAAATAAGCTTTCAGTAAGATTTTGTTTGGGCGCAGTAACAGATTTCCCCCATTGGGTGCCAGAAAAACCCCACTGGTGCACAGTGCACACAGTAATTGGATTTTAGATTTTCACTTTAGTTTCTCTCTCTCAAATATTACAAGCACACAAACACACACACATTTTTTTATTATTACACGCATACAAACCACACTCAGACATCCATACCAACACACCCACACAATTATCGTTGCACAATTTATCCAATTGCCTCTATAATATGCCGAAGCAGAAAACAGGAATAAAGCGAGTATTTGCTTTATAGGCCAAACATGGAAAAATTGCACCATCTGATAAAAAATAGTAAAAATGATCTTAACAAAGATTTCATCATTTTATAGTTAAATGGCCCTGGGATTAAAAATTACAGTTTTAATGGGTTTCAATTGGGACATTTTTGTCCAAAAGGCGCTGAGAGTGAGTATTTTGTGTACCTAGTGCAAAATATATATTTTTTAAAGGAAATGGTGGTGAAATAGTAAAGTTCCAATAAAAATACACACCTGTGCCAAATTTTATGCAGTTAGCACTAACACAGGCAAAGTGATCAAAAAAACTAAACTAAAAAGGACAAAAATGTTCATAAGGATGCACAAGGGTTAACATCCATGGAACCTTTCCATTGAACAAAATTATTTTTTCTTTTTCATTATTTTTTTCTTTTTCTCTTTATATTTATCACCACACTGGGACAAGGTGATTCATAGTGATTCATAGTCATGATTCATAGTCAACAACAAACATGGAAAACCTAGAAAAGTATGTAGGCTACATATTTAAAGTACATTCTTGAAATTTTTTTCAAAATGTCTTTTGCTTAATCTTTTTGACTTTCACTTAGTATTTTCAAAGAAATATCTCACCTTTCAATGCTGAGAAAGGGGAGACGTTTCTTTGAAACCTGTTAAGAAATTTAGGGTGTTGCAAAAGACACTCAACTCATGTTTATCTCTCTCTCTCTCTCTGAAGGGTGTGATGTTCTTGCTTTTAATGGTTGTTCATGGATAGCAATTGTAATATTCTGGTAAGCACTGAATATTTGCGACACTGATTTACGGTGCCAGAAAAGGTTGCTGGTCATTATCAAGCGTGCCGCACAAGCCCTCAAAAGTGAAGCCAAAACGTCTCGATCGCCCCCCAGTGACCGGTCCTAGTATAGGCCATAAACCCCGCCTCCCCATGTTATTCAACGGGACGTGAGACCAACTAAACAATTAAATTACACTTCACATATCCTTTTTCCAAAGATAGTTTCTGTTATTTACTGTAGTTTCTATCACGTTGATGTAATTTCAAGAGTTTGTTTTTAAAATAAGTTTGTTTTTAGTTAGTTATTTGATGCTATAAAAACTGTGCTGTGACATCATGATTGACAGGTTCTCTGTGCGAAGTAGTCACTGAAGCACCAACGGACTTTTTTTCATAATGTTGACTATGTGGTTAGTAGTTGTATTTACCTTATTTTAACGCGGTATTGCAATCGGCAGACATCATTGGAGAGGAACGGAGCAGACAGAGGCCACTTAAGAAAAGTGCAGGGGCGTGTGCTTGCGATTGATTCTGCTAGAGTGAGGGCAGGGCCTTGATTTCGCGGCTTTACTTCCTGCTCACGACTGCGCATGTCTGGTCCCGAAAACGCAAGTGCACAGACTCAAGTCCCAAGATGTCAGCACCATATCAGGACACTGGCGGCTTCAGTTCTCTCTGATGGAGAAGAGCGAAGGGGCGTCGTCCATCTTTTTTTACAGTCTATGGTCATTATGGGTATGGGAGCACATGGAAAGTATTGATGCACGTAAACGAATAAAGGTTCCAAGTTTGTTCGGTACCAGTGTTGTAATGTAACGGAGTACAAATACTTCGTTACTGTACTTAAGTAGAAATTTCACGTATCTGTACTTTACTTCGCTATTTAAATTTATGTCTACTTTCACTTTTACTCCACTACATTTCCTAGATAAAATGTATACTTTTACTCCGTTATATTTCCACGAATAATCTTCGTTACTCGTTACTATACAATAAAAATAAGAAGAAATGTGTGCGACTGCAATAAGGGAGGTTTGGCGAATCACTGCTTCTAGATTGCATTACGCACGCTCTGCACGCTCTATTTCTGCGTAATGCTCGTTTGTTGCCAAAGGAGGAGGAAGCACAACTGAAACCGCCATGGAAGCACCTACTGGAGGACCGGGGGGAAACTCCTTTTCCTTGATTTACTGAAGCCTATGTGTGAAACGCATTTGCAGCTGCACAGCTAGCACATTGAGCGTCTAGCTCGCTCATCGGCTGTGCTGCGGCAACTGCATATCCAATGGCGCGGGCGCCTCTGACGTGCGACCAATGAGCTAGCCCCACGTCATTACACGTCAGAGCCTGCTAAGGGGGCGTGGCCTTAGCCTATAATAGTCCCCTGAATTCGCCATTATAGCAGGTTTAACCTATGGGTTTAACGACTGAAGCGACAACTCGCCAGGTTAGTGCGGCCGGCTATGCAATACTCGTTCCCTCTCTCCTTTCGAACGGCCACAATAAAAGTTCACAATCAAACTTCTAACCGCTTGCTTTAAAAAAAAGTAAACTTTTTACTTTTACTTCAAATACTTAAGTACATTAAATATCAGAAAATTACTTTTGATACTTAAGTACAGTATATATCAGATACTTTAAGACTTTTACTTAAGTAATATTCTAAAAGGTAACTTTCACTTCTACCAAAGTCTTTTTCTAGGACGATACTTGTACTTTTACTCAAGTATTGCTTTCTAGTACTTTATACAACACTGTTCGGTACTCGCTGTACGTCTCTTTATTTATGACTGCACGCCCTGTGCAATATAAAATAGTAAACGAGAACAAGACATGGTGTCAGAAGAAAAGTAACTAAAATGGATTTTGCAGCAGTACCGTCGCCGCACATGAATTGGGAATCGTCTAACTTACCAGATGCATGCCGTAAGTTCTGACAGCATGCAGAGCTCATGTTCGCGGGTCCGTTGAAGACACGAGGTGAAGGCGAAACGTGCAGGGAGAAACTGCTTAGCGTCGGCTCGGAGTTAACGTTAGACAAGGCCATGGATATGGCCAGATCACACGAACTTGTACAAGCTCAGCTCAAAATGTTCGCAAACAGCGCATACAACCCCCGCGATCAAGCAGTGCACGCAGTTTTCTCGCAGAAAGAGTCACAAAAGCGAACAGTAAAAGCTGGAACGAAAGCCTTTCGTCGGAGCAGCAATGACGTCACGGAGCGCGGCAGAAATTGCGGTTTCTGTGGCAACCAGGCTCTCGGTACTTCTGGTAAATGCCCTGCAAAAGGTAAACAATGTGGCAAATGCGGGAAACCCAACCACTTCACCAAAGTGTGTCGTTCGGTGTACAAAAGGAATGTTCATGCAGTGAGCAAAGAGGCTTCTCATGATGAAGAAGACCCACATGCAGAGTTTTTTCGTGGATGCAGTATTGCAAAAGTCATGTGACACGGAACAAGCATTTGCGGACATACTGCTAGGAGATAAAAAAAAACTGAACTCAGTTTCAAGTTGGACACTGGACAATGTCATTCCACTGGACACATTTAAAATGCTAAAAGCTCAGTGCAAGCTCACACCGACTAAGCACAGCCTCATTGGATATGGTGGTCAAATGCTCACAGTAAAAGGGACCTGTGTGTTGCAGTCCAGATACAAAGACAGAGAAACACTGATGAACTTTTACATAGTCAACACCCAAGCACCGCCTGTGTTAGGTCTAAAAGCATGCCTGGACCTGGACTTAATCAAGCTAGTGCTCTCAGTGAACGCACTTAAAGAAGACAAGTCCATCATGGAGGATTACACTGATGTAGTCGATGGCATTGGATCATTTCCAGGGGAGTGCACAATCCATCTAAAACCCAATGCAACTCCAGTTGTTTATCCACCGAGAAGGATTCCTCTGGCTCTACGTGGCAGACTGAAAGATGAGCTCCAAAATATGGCAAGGAGTCATAGTCAAGGTAACAGAGCCCACCGACTGGGTGAACGCACTTGTGGTCGTGGAAAAACCGAGAACCGGCAAACTCAGAATATGCCTAGATCCCCGCGACCTCAATAAAGCTATCAAGCGTCCACATTACCCTTTGCCAACGATAGAAGACATCATACCCAAACTAACGGGTGCAAAATACTTCAGTGTTTTAGATGCCCGTTTAGGGTACTGGGCAATAAAACCAACAGAGGAATCGTCCAAGGTGACGACATTCAACACTATACTAGGACGATACAGATTTCGTCGTCTTCCATTTGGCATAATTTCAGCTCAGGATGAATTTCAACGCAAAATCGAGGAGACATATGAAGGTCTAAATGGTGTTGTTGCAATCGTCGATGATATCCTCGTTTACGGACGAACCAAAAAGGAACATGACGACAACTTGCATGCAATGTTGCGAAGGTCTCGTGAGAAAGGGGTGAAGCTCAACCAAGAGAAAAGAATTGTGAGTGCCTCTGAGGTTCGCTACTTCGGCCACTGCTTATCCGCTGAGAGAGTCAGGCCAGACCCTGAAAAGATCTCAGCGATCAAGCACATGGAGCCACCAAAGAGCAAAGCGGAGCTCGAAACAGTCCTGGGAATGGTAAATTGCCTGTCTAAGTTTGCACCCTGTTTATCGGACATTTATGCACCTCTTCGCCAGCTGCTAAAACAGTCCAGCGAGTTTATATGGGATTCCCAGCACGACACCGCATTAAAAAAAAATGAAAGATCTCATAACTAAGGAACCTGGACCAGTACTTGCGTACTATGACCCACAGAAAGAACTGCACCTTCAAGTGGATGCATCGAAATATGGCCTTGGTGCAGTCCTGCTGCAGGACGGAGAGCCGCTCAGCTATGCTTCAAGATCACTGACCGAATGTAAAGTTAGCTATGCTCAGATAGAGAAGGAGATCTACGCGGTCTTATTCGGCTGCAAGCGCTTTCATCAGTACGTATATGGCCGAAAAGTCATAGTGGAGTCTGATCACAAGCCGCTTGAAGCCGTGATGAAAAAGCCACTAGCTGCAGCCTTGCCGCGACTCCAAAGAATGATCCTGCAACTCTAGAAATATGATATCAATATCACGCACCGGCCAGGAAAGGAGATTCCTGTGGCAGACACCCTCTCTAAAAAGTTCATAGAGACAGAGCACGACAATCTCAGTGAAGGAATGGACATGCAGGTTCACATGGTATACAAAAGCTTACCTGTCAGTGATAATAAAGGTTCCAAGTTTGTTTGGTAATCGCTGTACGTCTCCTTATTTATGACTGCACGCCCTGTGCAATATAAAATAGTAAACGAGAACAAGACAGCAATAAAGAACCTTTGTTTTATGTGTGTAGTTAGCCTAATCAATAATTATATAATTACTATATAACCACATGCTAACTGTTACTTATCAGGATGTTTAATGTTTAACCTAGCTTCTTATAAATACAGGATGCTCAGCATGTTTTGATTAGACCTGATGAGAGGGTCCTGTAGTGTCTGTGGTAACAAACCTGCTGTGAGAATTTGCTGCTTTCTGTGAGTATTGCTTCTTATAGTCTAATGGAGAATTATCAACAAGGACAGAAACCATGGAAGATCCCCATATAGGTTATGGTAAACAAAAATGTTGTAATTTACTGAATTTTAAGTATATTAGATAATAATTATAGTAACAATAGCACCCCGGTAAAAAAATAAAAAAGTGGGATCATTGAATTTGCAGGTTGAAGTGCAAAAACCTTCTTGTGTAACTTTTATATGTACAGTGATTGGATTCATTGTTTTGTTTTGGACGTGGGACAGTATATGATTCTTGTATACTTTGTACCTGTGAAGAAAGGCATGACGTTTTCATTCGGGCTGAGTCTCTCTTGACTGTATTTATTATTGAGTATTGTGCATTTTGCAAGGAGCAAGGAAAATGTGGCAGCATAAGCTATATATATTATATTAGCTAAATAATGTATTCACCTCATAATGACAAAGCAAAAACAAGAATCGTGACATTTTTGCAAATCAAAAAAATATTTACTAAACTACTGCATAAGTGATGCAAGGAGATAGTCAGATGATAAATTCAATTTTTATTTCTTAGCAGCAAATGATCAAATAAATGAGAAATAATAATATTTCATCCATAATCATGAGTAAAAGTTTAATAAAGAAACATAACATGAACAGTTAAAAATCACTTCTAATATTTATAAATAAAATACGTCACACTCTGGGCATAATATTCTTGCCTATAGAAAAGCTTGTTGTTGAGAGATCTCTCTTTCTGTAAGACAAGTTGCAAAAGAGCAAAGGTCCGAGTCCAAGACTATAGACTGACCTACACAGAGAATATGTCTTCCTTTTTATACAGTTAAAGATGAGCAAAGCCAAGTTCCTCTTTTAATTGCCCACTGAAACAAGCTTCACGAGACACAGCTAGATTAGATATCTGGCTTTTGTGGTTCTGATGCCCCTTGGGTGAAAGTACAGTTTGTCATATTGTTCTAGACCATGCAACAGAAATACAGAAATTAGTCTCAATACACACTACACATTAGTATCTACAGAAACTGCAGCTGTACACCTTTCCTACTTGCTAGATGTTTTTTATGAAAACATGATAGAAACGTCTACAGAAAAGAACAAAAGGTCAACCAAGTCAACTGAGAGACATAATAGATGAAAAGAGCATTAAACATACATTTCAAATGATATTAAGAATAAACACAACAAACTATATTATTTCCTAAGATATGATGGTTAGATTTGATTAAATGATAAAACATAAACAAGATATATAAAACAAATATTTTCTACTTCCAAAGTATTCAAACCCTTTTCTGACTATGCTGTCTTGTTACTGATACTGATGCTGTTTATTATTTTTCTAGAGCTCAACTTTAACAATGGGTAACAAGACACTATCAAGAGGCAATTTAGATCGTCTTAAAAACATAAACACAACAACAATATACAAACAGGAACAGCCTCAAAGTTGGTGTTGCTGTTGTAAAAAACAAGTGACATACAGAATTCCAGCTCTCCTGTATCTTAATGACGATCAAACGTTCCTTGCCTTTGCCGAAAAGAGAAAAACATTAAGTGACACAAGTGCAGAAGTGCTTGTGATGAGAAGAGGAACATGGAATAATGGCAAGAAGATTAAAGAAGTTGAGGTACAAATACATTTTTTAACAACTTCGCTATTTAATAGATACTTTACACAACCTAGCATGAAAACAGTCATGATGCTTTTTTATTTCAGTGGGTCAATGGTCATCAGTTGCTCACTTCAGCTTGTCTATCAAACCACCGGAGCATGAATCCATGTCCGGTCTATGAGAGAGATTCCAAGACCCTTTTTCTGTTTTTTGTGTGTATTCCCAATGGGGTCTCTGAATACGAACAAATACGGACAAATAAGAGCCGTGGAAGACTTTGTTATGTAACCAGTAAGGATGCTGGCAAAACCTGGAGTCAAACTACAGACTTGACACCAGATGTGATTGGTGAGCAGGTGAAGGGCTGGGCCCCCTTTGCTGTTGGACCAGGACATGGTGTTCAAATGAAGAGCGGGAGACTGATTATCCCGGCCTATGCATATCGATACACTGGCAAACCTGATTGCACATCATGTTGCTGCTTATCATTTTGCTGTTTCACATCTTATGCTTTAGCGTTCTACAGCGATGATAAAGGAAGCACATGGAAAGCAGGAAACCAAATGTCTGTTGAGTCATGTGAGTGTCAGATGGCTGAGATCATAGATGAAAAAGGTACCAGTACTCTGTACTGCAATGCCAGAACCCGCCTTGGCTACAGAACGGAAGCACTAAGCTACAACTCTGGAGAGGATTTTGACAAAGTTTTAACCTCACATAAACTAATAGAGACTGGAAAAGGTTGCCAAGGCAGTGTGTTGAGTTTTCTTGAACAGAGTAGTCCTCCAAAGACATTGCTGCTCTACTCTCATCCATCCAATCCAAAAAAGAGAGTGGATCTTGGTCTCTACTTGAATAAATCTCCATTGGATTCCTCTGGGTGGCCGGATGAACCTTTACTTATATTGCATGATGGTCCCAGTGCATATTCAGATCTGGTTGAGTATGAGCCTGGACACTTTGCTTGTCTCTTGGAGTGTGGGAAGGAACATGAGAATGAAGAAATAGCATTTTTGCTATTCAAACTCCCTGAGAAAAAACTGTGAACGTGTACATTTAGTATTAATTGAATACTCGAGAGTCAATTACTTTCAATTGAATTGTTGATCTAATGTAACTTTTTTTTTTTTAATTTATAGCATTACATACTTTATAGAGCTATTACAAAATATGTATTTTATTATAATGTTAATTTCTTCAATGCCAGTATGTCCTTATTTGTTAATTCATAACATTATGTAAGCTGAAAAACTTCTAGAAAATATAATTTCCTATAATTCATGTCATCAAAAAACCAACAACAAAAAAACAGCAGAAATCCTTTACATACTTTTCCCCCCACTCGGTTTGTTTGCTGCAAACTGCTTCTTTTAATAATGTTCTGGAAACTATCTATTTGGAACCAGAGATTCAACATAATAGTCAGTGTCAGCAGCTTACAGTTGATGATATGTGTTGTGTATAATTCTTGAACTCATCTATTACACACTAAACTCATATAATGGACAATTTAAAGCATATATGTTTCATCTCTGATTAGTGCGAAATGCATGTGATTTCTAAATGCAACAAATTGTGGCAGAGATATTAATATACAATCAAATGTAACATGAATAAACATTCAAATGTAACCTGAACATGGTTTACTCATTTTTAAACTTAGAAAAGAAGCCATTATGTGTAATATTTATTGTTTTGCATACTTGACAATGAAGTCCATTGCCAACACAACAACGTCAAAATAGTCACTGGACAAACACTGAAACAATATTACATAATATGAACACTGACGTCCTCCGTGGACATTTTCACTACAATCGATAATTGAGATGCAAGATGATGCCAGCTGTTTTTATGAAGCAGAATAAAGTATTCCAGAGAGCCATGTAATAATATAGTTTATTGACTTACCAGTCATTGTAAAAGTTTAAAGACATTATTTTTTAATTGTTTGATATTAATTCATATACCCGTAAAGAAATCTACTATGCAAATATGTTAAAAACATGAATATGGTGTATGCATGCATCACAGAACAGTTTTGTCTAATGATCAGCAACATCATCTGTCAGTGATTATGTCCACCCAGTCCCATACATGTAGAGATCCATCCGTAGCTGCTGAGAGAAGAGTGTTTGGTCGTGACTGATGCCAAGAATGGGTGGTGATAACAGCTGGGGAACCACTGTATTTTACATCATGTGACATTTCATGACCTCTGTGTGAAAAAATTGGCTGAGGGCTCTGGGCCTCTGTGCTCCAATCTGTTGTGTTATAAATGTGAACTGTTCCATCAAACCCTTCAAAAAAGAAAATTGTCATGTCATGGTCATGTAATCAATGGTCTTCACACAGCTCCACATTATGAAATACGTATACAACAATCTGTATTAATTCTACCTCACAAGACTAAATATTAGCTCATTTCAGAAAGGAAAAAGCTCTACTTACCAGACACAGCCAGACAACTGTCGAGAACAGGAGCCCAGGAAATGTTCAGAAAGTCATTGTTTGGTGGACTGTGTTGGACATTTAGTTGGGTTTGACAAATTGGACTCAGTAAATCTCTTAGGTCTGACAGCAGAATGTGAGCGGAGGATGAGAGTCTTGCTACAATAGAAGATTCAGACAGGGAGCCGTCACTCCTCAACCCAAATGACCAGTGCAAACCACTCTTACTCTCTTCCAGAGGATAAAGAGCAGTTAAGGGATCTCTTGTGTCACCCATCAGCAGAGTGCCATTGCTCGCACAAATGAGAAACACATGAGCATTCACAAACTTTAAGCCACTCACTGAATCTAAGGACTCATTTCCTGTAAAAATAAAAGATAAACAAATAAATCCTATGACTTTATACATATATTTACACTGTGTATATATATATATATATACACACACACTGAAAAAAATTATAAACGCAACACTTTTGTTTTTGCCCCCATTTTTCATGATTTGAACTCAAAGATCTAAATTTGTCTTAATCTAAATCTGTCAAAAATCTAAATCTGTGTCAGTGAGCACTTCTTTGCCGAGATAATCCATCCACCTCACAGGTGTGGCATATAAAGATGATAATTAGACAGCATGATTATTGCCCACTTCACAGCTGTGGCATATCAAGGTGCTGATTATGGCGGCCATACACTGTGCGTTTTTCGTCCGATTTTGAGCCGAATTCTGACTCGTGCGACTATTTTTCGGGTCGGACCGATTTTCAGCTTTGTCGTGCGTTGTTTGTCGTGCAGTGTTCGTGCAGTGTACAGGGAGAAACGAGAGGCGATTAACCTCTCCCGATTGACAATCGGATGGTCGGATGAATTTCTGGCATGTCAGAAATTTTGGTCGCTCCTCGTGACTGTATCGCACAGTTGAAGCAAAGCTACGAACCGATTGCCCTAAACTCAGTGTTTTTTCCCTCTCTGCGCCTGCGCGAAAACAGAAGTTTAACCATTTCATCTGCAACAAAAATAAAATTAAAATAAAAACGAAAAGAGGGAGATCTTTAAGATCTGTAGTTCAAACCAGCTACAAATTACTGTTACTTACCTCCAGTTCGTGTTGCAAAATGGATTCACCAAAGATTACCCACGTCTTCCAAGCCACCTGCGATGTAACGCCTCTTTTATTAAAAGGATCTCCGGCTAGTTTGCCAATTTGGTCTAGATATGATGTCAATACCCCTCCTAATTAAGGCGCTTGGTTAAAAATACCTGAAACGCTTTCATGATTAAGAAAACTAAAAAAGCGCGATCACTACCTTTTCAGCTTTTTTGTACTATGGGCCGTCGATTGTTGATGACGCACGACGGTCCTGAGCGCTAAGCTAAAAAGAACACGTCAGAGGCGATCGTTCGCGGGCATTTTCTTTTACTGTCTATGACTATGAGTTCGACACACTCTTCTACAGTTCATCTTCGGACCTACCTAGAGAGATAAAATGCCACATTGTGATGGTCCCAAAGGAATTCTGGTCTTATTTCTCTTCATTTCACAGGAAACTTCTACTTTGAGTATGGGAAGTGTGCACTGTTGACACCTCTGATAATACACAATGAACACACCATTGTAGTTTAAATGCTCAGCTGTTTTAATTTTGAATTATTTTTAGCAGTTTGTTTTTTGCAAATTCAGTCTATGCATAGTTAAAAATTCCTCCATGCCTCCTCTACTTCTCCCTGATTGTCTGCATGGTCAAATCCTGGCTCCACTTGGTTCGGGGTAGACATTTCTTATTTTGCTCACTGCACACGAGGGAATGACTATGCGGACTCTTCTCCCCAGCCAGCCATGCATCCACCATGTAAACTGGCGATAGGAAGAATATCTGTAAGACCTAAAGCCAAAAGTTTTACACTAAATGTTATGAAAGGATGAATCAAGGTTCGACTCAAGCCAATACATGCCAGCCAATAATGTTTGCGCTGTATTATTGTCTAGATTCTTTATCGGTTACTGGAAAAACTTTCAGTGTTGGCCAAACTAAGTAAGGGATAATGTATAGCGAGACGGTTGTTATAGCGAATACAACCCCAGCAGGCTGATGCGGGAGCCCGACGCGAAGCGGAGGGATCTTGAATCAGCCTGAAGGGGTTGTATTCGCTATAACAACCGCCTCGCTATACATTATCCCGCTTATTACATGACTAACTACCAAATAAATCAATAATTTGACACAAAATATTGATTTAAAAAGGAATTTATTCATTTAAAAACGATTGTATTGCTTCCGCTAAAGAAAATAGTCCGTTCCGTCTCTGGTTAGAATCCTGCTGCGTCCATAGCAACGCGCTGTTTTTCATGGCAACGGTCTGTTATCAAGAAATAGCACACCGCATTCTACACTGGAATTCAGCCAAGCCATGTAATAATGTTATATAATTCTAAACAAATATGTTCATGTTAGACCTTCCTGTTAGTAACTGCATCGCGGCTGGGTAAACCAGCGCTCCATCTGTCATGGAGGCTGACGAGGACAGCCCACAGTACATCTGGATTGAGACAAACTGCCTCAAAATTAGGATGGGCAATGATGCATGGTAAATCTGTAAACAAGTATCCTGTTCTTAGGCTATAATATGCATTTACTGTGGTAGATTATTTCAAAATTCTTCAGGCCAATATAGTTATGCTTAATCAATATAGCTACCCTAGCTACCTTACCCTGGACTGCTGCTGATATGAATTGGAGTTCCTTACAGCAAACACTCTCCTATTCAGTAAGCATTGGTAAACAATTGCCACAGCCACACCAATGCGTGTGCCCTACTCTCTCCTCCTGCTCCTCCTCACTTACGGCTACGAGATGATTAACGTTAGCATCCTGTGAACCTTCCTCCGTATTTACAACACGTTCAGGCTCGAACTGAAAAGGGTGAACGGCAGACATTTCGCTCGCTAATTGAGGTAACGTTAATAGTTTAACTTGATAACGTTTACGCGCCTTGTGTTTGTGGCGGCGCTGGGACCAGTCTACGTCACGGCCCAGAATGCAATGGGTAAAAACAACAATGGCGACTTACAGGGAAAAACTTTTTTTAAAATATCTCGCTACAACGAAAACATCGCGTCTGTTATTATATCACGTTTGTGGCGCAAATGGTATCGCTAACCCAATAAGACTAAGTTGTCAAACTAGCCGGAGATCCTTTTAAGTTGTTAAACAATGTTTTTGAAATAAACTTGTTTTTAATTTTGATTAATTATTGCAATGTTTGGACATATTATAGACTGTTAATAGTTATGTATATGCCTATAATTCATTGTAATCGACCTAAATGTATTAGACAATTTTCAATGAGGAGGAGTAAGCTTCTATGTAATATTTTATTATCCACACCATTAGTTGGTTATGTGCTGTGAAATTATTGCGTGGTAAATTAATTATCAGAGCGGATCAATTTAATAAAAAAAATTAGCCTAGGCCTCCCCTAATAATGATAATACTAATAATAATTTAATGCATGAATTGAAAATGCTTGAAATTCAAAAATTCAAAAATCATCTTGATATTGATAGCTGATGCTTGTTTTGACAATATCTCTGGATACATGATATCGTCTATAGGCCCAATCCAGGGGTTTATCGCAGATATTTCACACCTATAGTGTGAGCAGTGAAGCCGCAGCTCGATGAACGGACCGTATAGTGTGAACACATAAATCCTGAACTTTGGCTTTACATCGCATGCGATTTACTCGTTCAGTGTGAGTAGGCACCGTGCTGAAATCACACAGACATCGCACAGTGTATGCCCGTCTTTAGACAGCATGATTATTGCACAGGTGTGCCTTAGGATGAGCACAATAAAAGACCACTCTAAAATGTGCAGTTTTATCACACAGCACAATGTCACAGATGTCGCAAGTTTTGAGGGAGCGTGCAATTGGCATGTTGACTGCAGGAATGTCCTCCAGAGCTGTTGCCCATGAATTGAATGTTCATTTCTCTACCATAAGCCGTCTCCAAAGGCGTTTCAGAGAATTTGGCAGTGCATCCAACCAGCCCCACAACTGCAGACCCCGTGTAACCACACCAGCCCTGGACCTCCACATCCAGCATCTTCACCTCCAAAATCGTCTGAGACCAGCCACCTGGACAGCTGCTGCAACAATCGGTTTACATAACCAAAGAATATCTGCACAAACTGTCAGAAACAGTCTCAGGGAAGCTCATCTGCATGTTCGTCGTCCTCATCGGGGTCTCGACCTGACTGCAGTTCGTCGTCGTAACCGACTTGAGTGGACAAATGGCAGACAGCATGTATGGCGTCGTGTGGGTGAGCGGTTTGCTAATGTCAACGTTGTGAATCGAGGTGCATTTTATTGATGGCATTTTGAATGCACAGAGATACCATGACGAGACCCTGAGGCACATTGTTATGTCATTCATCCACGACCATCACCTCATGTTGCAGCATGATAATGCACGGCTCCATGTTGCAAGGATCTGTACACAATTCCTGGAAGCTGAAAACATCCCAGTTCTTGCATGGCCAGCATACTCACCAGACACGTAACCCATTGAGCATGTTTGGGGTGCTCTGGATCGGCGTATACGACAGCGTGTTCCAGGTCCTACCAATATCCAGCAACTTCGCACACCCATTGAAGAGGAGTGGACCAACATTCCACAGGCCACAATCAACAACCTGATCAACTCTATGCGAAGGAGATGTGTTGCACTGCGTGAGGCAAATGGTGGTCACACCAGATACTGACTGGTTTCCGAACCCCCCCCCCCCCCCCCCCCCCTCATGAACAATGGGGGCAAAAACAAAAGTGTTGGGTTTATAATTTTGTTGTATATACAGTCAAGCCCGAAATTATTCATACCCCTGGCAAATTCTGACTTAAAGTTACTTTTATTCAACCAGCAAGTTTTTTCTTGATTAGAAATGGCACAGGCGTCTCCCAGAAGATAAGATGATGTACAAGAGGCATCATTGTGGAAAAAAAAATTACTCATCTTTCATTTACATTTGAACAAAAAGTGGCATGTCCAAAATTATTCATATCCTTTTGCAAACTGTCACAGTCTATGGGAAAATCCAAATATCTATACCATTCCAAATAGTCCAAGCTGTTCTAAAGCATCCTAATTACCCTGATTCATTGGGAACAGCTGTTTTAATCAACTCAACAGGTGAAAAACAGAAGCTCCCTGCTGTTGGTTTGTGGACAGTAGGGGTGTGCGATATTGACAAAAAATGATATCTCGATATTTTCTGGGATTTTCTCGATAACGATTATTAGACGATATTTTTCCGAGTGTGTTTATTGTGTTGGTACTCTGGCAGGTTTAGCACTGTCGTGGACAGACTCCTAAAGCTTTTGATATTCTTCATAGGCTACTCTCTTGTGTCAGTTCACAGCAGTGACAGAAATTATTAAACATTTTTTCCAATGTTTCAACTGATTTTTACCTAATATGGGCATTTTTACCTTCATAAAGCTATTTTTTAAACCTAATTAAATTGGTGTCAATTTCATACATTTAATCAAATTCAATTATAAAAATAAGACACAATAGGTCTGTTACCAATCAACTGAAATCAGTATCAACAAAATTAATCTTTGCAATATTGAATATTGATATTTAAAATGATTTAAAACAAGAAAAGATACTTTAAATGTAAAATTGAAACCGCCAGTAGGGGGCAGCGAGTCACTGTTAATGAGCGAATCATTGAGATTCAACCGATTCATTCAAACGGCTGATTCTTCAAGGAAAGAATCATTTGACTTAATCTGTCCTAGTCAACCGATTCGCTCAAATGGCTGATTCACTCAGTACAGAAACACCGCCGTGTGTGTCTTTGTTTTGAACTATTTTCGTTGGCGAAATAGAGCAAAAACAGGCAATATGGTGTCTAAAATGTAAGTCACTTAATATTAACTTCTTGTTTATTAAACTTGTATAAAATCAATAGCACATTTGTTATGCTGATATTTGGAGAAACTGCACTTGTGATATTTATTACTAAATGCTATAAATAAAGACTAAATCAAGCAGTGAAAGCGTGCACTCTAAATGTGCACCCACACTAGTCTAATCTACAAGACTACATCACGTAAGAGTATGCATGCACTGTCTGGGTGTGTGTGTGGGGGGCGGATAGGCTGTATTCAAATAATGTCAAATCGCACATCGTTAAAACAACAGTTACGATATTATCGCAGACGATATCGCACACCCCTAGTGGACAGTCATGGCTAAGACAAAGGTGCTCACTGAGGACCTGCGGCTGCGCATTGTGGCTGCTCACAAGTCAGGAAAGGGCTTTAAAACCCTTAAGCTTAAAATCGAAATGTTTTGAAGTTCCAGTGGCTACAGTGCAAAGTATTATTAAAAAATACAAGACGTTCAACATTATGATAAATCTCAGAGGACGTGGTCGGAAGCCAAAAGTGACACCTGAGCTGGCCAGGAGGATAGTGAGATAGGTAAAAAAAAGAATCCAAGGATCACCACCAAGGCCATCCTGATGAATCTGGGCTCTGCTGGTGGCAACATCTCAAGGCAGACGGTCCAACGGACACTGCACACCGCTGGATTCAACGGACGCAGACCAAGGAGGACACCACTTCTCCAGATAAGGCACACAAAAACCTGCTAGGCCTTTGCAAATGCTCATCTGGACAAAGAAGACGACTTCTGGTCTTCTGTTTTATGGTAAGATGAAACAAAAATTGAATTGTTTGGCCACAATGATGTAGCCTTCATTTGACGTAAAAAAGGAGAAGCCTCAACTCTAAGAACACCATCCCCACTGTCAAACACGGTGGTGGGAACCTAATGTTTTGGGGTTGTTTTACGTTTTGCAGTGGCCCAGCCAGAGTCCTGACTTAAATCCCATTGAGAATCTGTGGAGGGAGCTAAAGATCAGGGTGATGGCAAGGAGACCCTCCAACCTGAAAAAGTTGGAGCTCATCGCTAAAGATGAATGGGCAAAAATACCAGTGGAGACGTGCAAAAAGCTGGTCAGCAATTATAGCAAGCGTTTGATTGCTGTAATAGCCAATAAAGGCTTTTCTATTGATTATTATGACAGGTATGAATAATTTTGGACATGCCACTTTTTGTTCAAATGTAAATTAAAGATTAATAATATTTTTTTCCACAATGATGCCTCTTGTACATTGTCTAATTATCTTCTAGGAGATGCCTGTATCCTTTCTAATCAAGAAAAAAAACTTGCTGGTTGAATAAAAGTAACTTTAAGTCAGAATTTGCCTGGGGTATGAATAATTTCAGGCTTGACTGTATGTATGTATGTATGTATGTATGTATGTATGTATGTATATATATATATATATATATATATATATATATATATATATATATATATATATATATATATATATATATATATATATATATTAGTTAGGGCTGTCAACCTTAACACGTGCGATTCATTTATGACCAGTTTAACGCGTTCAAATATTTAACGCAGCATCCGTTTATTTTTGTCATCCTTTTGCTAGCTTATTCATGCAAATGCTTTTAAACCATTCAAGCGCGACAAGACAAAAGAGAATGCGCTTCCTGTGAATGTCCTGTCTATGTGACACACACACGACGCACAGAAAAACGAGCGCCAGTATCGTGCGCACAGACAGCGCGCCAGAATGCAGTTCTCTTTTTTCATGTTGAACGAAGATTAACACAAAATGTCCGTTTTGTCGAGTTTCCTGATAACAAGAGAGTCTTAAATGAGTTAAATGAAGTCTTATATGAACGTAAAGAGTTGTGAGAGAATGGTCCCGTCCCAATATCCGCACTTGCGCCCCTCAATGCGCGTTCTCGCTAAAGCTGCGTTCACACTACACGCGACACGATACCATTCATTTTCAATGGTGAGCGGGCGACTTCCGGCGACACGTGCGGTCGCGACCATTGGCGACTGGGTGGGGCGTGTCTGGCGACGTGACAAAGTTGAGAAATTTTTAACTTTATGCAAATGAAGAGCGATTTTCGCGAGCGACAACCAATAGGAGTGAAGTCAGTGGAGCGCGTCACTCTTCAGTGCTGAGTCTGACCGAGGCAAGTTGAACGAGAAGGTCATTTTAGCAGTCAGAAACTGTCCTATTATTTATGATATATCTCCGTATACAAACAGTGGTATTCACCGTACTGACTCCGTGCCTGAATGGTTTTGGGAACCCAGATAGACCGGTATTTGCCCATTTGCTGCAGTTAAATAGCCGCGATGGCAAAGAGCACTCACTGTTTTTCGTTCATCTTTAATATTATGCATTGTATGTACTGATTCCATTTATATTTAGACTATTCCTTCAAAAATATTTGTTTGTAGCGGCAAGAAAACGTATTTGTTGTCTAACATTGAGTAACATCCGTGAATGTCACTCACAAACATTACTAGGCAACCAGCAGTGGGAACGCCCTCCAGTGCAGCCACTGGCGACCTGCAGCGACAAAGTCGCTTGTAGTGTGAACGGGGCTTAAGGGGTGCAAGACCGTAGGGTGTCCCGATCCTCTAATAGTGTTCTCCAGGGGTGATCATAAGGGCACTTAATGCACCATTTTGGCAAGTGCGCATCAGACCTCACTTTGCTATGGGATATTACCCAGAATCCTTGTAGTGTCGTGACTTTTCGAACAGCTAACCAATGGGGGAGAACGGTTGCTATGGTGCTGTTCGATAAAGGAAGGCCGCGAAATTTAAAAATATTAGTGTTATTGTGTCACGAAATGTAGTTTTGAATTGGAGTTTTTCAGTCGAGAATATAGTTGTTTAAAGCTCAAATCTGTGGTTTATTTATAAAGATAGCGCCTATTTAAAAATTTGATCTGACGTTTTCAGAGTTCCAGGTGATCACCGTGCGGCGGGTGCTCAACGCTCATGTACCCCGCCTGGAACAGCCTTATATCGGCTAGTCATTCTGACGTTTCCCGCGGGCTGTGTCTAGTGGTTAAACATGAGCTATAAATCGGCTTGTGTATATCTACCGGGCGATCTTTGGTCTCATTAATCTATGATTTGTTCCCTGGCAAATCGTTTTGGCTGAGGGCAAAGTGAAGTTTCATTACTTTATATATTTAGGCTATTTAACTGTAACGTTGTAATGTTAGCCTGTTGACTAATGTTTGACTGAATCTTTTAACTTGCTTTATTTCTTGACTTATATAGCTTCTTATACTTTTTACTTATACTTTAATAATGGCTATTATTGATCAATAAAACTGAAATTTAACAAAAAGAGACAGGGTTGTGTCATTTTATTTCATATAGCCTATGTAAGACTATTTTAATATATAGCCTATATAATATATCACCAACACCTCATGTATTTTTTTTTCATGTATGGGATGGGAAGAATTTCATATATCAATTTCCATAATAACATAATTAAAATTGCATTTCGAATCGCTGTGAATACGGTAAGGCAGTATAAGCTCAGGTAAACCTCAATCACAATTTATCTTAGCCAAAAACTGTTTTAATATTAATAACATTAACAGAAAGGTTTGTAGCTAAGAGTAAAAAAATGATTGAGGATCCTTTTTTCAGGATTTTTTCAGGATCCTTTTTTCATTCAAAGGATTGTGTCATGTTACAGCTATTATAAGCAGCACACACATTAGCCAAATGAACGGTGTTTGCTCCCCTGATCACAACAGAAGTGAAGTAGATTGTGACGTGTGCAAAACTGTCCCAATTCTGCTCTTCACAGCTTCGGGCCCTTGCGCACTTACTCAGCCAAGTGCACTTTCAACAAGTGTCCACTTCGAGGAAGACCTAAGGGCGTAGTGTGGGTATTGGGACAGGGCCAATGAGGCACGTGTGAGATTTGCATTATGTGCAGCAGCGGCTGGTTTTTAAAGGGACAGCAGCCAATAACGCTGTCTGTCAGTAAAGTTAATCAAAGAACAAAGTGAACAGAGAAAATCACTCCCTGCTCTTGACTAAAGAACTTTTGTAGCTTTAGTCTATATTTAACCTATAATTTATGCCGCGTGGATTGTTTGATAACTTTATTAAATTTTTGTATATTGTTCTGTATATGTTAGACAGGTAGGAAGGGCACAGGTAAATATGACATTTATTATGTGAGGACTGTTTGAAGTTCACTTAAATTTAAAGTTGTTATACTTTATAATAAATCTTAAACAAAACAATGTATAACTTTCAATTACACTGTAATGTTGAATGGCTATAATTAATGTTTAAAATGGGGGGGGGGGGGGGGGGGGGGGGGGGGGCACTGTCTTTATTTATTTATTTATGTTGTCTCTACATTCATTTGGAAATTAACTGTGATATTACTGCAATATAAAATATATAAACTAAATATAAACCTAAAGTGTTTTTAATTGTGATTAATCAGAAAAAAATTGTGATTAATCAAATTTTTTTAATCGATTGACAGCACTAATATATATATATATATATATATATATATATATATATATATATATATATATATATATATATATATATATATATTTATATTTCAATTAAAACTCGTTAACTAATGTAACACCTGGGTTTTAATATTTAATAATTACATAAATATATTATATTTACATTAAAACTCATTAAAAACAACAGTAAAAAGGTTAAGGTTAATAGGTTTTGATATTACCTACTGTATACAGGACCCGTCCTGTTGCTATCTCTGTCAGCTGAACATCACTTATAGAAGAACCATGAAGAACTGTTGGATCATCTGTCAATCCAGGTGCTATTTTAATGCCTTTTGCTGATGTGCTCTTGAGGTTTATGACTCCAGTCCTTTTTATAACATCTGTATTGAAAAATGGTACGATACTGTGTAACATGTTCCATGAATACAAAAATATAAAAATATTTTAAAATAATAATTTAAAAATAATAATAATTTTGTATTTTGTAGACAATTACACAGGACTTATTTTTAATCCCAATTGTAATTAACAACAGACATATATGCTACCACTATCATCGCCTCCAATATCCCAAATCTGCAACGTCGCACTAGGACTTCCACTAGTCACCACACACCTGTAAAGAACGGCTAATATTACGAGAGAAAAAGAAAGGTCTCGACCAATGGTTCCCAAATAGAAAAATGTAACTAATCATATAATCATGCACATACATAGCTAAATAAATGTTCAAACTGAGAAGAATTGAACATTTCTCAATATCTTGTTGTTGTAGACAGTCAAATCAAACTGCAGTTTTTTGACTCAATAAATAGTTTGAACTGGATAGTTACAATAGATAAAATTTTATAAATGTATTATCAACTATCCCATTTAGCAGATGACATTAGTGTCCACTTCTGTTCTAAACATATCTAATTCTTACCTCGTTCCAGGGATATGTATCAAACACTCAACAGGTTCCTCTGAAAAGCCACCACGCTGTACTTTGAAGTCTCTTTCTGCACAAAGACCCTATGTTGTGACCAATAGGCAGTTAAATTAATTGCACATTCAAAATACGTAGGCTTAGGCTACCATAATTGCATGTCTTTATTCACCTGGTTGTCGCCTGCATATAACTTAAGAGGGAGAAGTAATTCTAAGATTTCACTTTTTGCTCCATTGTACCCTGCAACACAAATACCTGGAATATAAAAGAGAAAACTGCCTTTAGCGGATTGTATATTTTATCGGTCTACTGTCTACATGTTTCAGAGATCCCGAGATGCTTTACTTTTGTCACCCGTCCACTCTATCACTTTTGTCGGATGCTCCAGTTGAAATACATGCAGGTCTTTGTATCTGAAATCAAGAAGACGCAGAATTAGCGGATGATGAAACGCGATGCCCAAACATGATTTCTATGTAGGAAATGAGTGTTGGAAATGTGAGTTGAGACACAACCACTATACAGACAATCAAATGCAAGTCTAACTGTTGTCTGACTCACGTGTTTAGAGACTCCATAAACCAGTCATCAGCTTCATCAGAGGAAATGTCCATGCTGAATAATTGTTCACTTCCAAAACAAAGTAATAATAATTATAATAGAAACAAAAATATCTCTCAGTCCTCCATAAGTTTATTCATCGGGAGATAAAAAAGGTTAATATTTCCGGCACATGTTCTTCTGTACTGCTGATATGTTTTTTAAAGTCGATATTGCGTTGTCGCCATCTGGCGGCACGAGGTTCATAACGCGCATTCCGTTTAGGACCTTACGTCCACTAAGATTATTTTTAAGCAACAAAAAGTTCAAAATGATCATCATTAATTCTATGTTTGTTTTGGTTTAAAATTACTTTTGTATTGTAATTTTAAGCATTTTAGAGACTTCTTTCAAAAACATTTTTTTTTTTACTTAAACCGTGTTTTAACTTGAACATTTTTTGTTTATAAACATATATAGCCTAATATTATATATTACATATTTATATATTATTATTTTAATTATTTCATTTATTTGTTGTAATTTTACATCAACATACCTGTATCATGTGACAAACATGCGACCAATGTATTCTTGGTCAAAACAGAACCAACGTTCTCCATAGAGTCCTCAAGTCCAATTCTGAATCTGCACTTCAGCATTATGCACTGAGACAAAATCATATCCAAAATGTATTGTTGTGCATGTATAAAATGTTAGTATCATCTGCATGTGCACACAAGTTCTAATGCTATTGGTTAAAACAAACAAATGTTATGACTAAAAATACAATTGGAAGTTATCCAGAAGAAATTACTTGTGTCAAATAAGTAAGATTTTTACAAACTCATTTGTAAATGAGAAAAATTATTATAATAAATGTATAAAAATCAATCTTCTCTGTATTCTAAATTTATATTTCTAATTATTCACTTTGATCCTTCAAACATAGGCTACACATGCAAACACCCTATACCCAAACACGCCAGTAAAAAAAATATATATAGATCATATTCATGCTGCCAGTACACTTGTACTTTTATCTTAAGTCCCTCATATAGCCTTAACCACACAGGCTGATAATGTATCATTCATTGTATATTGTTTGATTTTAAGGATAAATAAGTTACTGAAATATCGTGTCAACCTTTCTTGTATAATCTCAGTTTAGCCTGACAAATGTGTTTTATAAATGAACCACCAGGTGTCACTGCGGCATTAAGCAAATATGAACGTCACTAAATTGATTTTGGCTAAAGAAAAACTTTTCTAAATTCACTCTATTTCTCAGTATGTTTCATAAAACCGTTCATTTATGGGAATTCAAATAATAATATGTTCCTTAATTAAGCTATATTGTTTCATTTAAATCAAAAATATGTTCCTTAATAAAGCTGTATTGTTTTATTTAAATCAAATCAGCACACCTCCCATTTCCTTTTCTGCAGGAATTTTAGCTAGCTTCCTTGATTTGTTCATGATAGCAATCAAACAGTCTTATCTGTTATTAAAGCGGATTATTCATGGTTCTCACATTGTTCAGTGAAATGAGGGTAAAACCACATCCTTTAGAAGACAGAGCGCAGCTTATGGGCAATTTTACTGTATGAGTTCAAGCGAAGTTAAGTTGCTAAAAAGAGTGAAAATGGGTCAAGGCATTATTAGCCTTTTTCTAATGTGCTTCATCTAATGCACCACACAAGGCCATTATGGAGGGACCAAATACAAAAACATTCCCCCTGGAGACAGAAGGGAACATTAGAGAGATTTAAAATTAATCTCACTGTAGTTGTTTTGGGGTCTAAGGACTGAAACAGATTCAGGTTGGGAAAAAGATATATACTGGTTTAAAACTTATCTGGTGCACACCAGTGGCGGTTCTAGAGGGAGGCCAGGGGGGGGCAGTGCCCCTGTGACAAAAAGCTTGGCCCCCCTTGTGGCCCCCCTAAATGTGGAGTTTGAAATAATTTTTACAAAACTGTTTTTTGCTATCGTTGTAATCGTATGCGTATTATTTTTTATTATTCTATCTTTGTGGATTTGCATTTTCACGTGACAATTCGCATCACATTCGCGGGAATCGCGGCAGAGTAGGCTAACGTCTGTCTCCTGCACGCGAGAGAGGAGAGAAGGAGAAAGTTGGTAAATGTCAGTTCAGTTGTAAGTTCATTCTTTATGTGCGTATGGGGTGTGATGATGTGTAGCCTATTGTCTATTATGATATTGTAATCATTGTTTTAACTATGTACGAGGCACTGTGAGCTGACATCGCATTTGTCTATGGTCCTTTTACTGCTGTGTGCAGTTCATAGGTAGGCTATGTCACCAAATTAGTTTTTGTCTTATATTTATATCATATTATGTTCTTATATTAGAATATCACATCAGCAAGAGTGCCGTTTTCCCGTGCACAATTGCAACTGTGATATTTATGTTATACAACAGTTAAATTAACAATAAGTTAACTTTGGGAGTTACTTTTTAGACACAATATTGTCAATATTGTTTGTTTTCCCTTTATTTCGCCGACTAGAATTTCATAATGAAACCGTAGCAGAGTCTCAATGCAACACAGCGATGATTTATTGACTAGTCTGAAATCCGCGTTTTGAACGAATCACTTGCTTCTTTCCCGAATGAATCAGCCGTTTGAACAAATCGGTTGAATGAATGAATCCCTCTTACAGGGACTTGCCGCCGCCTACTGGCGGTTTTAGTTTCATATTTAAAGTATCCTTTAATTAAAACGTTAAAACTAGAAATCATTTCATATTTAAATATTGATTTTAAAAAAATCTCATAGCTTTATTTATGCAATTGTAAATGGAGTGTAAATATATTAATGCCACTTCTGTGTCACCTCTGCACTGCAAAGATGGATTTTGATTGAATTCATTAATTTGACTGGTAACAGTGGTACTGTATAATTATTGTATAATTAAGTATTATTGTATAAATAAGTATAATTATTGTTTAATTTGAATGTTAGTATTTGACATAAAAGGTGATGCATTGCATAACTCTAAATAGGTTTAGAAAAAATGTCCATATATAGGTGAAAATGCCCCTGGAAATCAGTTTAAGGTGGCAAATATTGCTCCTTAATTAAGAAATTTATTTCTGTCACCACTGCATATAATATGAAAAATATTAATATCTCCGTGAGTCAGCTGTCAACAACAGGCCTAAACCAGCCATGGCACCACCACAAAAACACAATCAGTAAAATATCATCTAATTATTATCAACAAAACGTTGAAAATATTTAAATATATTTGTGTCAATATTGCACACCCCTACGGTATTAATTTTGATTTCTTTAGGTCTTAAAAAGCCTTAAATTTGACTTTAAAAAGTGTGCAGGAACCCTGTAAACGGTTAGACGTAGTTACCTAAGTCAGTTATTTTCAGTAAATGAATTAATAAGCTTCTTGGTCCCCATTGCTTTTGCTCTATAGTTCTCAAAATGAAGAGAAAGAAGGACATCATGTCTATTACAGTTACTGTGACTAATACTGAATATGTAATGCAAATGTAAAAATATAATGGAAATGCAAATACATTGTTGAATGATTATAAACACGGTATTTTGCCTGTTAATGCCTGCAGCAGTGCAGAAAATGATAGGACAACAATAAGGTCTAAATGTAACTGGCCCCTCTAACAGTACAACTGGCCCCAGCTTGCCCCCCCCCAGTTGAAATGGGCTAGAACTGCCACTGGTGCACACGCATGTGGTTACAGACACTTTGTTTCTGACTTTGCCTTACTGCTGAGGAAAATTATGACAATTATGCTATGTGACAGGCTTTTAAGCTTTCTGTGTCTGCTAATGGTCATTTTCCCCTGTGTTTTTAGTCTACCTTTATTTCAGATGGGGGAAACCATGGCGACTGGATCTCCCACATACTGTCCGACATAAAAGAAGGGAAAAAATGGAGCCAACACTGTAAAAAAAAAAGCGTTAAATTTACAGGAAAACCCTGGCAGCTGTGGTTACCAGAGTTTTCCTGTTAAAAATACGGTAGCAACGTTTTAGGTTTTACAACTTTTAACCGTATATTATTTTACAGCGATAAACCGTATTTCATTATCTGATATAATGTTAATATACTGACTTTTTGAAGTATTAATATCTGTTTTTTTCCATTGTAATACACTGACAGCCAACAATCACAGCAGTGATGAGAGTCAAATGGTCAACCAAAGCTCATCTTAAGCAGCTCATCCACACGAGAGTTAATACTAATTTACAGAAGCTGCACAGTGCCATTCACACAAACATTAAACACCATCATGGTAACATGTTGAAATTTAAAAAAAGCAATAAGCATTAATTTAACAACATTAAATGTAACATAAAACCCTAATGTACATAACTGATTAGAAAAAAACTAAGAAAATTATGAAGAAACAGTGATTTAAAAACAAAATACATCAAATGTGAAGTGTCACGCAGGGAATTGTGGGGATTTACATTTTTACATTTAAATTTACATCAATTTAAATTTTTTCACTGTAAATTATACAATGACTTGTTCTTTTTCACTTCCAAAAACTGTAAATTTAACGGTATTTTACAGTAAAATTTAATTAAATGTACCATTATATATATCACAGTTATTTACCGTATATAATAAGGAAACTTTCTGTTAACCAATTAACAGTTTTTCACAGTAGCATTTTTACAGTGTTTTACCGTTAAAATCACGATCATTTTTTACAGTGAACGGCTTCCTGATAAACCGTGGTGAAGGTTGAAGTGCCTCGAGTCGTGACAATAAGAGCACAACTGACCTTGCTTTCAATCGAAAGTCCCCTTCAAATCTGATGCTAAGGACAGTCTGGTGCAAATGAGGACATTTAAATGACAATTCATAAAAACCAAAACAAAGACACAAAGATTTTCTGCAAATGTCACGATTGTGATTTTTTTTAAACACCAGGAGCCGGTTGCACATGTCGTGGAAATCTCTTGAAGTCTCGTTTCAGGCCTACAAGGAAGAAAAGGAATAGTCAAATAAAGTCGTTATTTTTGTTTTATTTCCGCACAAAAAGTATTCTCGTCGCTTGATAAACTTATAGTTGAGCCACTGTTGTGACATGGAATATTTAAACATTTTCTTCATTGACTTTCTGGGCCGTCAGGATTCATTCCCTTAGGGAGCCTATGGAGGAGTGATCCAGCTGTTACATTTAATCAAAAATATCTTCATTTGTCCATCAAAGACGAACGAAGGTCTTACGGGGTTGGTACAGCATGGGGGTGAGTTATTAATGACTTAATTTTCATTTTTGGGTGAACTAACCCTTTAACTGTAACACCTGCGTACACAGTTTTTAATAACACAATAACTATAACGCGTTTTTCATTATAAACGTGGGATTATGAATTATATTGAGAACGATACTCGGTTACTGACGTAACCTCGGTTCTCTCTAGAGAGGGAACGAGTATTGCGTAAGTTTAGCTTACGCTACGGGAAAGATTCATCTTCTCGAGATATTGAAGCCAAAAAATTATCCTTAATTTTGTATTCATTGTCAACGCAGTGCAGCAGCTAGCAGACCTAGAGCAGGCCATCTCGCGTGCTTATTGGCTGCCCTGCATGCATCTGCTGCAGCCTACCAGTGAGCCTCGCGTGACGTCACGCCCAATTGGAGGCGCTCGCGCCTTCATAGCGTCATAGCCCGCTAGGATGGGCGTGGCTTAGCGTATATAAGAAGGGGCTCGTAGGCTGAATCCCTGGTTTTTCGACCACTGAAGCGAAGTCGCTCGTGGCGCGAGCACGGCCGGTTACGCAATACTCGTTCCCTCTCTAGAGAGAACCGAGGTTACGTGAGTAACCGAGTATCGTTCTCTTACGAGAGGTTCTCTCGTATTGCGTAAGTTTAGCTTACGCTACGGGAACACTTTGTCAACGCCGTGCGCGCCAAGCATCCACCATGAAGCCCCGAACTTTCAGGGAACCCATATAAGGTGGAGAATAAGGTGGCCAGCCAAGCGGGCCATCACTTGTACATAAGCACACATAGGGAATACAGAGCAGCGCGCCGGTCTGTATAGGCACATGGCACACACCCTACTTAGTGCAGCTCAACCAGGAGAGCTGGGTCGTGTAAGAGTGATCTGAGCAGGAAGCCTGGGCAGAATACACCTCTCTATTAAACCGACAACAGTTTAGCCTGCAAGGCAGGAACTTCCAGGTTATAAAACCTGATAAAGGTAGACGGGGAGCTCCAGCCCGCCGCCACACATATGTCATGGATAGAAATTCCACTGGACCATGCCCACGAAGAGGCCACGCCTCTCGTGGAATGAGCCCTGATGCCCAGCGGGCATTGCAGACCTTTTGACGCATAAGCGGCTGCTATAGCGTCCACTATCCATCTGGACAGACTCTGTTTCGAGGAGGCGAGACCTTTGGCGCGCCCACCGAACGAAACAAACAGCTGATCCGAACGCCTGAATGAGGCGGAGCGCGTAATGTAAGACCTCAGCGCTCTGACAGGGCAGAGGCGGCTCACATCACTTTCGCTGTCAGATGCTGGGAGCGCTGACAGCGAGATAACTTGCGCTCTGAACGGAGTGCCCATCACTTTCGGAACATAGCCATGTCTAGGTCTGAGGGTGACTTTCGAGTCATTCGGCCCGAACTCAAGACACGACGCGCTGACAGACAGCGCATGTAGGTCCCCCACCCGCTTTACTGACGACAGTGCGGTCAGAAAGACGGTTTTCAGTGATAGATATTTCAACTCCACGGAATCCAGTGGTTCAAAAGGAAAGGCTTTCAGGGCCTCTAGGACCAGAGATAGATCCCACATGGGAACCGACGGGGGGCGCGGCGGGTTCAACCTCCTAGCTCCCCTAAGGAAGCGGATGACCAGCTCATGTCTTCCCAATGACTGGCCGTGCGTCGACTCTGCGAACGCTGCCACAGCCGCCACATATACTTTGAGCGTGGATGGGGACCTCCCCTTTTCCAACAGCTCTTGTAGGAAGGAGAGCAGTTGCGCCACCCCGCATGTCCGCGGGTCCAGACCTCTGTCAGTGCACCATTCCGAGAACACCGACCATTTAGACGCGTAGAGCCTTCTCGTGGAAGGGGCTCTAGACTGCGTGATCGTGTTCATTACTCCTTCTGGCAGGGCAACGAGTACCCGTTGATCACCCATGCGTGCAGAGACCAGCGCTCTGGATGGGGATGCCAGATCGTGCCGCGAGCCTGAGAGAGGAGATCTGCCCGCACCGGAATCGGCCACGGAGCTGTGTGTGACAGCCGTGCCAGCTCCGGGAACCAAATCTGATTCTCCCAACGCGGGGCTATGAGGAGCACCGAGTGGCGCGTTTCCCTGATTCTCTTGATTACCTGTGGTAACAGAGAGACCGGAGGGAAAGCATATAGCCGGAGGCTGGGCCAGACTTGGGCCAGCGCGTCCTCGTCCTTCGAGAAGAACGTCGGGCATTGAGCGTTGTCTTTTGACGCAAATAGGTCGACTTCCGCCCTGCCGAACAGGCGCCACAGTTTCTGGACCGTTTGGGGGTGCAGGGACCATTCCCCTGGGGGAACGTTGCCCCTGGACAGTTTGTCTGGACCGTCGTTCAAATGGCCCGGCACATGCGCTGCCCTCAGCGAGCGCAGGTGCAACTGGGACCAAACAAGGAGGCGCTCCGCCAGATTGCAGAGATTTCTGGATCTGACACCGCCCTGACGGTTTACATAGGATACCACAGACATGCTGTCCGAGCGGACGAGAACATGTTGGTCCTGTATGAACGGGAGAAAGCACTTCAGCGCATTCTCGACCGCTATCATCTCCAGACAGTTTATGTGAAAACCCCTCTCTTGGTCTGACCACTGGCCGAAGACCGGTCTGCCCTCGAACAGCGCGCCCCAACCCCAGTTGGACGCGTCTGTCGAAACAACTTTCCGGTAAGAGACGGTTCCCATCGTCACTCCCAGCTGGTACCAGTCGGTCACTAGCCAGGGCTGCAGAGCCGCCATGCAGGTCTGAGTCACTCTGATTTTCTGACCGCCAGAAACCCAAGCTCGGCGGGGCACGCGAGCATTCAGCCAGCGCTGGAGCGGGCGCATGCGCATGACCCGGAGCGGCCCAGCTGAAGCACCGCTGCAGCTGAAGCCATACAGCCCAACATCCTCTGAAAAGTTTTCAAAGGGAGAAAGCTGCCCTTCTGGAAACCCGCGGCTAAGTGGCGAACCCGGAGCGCGCGCTGCGCCGATAGACGGGCCGACATGGTCACCGAGTCCAGTTCTATTCCTAAAAAGGAGATTGACTGGCTGGGTAGTAATGAGCTCTTGGTCCAGTTGACCGTGAGACCCAAACTTTCCAGGTGACTGAGAAGCACTGTTCTGTGAGACAGCAGCTCCGCCTCTGACTGTGCCAAAATCAGCCAATCGTCCAGATAGTTCATTATCCGCAGCCCCTGACTTCTCAGGGGGGCGAGCGCTGCGTCCATGCACTTCGTAAATGTACGGGGTGCCAGAGACAGGCCGAACGGCAGGACGGTGTATTGATATGCCTGACCGTCGAAGGCGAATCTCAAAAATCGCCTGTGACGGGGTATTATCTGTATCTGGAAATAGGCATCCTTCAGATCTAGAGAAATAAACCAGTCCCTCGGGCGAACGTGCGCGAGGATTTTCCTGGTCGTAAGCATTTTGAACGGTCTTTTCGCGAGCACCTTGTTCAAATGTCTCAGATCTAGGATCGGTCTGAAGGCTCCGTCCTTCTTGGGCACGAGAAAATAACGGCTGTAAAAGCCTGACTCGCTCAGAGAAGGCGGCACCTTTTCTATAGCCCCTTTGCACAGCAGCTTTGCTATTTCTGCGTGAAGTAGGTGTGCTACTTCCGCATTCACTATCGTCGCGGTCCGGGCTTGAAAGCGCGGGGGACGGCGAATGAATTGAAGTGTATAGCCCTGCTTTATTGTGCTCAGCATCCATTCTGAAACCCCCGGGATAGATTCCCACGCAGCTATGTGAGCCGCTAGGGGGCGAATTCAGATCGCCGCCATTTGCGGGCATGTGAAACTGAACCGGAGCTGAGAGCGCGGCGCGCGCGCTCTCTGTTCTGGGCAACGGCTGCTCGCTGAAAGCCGAAACCGGCTGCTTTGTGTGAGATGTCCCAATCATAAGGGATGGGGAACCCTTTTTCCTCACTTTTTGAAGCGCGAGCGGCGCTTTGGGCAGAAAAGCGTTCTGTAAGCGTGAGCGCGTTTGCGCGGGCACGAGACTTACACATGCATGTGACGCCCCGATCAAAATAGATGGGGAGCGTTTTATAATCGCCCTGAGTTTCATGATAACACTTAAACTTGCGGGCGGCGCCCGGGGGGGGGGTTTGTGATAGCAAGCGTGAACGCTCTCTGGCGGGCACGGGACTTACATTCATAACCTGCTGTTTTGACCGTGCAACAGAGCGGGCAGATAGTGGGCACAACACTGTGGACACATTTCTTACATTCAACACTCGAGCGGCTTTTCTGCGCTTTATGAGAGTGTGCTCTGTGGGTGACACGATATTTGATGTGCTTGTGTGTAGGGGTGAACACTGGGGCGTGGGCACTTTCACTACACTTAAAACACTGACGGCGGGAGCCGGACCAGACATAATGCTCTTTTTGAGATTTCTCTGGGTCGCCGTAAAAACGGCGTTTGTGTGCAGGCGAGAGGGTGAACAAACCGGCTCGTTGGCTGCTAAATGAACCACTGCAGTAGCCTGACTGAAGGGGACTGACAGGGAGATGAGCTTTGACGGCGGTCCGGCCGTGGCGGGACACGCGCGTCTTTTTTCTCTCTTTGTTAGGAGGATTTCGCATGCTCAGACTTCAGCGTAATCTTCTGCCGAGGCCCCCTGGGGGGCGGCGGTCTGTGACGGCTGTCCGAGCGCGACCTAGGGCGGCCGCCCTGACGTCGCTGCGAAGGCTGGGGTTGTGCTGGACGCTGGGTGTTAGCTCGTACAGGAGGCTGGCTTTGTTTCTCGCGAGAGCGGCCTGTAGCGGAGCTCGAGCGTCGCGGCAGGAAGAGATTCATGGCCTGCGTGGTCTTTTGTACCTCAGAGAAACGGTCAACGATCCCGTTAACCGCTGGGCCGAAGAGACCAGTGGGGGAGAGCGGCGCGTTCAGAAAGGTGGCTCGCTCAGCTTCCCTCATATCCGCGAGCGTCAACCAGAGATGCCTCTCTGTCACGGTTAACGCGGCCATGGCTCGTCCGATAGCCTGAGCTGCGGTCTTGGTGGCGCGGAGAGAGAGATCCGTCGCACTTCTCAGATCTGTAACCGCAGCCGGATCCCGGCCCTTCTCGTCCCATTCACGGAGGAGGTCGGCTTGCAAGATCTGCAACACAGCCATGGAGTGGAGAGCAGACGCGGCCTGGCCGGAGGCGGCATATGCGCGGCCGACCAAGGCGGACGTGGCTCTGCAGGCTTTAGACGGGAGGGCTGACCGAGACCGCCATCTCGCGGAGGGCGGGCAAAGGTGCGCTGCGACCGTCTCTTCCACGGGGGGAATAGCCGTGTAGCCCTTCTCGGCGGCGCCGTCCACCTGGGAGAGCGACGCGGAGGCCTTGGACTGAATTCTCGAGGAGAATGGTGCATTCCAGGACTTCGTCAGCTCCGCGTGAAGTTCCGGCAGGAATGGAGCGGGCCTGCTCGTTGAAGCTGCACAGCGGCGACTCTGAAGGAAACAGCCGTCGAGCCTGTTCGGCGCGGGTTCCTTCGGTAGCGACCACTCGAGCCCGAGGCGGTCGACGGCCTGCGTCAGCAGGCGCATAAGTTCCGCGTCAGCTCCAGCGCGGGAACGGCTGGATTCCTGGATCGACGAGGAGCCGGAAGGAAGCGACCATTCCTCGCTGTCTGATGCCAGGATAGAGCAGCAATCTCTCGTGGCGTGTTCCTCTGCCTCCCCCTCCGATGCGACGGCAGTGAGGCTCGTGAGCGGCAGCTGCGCGTCGGGGAGGGGAGGCGGGGAGGGCGAAAGCGAGGCTCGAGGGAGATCCTCCGGCGAGCGCGTCGCTGTGGCCACGGGCTCCGGCTGCCTCAGGGAACGGCGCTTCTTCCTGCGCGGTCCCCCGGGGGGCGGAGCGGCTGCATCCGGGTTGAAAGCCTCGAGTCGAGCCCGTAGGGTCGACAGCGGAAGCGCTTCGCAGAGCTCGCAGCCGCCGGACGCGAGGGCGAGCTCTGCATGTTCCAGGCCCAGGCAGAGAGCGCAGATAACGTGGCGGTCTCCAACGCTGAGCGGGGCTCTGCACGAGCCACAGGAAGTGCGAGGCATCTTTAGAAAGACGCTCGCGCTCTTTTAGAAATTCCTGTGAAAGCAATGTAAAAGGATACGTCGCCGGATAGCGTAGCTTGCACGGCGGCTGAAGGTGGCGAAGACGGCCGGCTTCCTCAGCGCTGTCCTGAGCTGGCTGTTCGCTGTTCGACGGCGGCGGTGGCTTCTCTCTGATTCAGCGATGCGGAGAGCTCGCTGAAGAGTCGAAAAATCAGGGATTCAGCCTACGAGCCCCTTCTTATATACGCTAAGCCACGCCCATCCTAGCGGGCTATGACGCTATGAAGGCGCGAGCGCCTCCAATTGGGCGTGACGTCACGCGAGGCTCACTGGTAGGCTGCAGCAGATGCATGCAAGGCAGCCAATAAGCACGCGAGATGGCCTGCTCTAGGTCTGCTAGCTGCTGCACTGCGTTGACAATGAATACAAAATTAAGGATAATTTTTTGGCTTCAATATCTCGAGAAGATGAATCTTTCCCGTAGCGTAAGCTAAACTTACGCAATACGAGAGAACCTCTCGTAAGAGAACGTCGTAATGTTACATAGAATACATGCGGTAATGTACCCTGAGTGTAAACATTAGCCACATTCATCGTGAAGCGTGCATGGGATTTGCAAAGATTAATATAAACGTTACACTCACTTCTTCTGGAGCAGGTCCAGCAAGAACACGAATAGTTGGTACTGATTCCTTTTTCAGTAGCAGCCTCTTAGCAAAACCTGATTTATATTGTCCCTCGTTTAAAAAGCAGTCTGGTGAGAAATGATTTGCGCAAACATGAGCGCATTGACGTTGCTCGTCGGGAATATTCCCTTCATAAACAAAACTCAGCCACTGCGTCTTCAGCGGTTCGGATTTGGGAACTTTAAAATTACTGCTGTGTTCGTTATTACATCCAAGAACCGAACACCACAATCGCTTAGACTCCATTCTGCTCCAGTGTATCAACAATGACGAACTATGATTGACATCTCACTCACGAGCGAGGGCGGGTCTGTGTTGAAACCCTGCTGTCAATCAACAATCGTGGGAGGGGCGTGCGAGCTTGTGAAGTGACAGGCTCGAACAGCTCAATTTGAGGCAGGGGAAAACAGATCGCGCAAGATGGCGTCGTGAGCACAGGTGTTGAGACATGGCGGCCACCAACAAAGTTTATTTTAAGCAATAGACGGACTTTTTGATTTTAGTTTGCGCCCTATTTGGATGTAAAGTGCTACTCGGGTGTGCATGTGTGAGAAAAATGTCAACTGATAAAAAAAGGAAGAATTCTGCGACGAAGAAGAAAGAACTGGTTGTTGACACGGAGACGTCGTCAGCCTGCTCTGCTCCTGCTTACAACGTCCTTGTCGACAGTTGTCACGATTACAGTGGTCCTCCTGGTGAGAAAATTGAGTTTTCGGTGATGTCAGAAGTTGATTTCCCCTCGCTCCCTGATACTCCTGTGAAGCCTCCCTCGAAGAAAGGCCGGGGTGAGTCCGCTGACGACATTATTACTAAACTTTCTGAGCTCATCAACACACGGTCTGATAAGCTGGAATCGATGGTTGCGGTAAACACTTCTCATATTGCCGGACTGAAAGAAAAGATCAACTCCGTGCGTGATGATGTGAATGAGGTAAAGACCAAAGTTTCCCAAGTTGAGTCATCAATGTTGAAAGAGAGCAATCGGATCGGTGCATTGGAGTCTAGGCCTGTCACGATAACATATTTTTCTGGACGATAAATTGTCCAAGAAATTATTGCGATAAACGATAATATTGTCGTTCCGAGACCATTTACATCTAAAATAATGATAATGGCATGATAATGGCATAATAATGCAGGTACACCTTTTCGAAGATCAATAAACTTTTGTCTAAAGACTATTTAACACTGAAAATGGAAAACATTTTAAATATCCACAATAAATGAACAAAACAACCAAAAACAATAAAAGCAATCAATGGACTCTCAGTCTCTGTTAGCAAATAATGCACTTGAATAAATACCAAAAACAATAAATAAAATGGATGAAAACAAAACCCGACCCTACCCTATAATAAATTATTTGTTAATAAAGCATTTACACACAAACCACTGTTAATTTAACATAAAAGCAAGCAGGCTACTGCGTGCATGGTTTGGCATGACTGAATGCGCGCAAAGTGCGCTTCCTTAATAATTTCTAAAAAGCTGACAGTTCATCGCGATCTCACACATATGTTATTACATTGAAGCTGACTGCACAATGAATCTTTCATAATATCCACACTTTTTTTGTTATAATTAGAGGATTTGCCATCATACAGAATTCAGCACTGAACAAAAAGTCTGTTTTGAGCGGTGAGGGGAGTCTATCTTGAATGCTTGTGATTGGCCATTGCGTTCAAGAAATCAACACATATCTCTGTGATTGCCTACATTGCTCAACGCTGCAAACATGTTATAAATAGAAACTCTGGCCGGTAAATCGTTTTTATTTTGTTTTAGTTGTTCTTGTTGCTTTTCTGCAACAGATGAATACAAATATATTAGTTTTTATGTTTTATTCATAGATATTTCTAGTTTGCGGGAGTCCCGCGAATCGTTTTATTCTCCCGCAACTCGCACACACAGAGTAAGTGCATTACCGCCCGCGCTCGCGCTCGGCCATCAAGTCTAGTGTCGCGCCGTCTCTAGATCAAGGGCCCGGTGTCGGGAAATATCGGCCCGCGGGACGGTTCGGGTCAAGTTCGGGCTGAGAATCTAAGCTCTAGTTCAAGCTAAGGAACCGAGAGTTGTCATCCAGTCTCTTTGGTAGAGAGAGAGAGACGAGGAAAACAAACAAGCATGCAAATGGAAATTATCGCGGCCGGAAAAATTATCGAGCTCATTTTTTTATCGTGCGATTAATTGATTTATTGACTATCGCGACAGGCCTATTGGAGTCGCGCATCACTGAATTGGAGTGGTATTCCAGACGTTGGAATTTGAAATTGCACGGTCTGTCAGAGAATATCGATGAAAAAATGTAAGGAGAGAAGTGGTTGGCATTTGTCAGAAATTACTGCCAGATCAAGCTGACCGTCTGCCAGGTGTGATCGACACTGTGCATCGCGTTGGAGTGAAGAGAGTGAATTCTGCCCGCGGTGTAATCATGCAGTTCTCTTACGAGAGGTTCTCTCGTATTGCGTAAGCTAGCTTACGCTATGGGAAAGATTCATCTTTGCTGAGATTTTGAAGCCAAAAAATTATTTCATAATTTGTATCCATTGACAACGCAGTTCCTCTGCGGCAGACCTAGAGCAGGCTAGCTAGCAGCTCATTGGTTCGCTCAGAGAGAACTGCTTAAGCCTATGGGAGAGCGGGACTGAACCTGCTGCCAATGAGAAGCGCCCGCGCGCACATTGCATCATGGCCCGCCAGAATGGGCGTGGCTATGGTGTATATAACAGTCTCTCCCAGGCTTATATGTTGATTCATTTCATCTTCAGCGAGCTACACGCTTCTGCTGTTCTGAGAAAAGCCGTCGCCGTCGAGAAGGCATCACTCTAGCGAGCTCCCGGACCCTGAAGAAGCCGGCCGTCTTCGCCACCTTCAGCCGCCCTGCAAGCTAGCGCCATCCGACGACTGTATCCTTTCTCTAAATCTAAAAGAGCCGAGCGTCTTTGTAAAGATGCCTCGCTTTTCCTGCGGCTCTTGCCGCGCTCCCCTCGAGGACGGAGACCGCCATGTCATTTGTGCTCTCTGCCTGGGACTCGAGCACGCAGAACTCGCCCTCGCGGATGGAGGATGCGACTTCTGTGAGAGCCTGCCGTTGTCGTCCCTGCGGGCACGACTTCTGGCGGCACAATCCGCTCCCGCGCCGCCTCTCTCTTCGCCGCGGAAGAAGAAACGCCGCGCCCAGAGGCCGCCGGAGCCCCCTGCGGAACCATGCGGGCCGCCGCCGCCGCTTCCCGCTTCCCGCTCTCCCTCCCCGCCCCAGCCGGACATACAGTTGCCGCCGAGTGGCCGCTCTGTCGCTTCCGATGACGCCGCGGAGGAGAAGGACTCCTGTTCACTGCTCGCGTCAGACAGTGAGGAATGGTCATCTCTCGGGTCCACGAGAGAGTCGGCGGGGATCCGCGCTGGAATAGAGGAGGAACTAATGCGCCTCCTCTCACAGGCCGTCGAATGCCTCGGTCTCGAGTGGTCTCCTCCACCCGAGCAGCCCCCGAACCGGATGGACGGCAGCTTTTTTCATCGGCGCTCGACCCCCGCGTGCAACCGGGCCGCCCCATTCCTGCCTGAACTTCACACAGAGCTGACGAAGTCCTGGAATGCCCCGCTCTCGGCTAGAAACCGCTCCGATATATCCGCCTCGCTGCGCACAGTGGACGGAGCCGCCGAAAGAGGTTATTCAGCCATGCCGCCCGTTGAGGACTTGGTCGCCGCACACCTCTGCCCGCCCTCTGCTAGATGGCGCTCTTCCCCCACGCTTCCTTCGAAAGCTTGCAGAGCGACCTCGAGCTTTCATGCTCGCGCTTATGCCGCCGCCGGTCAGGCCGCCGCAGCGCTACATTCGATGTCTGTCCTCCAGGTGTTACAGAGCGATATTCTCCGTGAGTGGGCCGAGAGCGGTAGAAACCCCTCCTCCGCTGTCACGGATCTGAGAAGTGCTACGGACCTCGCCCTTCGCGCCACTAAAGCCGCCGCACAAGCTCTGGGGAGATGCTTGGCCAGCCTTTGTGTATCCGAGAGACACTTATGGCTCACGCTTGCCGACATGGGAGATTCTGAGCGCGCCGCGTTTCTTAACGCGCCCCTCTCCCCGACGGGCCTTTTTGGATCTGCTGTCACGGGAATCGTCGATCGCTTTTCCGAGGTCCAGAAAGCCACTCAGGCCATGAATTTGTTTCTGCCCCGCCGCGCTAGCTCTTCCGCAGGCCGCTCTCGCGAGCCTCCTGCCAGAGCTCCACCGCAGCGCCCTCCTCCGCAGACTCAAACAGCCCAGCGCAGACAGGGCAGCCGCCCTCACTCTCGCTCTGACAGCCGCCGCAGACCGCCGCCCCCACGGGGTCCGCGACCCAAGATCACGCTGAAGCCTGATCATCAGAAGTCTGCCTAGCAAAGTTAAGAAAACGACGGCGCTCTCCCGCTGCGGCCGGACCGCCGTCAAAGCTTCGCCCTCTGCCAGTCCCCGTTGTTTCGCCGACTGCTGTAGTGTTTACCGCCACAAACAAGCCGGTGTCCCTGCCGGCTCTTTGTTCTGCGGGTGTTTGTACACTCAAGAACTTATTCGCTGGAAAACTTCCTTATTCAGACTTTGATAATAATGGACATTATGTGTGTCATGTTGTTCAAATTCATATTTTTAATTTCATTGTCATAAACTTTTATGGATATAATTCAAAGGCAGAAAATGATGTTCTTTTAGATAGGATAGAAGAGAGAATTGTTTGTTGGTTAGCCAAATTTCCTAGTGCACATATACTCTTGGGCGGTGACTTTAATATCACATTAGATAATGTGATTGATAGATGGCCTCCAGGACCTAGTTCTAATACAAATGCAAAGCTTAAAATGTTAATGCAAAGATTCGATCTGATTGACGCTTGGAGAACTAAACATCCTCATAACGTAACATTTACCTGGTGTAATAATTCAAGGTCTAAGCAATGGAGAATAGATTTATGGTTAGTTTCTCGCATACTTGAAGACAATCTCAGTACTAATATTTTATCTACCCCTTTAACTGGCCATAAAGCAATACAAATCAACATTAATCTACTTCCAACGAATTCTGCTAAGTTTTATAACTCATATTGGAAACTTAACTGTTCTGTACTGAAACATGAGACAGTTATATTAGAGGTTAAGAAATGTGTCCATCTTTTTTGGTCTAGAGCCAAAGTAGAACGGGTTTACGGTAAACATTGGGAGTTGCTTAAATTTGAATTGGGGAAATTTTTCAGAAATTATTGTAGTAATGCTACTAAACTCAAAAGAGCCCAAGAAGAGGACATAATTTCCACCATTGCATACTTATCATCTAGATGTCCTAATAGCTTATCTGTGGAAGAAAATAATACTCTTTGTGAATATCAGCGCAAATTGGACGAACTTTATAAATTAAAAGCTGAAGGTGCTTTTGTAAGGTCCAGAAGACGCTGGCTCGAAGAAGGAGAACAAAATTCAGCTTACTTTTTTAGATTGGAAAAGTCTCAGAATAAAAACAACATTCATCAGCTAAAAATCGGTAATTCTCTTTCTGAAGACCCAAAAGAAATTGCCAAACATTGTTCAGATTTCTATGAGAAACTTTATAGCAGCCGATTTTGTTATGACAGCACTGTATCTTTTATGGCTTCAGTAGGTAACATTAACTGTGTTAGTGCTCCTGATAAAGATTTTTGTGATCCCCCCATCACATTGGTTGAGGTCCTCGAATCTACCAAAAATTTAAAGGTTAATAAATCGCCAGGTGTAGATGGCCTCACTTCAGAATTTTATCAAAGATTTGCAAAAGACTTGGCCCCTTTTTTTATTAGAAGTGATTTATGAAAGCATTAGTATAGGATCGCTTCCCTCCACCTTAACACAAAGTTTAATAACTCTTATCCCCAAGCCTAAAAAAGATTTATTATTAATTGATAATTGGCGTCCGATTAGTCTTTTAAATAGTGATTATAAAATCATTGCTACAGTCTTTGCAAAACGTTTAAAAACTATTTTAGAGGACATAATAGATGAAACGCAATCAGGTTTTCTAAAAAACAGACATTTCAAACAATATTCATCTGGTTGATCTGTTGGACTATTCAGAGTTAGTGAGGAATGATAGCTATATGCTTTTTCTGGACTTTTATAAAGCCTTCGATTCTATTGAACATGGTTTTATATTCAAAACTTTAGAAAAATTTGGTTTTGGGAACCTGTTCATTAGAGCAGTTAAAACTTTATATGTCAATGGGAATTCTTCCATTAAGCTTAAACATGGTACCTCTCCAAGATTTGAATTGCAGCGGGGAATACGTCAGGATTGCCCCATTTCGCCATATTTGTTTATATTGACTACTCAATTATTAGCCAATCACATTAAGAACAGTGCCTTACAAGGAGTTGATCTCATGGGAAAGGAGATCATCATCAGTCAATTGGCTGATGATACTACCCTTTTTCTAAAAAATTCAGACCAAATTCCCTTGGCTCTTAATACTATTAAACCGTTCTCCAAGGCATCTGGGCTCCATCTCAATGAGACCAAATGTGAATTAATGCCAATCAAACAATTCTCTGTTTCTAGTATATGTAATATCCAAGTCAAAGAAACAATAACCTACCTTGGAATAGTAATCTCCAAAAACGTCAAACTCAGATGTGATTTAAACTTTTTGCCCATCATAGAGAAAGTTAAAAAAAGATTTAATCAATGGCTTCAGAGAGATTTATCTCTGAAAGGAAGGATTCTTCTCTCCAAGGCAGAAGGCATCTCACGTTTGACATACGCTGCTTGGTGGCCAAGGGGCCCCAAGCAGCCGCTTAGTTCGCTTATGCCTCGGGCCGGCCCTGGCAGTAACCTACTGGAAATATATTTTTGTATCTTTTCTGTACGTCTTTAACGGTCCGCTCAACGGTCGGATTAACGCTGTTCAACTGTCTGTGGCGAGCAGGATGAGGTCGAGGGACGTGAGAGCGGCGCGAGGCCAGTGGCGTGATTAATAATGAGCGACACCTGCGAGACGCACCGGTCTCGTATCTCTCACGGACAGAGGTGGGCACAAATACATCAAAAACTATTTTGTTACAAAATACAAATACTGGCTCATGAAATGTAACAAAATAAAATACAAAATACTGATGTGAAAAATGTATTTAAATAAAATACAAGTTGGCTAATTAGTATTTTGAAAATACAAAAATACTCCCACAACAATCTTAAGTCTTTTTTATTATTACTGAAAGGTCAATAACACAAATAGTAGCAATAACACAAATATGATAAATGTGTAAATTCAAAATGGCGAAGTAGCAAAATAAAAAAGTATGGACATTTCACTAAATTTCTACAGGGCCTGAAATAGCTCCCTCTGACGTAAATGGCATGTAAAGCTAAGTTCACATCAATGGTGTGGTAGTTTTATACAAAATCAATATCAATATTTCTCATATGTAATACGTTTATATTGTGAATGCTTGCTTTGCATGGAGATTTCAGTGGAGTTACGACAGACGCGCTGTTTCATTATAGGTAGGGCATATGATGTCCTTTTTATGAATGACAACACAGTGCATTAATCTCATAAGGCACAATTATTTTCTCGTTAATGCCATTCAGTGTGCAATATGCGTGTGTGTAGACTGTATATTTTTCACAAAACACTTTACCTTAAAGGTGCTATCAGCGATTGCAGGCCCAAAAAAGGTCGAACCATAAATTATCATATTCATCTAATTTTTCCTAGGGGGAAATCACCGACAGGGGGTGGGTGTTGTGAGGTTTTGCTCCGACTTCGCTACACTGTCGCAACACTCCTCACAACACTGTCGTTGATTGGTTGGAACACTGTTTATTTAGGTTTTGGTGGTTAGTGAAACCCATTGTTTTTGTGTGCAGATCTCAGAGCATAGGCTGCCTACAGAGACGCGGTTTTTGGACGGCCTGCTTATGGGGCGGGCAGCTAGCAGATCGCTAGGAAAAATTAGATGAATGTGATCATTTATGTTTCAGCCTTTTTTGGGCCTGAAATCACTGATAGCACCTTTAATGCCGTTTTTACGAGGAGCAGCTCCACTTCTTCTCCTGTGTTCAAAACTCATTCACTTCTTGGAGGGAGCCCGGTCTACAGGGTGTCACGTGATTTTCGTGCATCTAACCTGGACATTGCCATTGCCAACATCAGACCGAAAATATGGCTAAATCTTTAACTATGGTGATTTTTCTTAAGTATTTAAGTATTTTAAATACTTTAAATACACTCCCTCAAAATATTTTGTTACAAACTACATTTTAATTTTTCCACACCTGCAAAATACAAATTACAAAATACACTAAAGTAATTAAATACGTATTTAAAAATACATTTAATTGAAATACTGCCCATGTCTGCTCACGGAGGAGCGGAAGCATAAAGGAGGAGCGACAACTGTGAAGATACGAGACCGGTGCATCTCACAGGTGTCGCTCATTATCAATCATGCCACCGGCCTCGCGCCAGTCTCACGTCCCTCGACCTCATCCTGCTCGCCACAATGTCGTAGCAATCTTTTTCCAAATTAAACATTTTCTTCTTGTTACTACATTCTCCGCTAAATTTCCCATGTAAAATGTCCTTTTAACTGTTATACTCCAACAAACACATATTTTCCACTGGGGTAAACTGCACTGAGCAGTTGAATGCGCTTACTCGATCCGCCATGTTTTGAAAAGTGTCTTAGGGGGCTTTCACACTAGCACTTTTGGTGCGCACCCGGGTTCGAATGACGTCAGAGTTCGGTTCGTTTGGATGATGTGAACGCTGTCTTCCGAACTCAGGTGCGAACCCGCGAACCGTACTCGGGTCCGCTTAAAAAGGTGGTCTGGGGTACGGTTCATGTGAACACCGGTACGGTTCGCTGCTGATATGAACGCAATCGAACCGAACCGCTATTGATGACGTATAATGTATAATGTGGTCGACAGGACAGTTGTCAGTGCGTGTGTGTGTGTGTGCACTTACCTTGACGAAAAGCGGGATTGACGCACTGCAAGCAGAGAGATGATTTATGCTCGCTTCCGCAAAAATTGTCTTCGGCTGACAGCCAGCTGTCTTTGGAACGGTTTTAGTATACTTTTGCGGCAGACATACCCAAGTGTGTTTCTGTATCTTTTCTTTGAAAACAAAACCAAAGGTTAAAAAAAGAAGAACAAAATGTGAAGCGAGCAATTCTATCCATTTTGACGCCTTTTCATTCATAGCGGCGCCGGTTACCAAGCAACATGATTACGTGCCAGCTGCAGCTTGATGACGCAAGCGTACCGTGGTTCGGATACAAATAATATAATGTGAACACAGTCCATCGGGGGCAGGGGGAGGGGGGAGCAATCGAACTCGGGTTCGGAACAGGCAATCGAACCAAGTGTGAAAGCGCCCTTATTTTACCCAGAATGCATTGCAGTGTAGTCCTACTTAAGATAGTCAGCGTCTTAAGTGCTTTGTGCAATGGTCTGATTTAGATGTCTATCTGAAGTCTGACCATCTACTATATCTAAGCCATAGTCAAAGTCTATCTTTGTGAAACCGGCCCCAAGAGCCGGTTGCACCAACAGGGCTTACTCCTGGTCTTAAGGTAAGTAGGTCTTAACTTAGCATTCTAGGTCCGACCTAATAGTTACGACCGTTGCACCATCCAGGCTTAAGTCCTCTTCTCGCTAAGACTGGGCGTAAATCTTACGCCTAGTCAGTAGCAGGCGTAAAGTCTTAGCGTTGCGCGTTCATGTGAATGGCCACGGAACTAGCAGCGTGCGTTGCTGGGTTACGCTGTAAACTATCTTCTGCAGTTTTAACAAAGGGGGGGGGGATCATGAGTTGTTCTTCTTTTTCAGTTGTTAAAGTTCGCATGAAACAGAAGTCTTGTCTTCCCTATTGTGACATATATCCAAGTGAAACGTTTCTCGAACAAGAAAAAGATTTAGGGCCAGACTTGGTTTTGTCCATCAGGAATTGATTGGATTGTTGTGGGGTGCGTTTCCCGAAGCTATCTACTGTCGAAAGTTCTGTCGTTACCAATACAATTCAACGAAACTTGTGTCCATAGTTGGCTAACAATGTTTTTGGGAAACGTAACCCAGGTTTGCTATTGCTGTGATGTCATGTGAGTGACAGATTGTCCCGCCATTGCACCAGAAAACACGTCATCAGTTAATTTTATTAAAGATTACCAGGGCACATTATTTTTTTGTGCAGGATAAAATCATTTATAGTAAATACTGCAAAGCTTGTTATGTTCGCTGATCAATGCTTATGTGAGAATAAAAGCCTAAATTAAATCTGTTTATCATAAAAAGCGATTGTGCCTCTTCAGAAAATTTGGACTAAACCAACCATCATTGACTTTATGCCTGCGGCTCTGGACCCGTACCAGTTTGCCTATAGACCTAATAGATCTACAGAGGATGCCATCTCTCTGTCACTTCACTCTGCCCTCTCTCACCTAGACAAAATAACACGTATGTGAGAATGCTGTTCATAGATTATAGCGCTGCATTCAATACCATTGTGCCTTTTAAGCTTGCGGTGAAGGAGAATATGCTCCCATTTTCATCAATGGGTCTGTGGTTGAGAGCGTCAATAACATAAAGTCCCTTGGGGTTAACATTAGTGAGGACCTGACTTGGTCCATCCACTCTAATATGGTGGTTAAGGAGGCCAGAAAACGGCTCTTTTTCCCTGACGAACAACTGGGATCCCTAACAAAACGCCATGGTGCTGGCCCCTTCCACCGCCCAGCTAAGCTACCCAAAAAACAGTTTCACAAATTGCGGGAGCTAGCTAGGGAGTCACATGCTGTTCCGCAAGACCCATTCAGTGGACAATGGATAACACTGGGAAAGCGTGCCCTAACCCGCCATCGAGGAAGGGAACGCTGCGGAAGCCAGCTGCCTGATGAAGGCCTGGAATACACAGATGTACTAAACCAGGGGGATAGTGAAACATATGGCAGTCCCTGAGGTAGTCCCAATCCAAGGGGAGTGGAAGCGTACTCAACAGGGACAACAGAACGAGTCTATCAAGGGGAAGACACGGCTGAACTGCACGTGGCATAATGGGCCACCGAAGAGGCCACTGGAGATAGCACCCAGTCTACACAACAACTACTTTAGAGGTAGTAGACCTGGCGCCGGCGGTCCGCCACGCCTGGCACCGAGGGGGTGATGGAGGAACTCACAAGGCTAACCGACGCAGGGCGCCAACGGAGCATAAGACGCACGTATCCGGCTGAGGCACGGAGTGGCGTAGCAAGCCAACACAACCTATTCCCTCGCACCACTGGCCGTAGCAAGTACTCGGGAGGAAACAGGTTCCACACGTAGGCTATAGAATCTAACGAACGTGTTCGATGTCGCCCAGCCCGCAGCTCTACAAATGTCTGTCAGTGAGGCACCTTGAGCCAACGCCCAGGAGGCGGCAACACCTCTAGTAGAGTGAGCGCACAACCTGGGAGGACAAGGCTCACCCGTAGCTTCATACGCTCGGGTGATAGCATCCACTAACCAGTGAGCTAACCTCTGCTTGGAGACAGCCTTCCCCTTCTGCTGGGGTCTGTAACAGACAAAGAGCTGATCTGAGGTCCTGAAGCTTTGCGTTCTGTCAATGTAAACCCGCAGGGCGCGGACTGGACAGAGAAAAGCCAGGGTTGGGTCTGCCTCCTCCTGGGGCAGCGCTTGCAGGTTCACTACCTGATCCACGAAGGGAGTGGTAGGAACCTTGGCCACATATCCCAGCCGGGGTCTCAACATCACACGAGAAAGGCCCGGCCCGAACTCTAGGCACGATTCGTCGACCGAAAAAGCCTGCAGATCCCCGACCCTCTTAAAAGAGGCCAATGCCAACAGGAGCGCTGTCTTAATGGACAGGATGTTTAGCTCCACTGTCAGAAAAGGCTCAAAGGGAGGACTTTGGAGAGCTCTCAGTACCAGACCTAGGTCCCAAGAGGGTACAGAGTGCAAAAGGCGAGGTGGATTTAACCTCCTAGCATCCTTAAGGAATCTGATGACCAGGTCGTGCTTCCCCACGGACTTACCTTCTACTACATCGTGATGTGCGGCTATTGCAGCAACATACACTTTGAGGGTGGAGGGAGACAGCCTTCGCTCCAACCCATCTTGTAGGAAGGAAAGCTCTGATCGGGCAAGTTCGGGGGTCCTCCTGACGGGAGGAACACCACTCGACGAATAGGTTCCACTTAAAGGCATAGAGGCGCCTCGTAGAGGGGGCTCTAGCAGAAGTGATGGTGTTTACCACTGCCTGTGGTAGATCACCTAGAACCTCCGCATCCCGTCCAGGGACCAGACATGGAGTTTCCAGAGGTCTGGACACGGGTGCCATAGAGTGCCCCGTCTCTGAGAAAGGAGGTCCTTCCTCAGAGGAATCGGCCAAGGAGGGGCTGTCGTGAGGAGCATGAGTTCTGTGAACCAAGTCCTGGTGGGCCAATACGGCGCCACCAGAAGGACCTGCCCCTCGTCCTCCCTGACCTTGCACAGAGTCTGTGCAAGAAGGCTCACTGGGGGAAACGCATACTTGCGCAGGTCCCGGGGCCAGCTGTGAGCCAGGGCGTCTGTGCCGAGGGTCCCCTCGGACAGGAAGTAAAACCACTGGCAATGGGTCGTGTCCGGAGAAGCAAACAGGTCCACCTGTGCGACTCCGAAAACACTCCAGATCAGCTGAACCGCCTGGGGATGGAGTCGCCATTCTCCTGGCAGGGGAGGCAACCATAAAAGCTCATCTGCCACACGGTTGAGCTCCCCTGGAACATGAGTGGTGCGAAGCGACCTCAGATGCTTCTGACAGGAGGTGGGAGGCAAGTCGCGACATGCGGCGGGAGCGTAGACCACCTTGTCGGTTGATATACGCAACGGTCGCAGTGCTGTCCGTACGGACCAGTACGTGCTTGTATTTGAGAAGCCCCTTGAGGCGGCACAAAGCCAAGCGTACTGCTTGCAACTCTAGGCAGTTGACGTGCCAATGCAGCTTGGGCCCCGTCCACAGACCCGAGACTGCATGCCCTTTGTACGTGGCCCCCCACCCCATGGCAGAAGCATCTGTGAAAACCACAGCATGCCTGGAAACCTGGACTAGGGGCACTCTGGCCCATAGAAACGCAGGATCCGACCACGGGGAGAAGGTTTGGCGACAGTTTGGGGTTACTTTGACCCGGAACGTGCCGCTCTGCCACGCCAACCTCGGGACTCGATCGCGGAGCCAGTGCTGGAGCGGTCTCATGTGTAACAGGCGTTACTGCGGCTGCCATATGCCCCAGGAGCCTCTGAAATTGTTTCAGTGAAACCACTGTCCTGCCTCGAAAGGACCTGAGGCAGGTGAGCACTGACTGGACGCGTTCCTCCGTGAGGCGCGCTGTCTGGGCGACCGAGTCCAACTGCACGGGGCAGAGTTTGCTCTTGTCCCAGGTGACCTGAAGCCCCAACCGGCTGAGGTGCCGGAACACCATGTCTCTGTGATCGCACAACACCTCTCGTGAGTGAGCTAGAATGAGCCAGTCGTCGAGATAGTTGAGAATGCGAACACCTTGGTGTCTCATGGGAACAATGGCCGCCTCCGCGACTTTCGTGAAGACACGGGGCGACAGGGCCAGCCCGAAGGGTAGGACTTTGTACTGATATGCTCGACCCTCGAAAGCAAACCATAGAAACGGTCTGTAACGAGGAAGAATAGAGACGTGAAAGGATGCGTCCTTGAGGTCGATCGCTGCAAACCAATCCTGGGAACGGATGCACTCGAAAATGCGCTTCTGCGTGAGCATTTTGAACGGGAGTTTGTGCAGGGCCCGATTCAAAACTCGCATGTCCAGGATTGGCCGTAACCCACCGCCTTTCTTGGGTACAATGAAGTAGGGGCTGTAGAACCCGGACCTCATCTCGGCAGGTGGGACCGGCTCGATCGCATCCTTCGCCAGCAGGACATCGATCTCTTTCCGCAGGACAGGGGCATGGCATCCACTGACTGAATTGCATAGCCGAACTGAATGGTGTGGACGAGCCATCGGGACGGACCCGGAAGCGCTAGCCAGGCTTCCGACTCAATAAGCCCACCCGAACCACCGGCGTACCCGCGGAGGGGCAGCGAGGTGGAAGGCAGGGACCCGGCTCCAGTGGCAATATAGCCACTGGAAGCGGGGTCTGGGCGTGGAGCTCGCCAGAGACCTGCTTCCACTGGGGGGCAGACGGCAGAGACAGCCTGTGGGCTTTCTGCTGCGGGCTACCCCGTGGCGAGGGGAGGGGGAGAGACGAGGCACGAGGCCCTGCCTCCTCGTGAGCTGGTCTCTGCCCCTCTGGGCTCAGCCGCCGACAGGAGCGACGCAACCGAGGAAGCGTCGCTGCTATCTGCAGACTGGGCAGAGGGGAAGGAGAGCGATGCTTTTTGGGGACAGCATCCACTGTCGTTCGGACCCTCTTGGGTGGAGGAGACTGTATGCCCACCAGTCTCGACCGAGGATGACCTGAGGAAGAAGGTAGAAACTGGTCTTTTATTGACACTTTGGGAACAAAAAGAAAAGGGAACGAAAAATTATCCGCCCGGCCCTCCCCCGGGGGAAGGAGGTGTGCAGAGGCACCCTCCCGAAGAGCAGCATCCAGGTCCTCCCTCAGGTCGCCCTGCTCAGGAACGCCTCCCTCCCTTCCTTTTTCGGGTAGGGGCCTGGGGCGCCTGAGCGGGCTGGGCCGCCCTCTTGCAACCAGACTTCTTCGCTCCAGGCGTGGTAGGCTGCGCTGGAGGAGGAGCTGGCGCCGGAGGACGACCTCGGCGACGGGGAGCAGCCGGAGGTTGTACAGCAACAGGAGACGGGCCCGCAGTAGCCCGCCTCCTGTGCAGGACGTGCCGTATAGCCTCTGACTGCTTCTGGGCGGCGGAGAACTCCTGGGCCAAGTTCTCCATCGCGTCGCCGAAGAGGGATACGGGGAAGTTGAGAAGTTTGTTCTTCTCCGCTTCCCGCATAACTGCCAGGGTCAGCCATAGGTGGTACTCCTAGACCACCAAAGTGGACATCGCCCGACCCAGCGAACGTGCGGTGAATTTCGTCGCCCGGCGGGCGAAGTCCGTCGCCACATGCAGCTCCTGCAGCAGGGCTGGGTCAGGACCACCCGCCTGCAAGTCATGGAGCGCCTTCACTTGATGTACTTGCAAAAGCGCCATGGCATGCAGGGCGGAGGCGGCGTCTCCACATGCCACGTAGGCCTCCCTGGTTAGCCCAGAGGAGAACCTACAGGCACGGGAGGGGAGTGAAGGGGCACCCCGCCAAGTGGAAGTGGTCTTCGGACACACCTGCATCGAGACAAACCGCTCCACTGGGGGGATTCCCTCGTACCCGTGCGCCGCCCCGCTGTCCAAGCTGGTAAGGAAGGAGGAGCGAGGTTGTCTTCGCCTGTACGCCAGAGGTGCCGACCAAGACTTCCTCAGCTCCTCATGCACTTCAGGGAAGAATGGTGCTGTTGCCCCACGGTCCGCTCCGAGACACCAATCATCCAGCCGCGAAGGTTCGGGACCCGGTGGAGGGTTCCACACGAGCCCGACATTCGCGGCCGCCCGTTCGAGCATAGCCGCCATCTCTGGATCCGGCTCAGCCGAAGCCACCACGCCCGAAGGGGGTAATCCCGCCGAGTCATCACCAGAAGATGACCGCTCTTCCTCCGATGCAGCGATCGACATCTGATCCTCAGGTGGCGCCCCAAAGGAGACAACTGGAACCGCCCGGGGGGGCTCCGGCCGCTCCACTGGAAGCGCCGATGGCAACGTGCAGCTAGAGGCGTGAGGCGCCTGACAGTCTCTTTCACCAGTCGGAGCGTTCCTCACGGTGATCCTCATCCGCTCACCAACAGGAATCATGGAAGTAGCCGCCTGCCAAACTGAACCGGCAGACGAACTAGATCGAGGATTATCTGAAGGGACTCCCCCATGTTTCAGGGTTCTCAGTCTCGAACGTAGCATCGCCAGAGTCATATTCCCACAGTGAGAACACGACTCATCCACAAGCGCTGCCTCAGCATGTGCTAAGCCCAGACACGAGAGACAGTGTTTGTGGCCATCACCCTGAGGGAGAAGTCGACCGCATCCAGAAATGCACGGGTGAGACGACATCCTGAAAAGGACGCGAACACACCGTGATGCTCTTTTAGTTAGAGAAAACAAAAGAAAAAAGAAAGAAGTAGAAGAAATGCTCTGAAGCGCCGAGGCACCGAGGGATCACCGCGGCAGACACTCGGGAGAAACTGCAAGTCCTCGTGCTGCACTCAGTCGCGCCGATCACTGAAGCGCCGCCACACCAGCAGCCGTCAGAGATTCCTCTTCTTTCAGCTCGTCTTCTCCAAACAGGCAAGAACAGCAGTACACAGAACACTACTGAGAGGCTCCGAAGAAAAAAGCATTGCGCAATGTTTACTTCCGCCTTTTATACCCGCGCTGGTAGGCGGGTCGCGGAATGCAAATCTTGCATGCCAATGTCCATTGGCTCGTTTTTAATTCTCTCAAAGGCAATTGGCTCCCTAGCGTGATCCCAGTTCATCAGGGAACTCCCCCGACGACACGTCGGAGTTCCCAGGACGAAAGGGAACTCAATTTGCCAGTGCATGAAAAACAAACAATGGCGTTGCCTGTAGTGTCTTGATTTCAATTCTAAATTGAAAACAGGTCTTAAAGTTGTCATGTAAAGCTAAATTGCTTCTATTTTTGATGCAGGAAACAACCCTTGACTAGCATGTTGACCTAAGGGGAAAAATAAAATGATAAAAAAATATTATGTTCCCTTTTAATTGTCAGAACTCCAAAATCATCTTAAAAATCAATATCACTCTATCAACAGGACATAACTTATTCCTTCAATTGGGTCATAATGTGTTACATAATCCTGAAATTTCTACATTTGGATTTTGCATGGAGTTGCATAATTTTAAAATGTAATTTCAATATTAATTTTCGAAGCACAGTCAAATTGGACTTTCATAATACTGAAATGACACATTGAAGTGCCATATGCTGTCCTTGCCATAGAACTAATTTAGAGAACTAGAATTCAAGGGTCAAACTTATTAAAACTGGTCACATGATTATCTAATGGACTGCCTAAAACCTGTACAGAAAATGTTCTTCATAGAATAAAATGTCAAGTGTCAATCACACTACTGGAGACTTAAAACTATACGCTCAGGAACATTGAAACGACTTCTAAAAGGTCTGTATGTTTTTATTCCTCCAGCAATTATGATTCGCTAAATTTCAGTTAGGGTCTTCATATAATTTCAGTTAGGGGCTCTCTATAAATTGCACAGAAGAAAATGAAATGGCCCTCTAGGACACACATACTTTGGGAAACGCTGGTTACATTTGTAGCATGAATATATAGAACACAGTGGAAAAATCAGTTTAGATCTCGCTCCAGACCTTTTCACAAGTAATTTGTAAGATTAACAATTAGATTAGCTGTGACTAAAATCCTTCATCAAATGCGGTATATAAAATAATATTTTTCTAGATTTAACAGTAACAGCATAAATGTTATAGAATAAGAAGTGTTGCCCGTGTGGAAACTCATTCACAAATCAAAGGGAAGGTCTCTGAAAAAAAATTAATATTGCTCCACTTTGATGTCTCTCTCTCTCTCTCTCTCTCTCTCTCTCTCTCTCTCTCTCTCTCTCTCTCTCTCTCTCTCTCTCTCTCTCTCTCTCTCCTATTAAATGTGGGTATATTAACAAAGTGAAACTTCCATTCCTTCAGCTGAGATTAGCGAGCAAACTAATTCCCTCTCTAACCCTGCTACTTTGAAGTGTTCAAGGGAGCCAAGAGCTTTTGTGCATGATTTACATAATCTGACAACTGCATCCCATCATAGAGATGTCTATTAACAGGAAAGTGTTCTAATTTCTTACCAAGATAGCATCATCATCATCATCATCACTAATGTTATCATTTTTTTCGGTTCTAAATCTCCTACTAAATATTTGCATTTGACACTTTCATATTGCATTCAAGGATCATATCATCCATCTATCTATCTATCTATCTATCTATCTATCTATCTATCTATCTATCTATCTATCTATCTATCTATCTATCTATCTATCTCTCTATCTCTCTATCTATCTATCTATCTATCTATCATTGCATTTGGACACAGGGTCTCATTCACTAAGCATGTGTGTATGCACAGATTTTGTGCGTGAATTGTGCGTACTAACGATTTTAAGAACAAATTAATGTGCATACGAACGTGTTGTGAATTAGGCAGAGATTTTTCTTGAAGTTCTCCTGTGCGTACAAAAATGAAATAATCCACGCAATTATTAGTGAATGAGACCCATTGTCTTTATAGTTTTTGTAAAGCATGCAATTTCTCTTTCTTTTGAACAAATTGCAAATGCTTTGGTACATTCATGCAATTATGTACATTAGACTGTACAAGTGTCTGCTTTTTCCTACATTATCAATTGCTTATGTCACGTTGATCAAAAAATAATAGTTCCCTGTTGAAAAGTCTTACCCCTTAAAACATCTATATTAGTTCTTTGCATAAAAAGTCATTAAATGCAAAATGGTTAAACAGTTGTCATAAACTGTCAAGCATATTTTCTACACATTTCTGACAGTTTTTTTTATGTGTCCTGAATTGATGAATTGCAGAGGTGAATTTTGAATTTCACTAATGAAGGGAAATGTAAAGGGCTAGATATGATCAACCAATTCTCTAAAATAGCTCAGAGGTGCATGTCATGGAGCTTCATTTGGAAAGCATATAGAAAGAGCACAACAAAAAGTGACAAATTCTGACAATGGAAGAATAAACAAAGAAACAAATAGGGTCACCAGCCGACAAGAAAAAGAGGAGTAAGGATGTGTGGTGGAAGATTAGGGAGGCAAAACAGAGGGAGAGGTAGAAGAGGCCAAGATTGTAGACATGTTTCTGATGAAAAAAGGACCATGTGCAGTCGGATGTTGGGAGAACAATCACTCAATCATTCAAGCGTAGACAGAACAGGTACTGTATGTAGACAATGTTCACTATACTGTGATACTGTATACTTACTGTAATGCTATTACTTGTATTTTACATTATACAGTAAATATACTTTATAGAGACAAAAATCAATGTAACACACAAACACGTACATATACAGTGTGTGTGTGTGTGTGTAGTGAAACTCGAAAAATTAGTTCATTTATTTAACTCATTTATTTAATTCATTTACTTAAAAGGTGAAACTAATATATTATATAGACTCATTACATGCAAAGTGAAATATTTCAAGCCTTTATTTGTTATAATTTTGATGAGTATGGCTTACAGCTTATGAAAACCCCAAATTCAAAATTAGAATATTGTGAAAAGCTTTTCATAAGCTGTAAGCCATAATCATCGGAATGATAAGAAATAAAGGGTTGAAATATCTCACTTTGCATGTAACGAGTCTATATAATATATTAGTTTCACCTTACAGGTACAATATGTACGAATTTTGTAATAAAATATCCAAAAATCACTTGCACAGTGTGATATATTTCCTGCAGTTGTGTACTTACAATATCCCAAAAGTCTCCAAAGATTTTTTATTTCAGAGAAGTTCCCATTTTAAATAAGTGGCCGTCACGGAAAAAAAATGTCGCCTGTCAATGACGCAATATCCGCGCTATCCTCGGTTTCGGTTCATACTGCCATATCCATGACCAGTGGCAGTTCTAGCCCATTTCAACTGGGGGGGCCAAGCTGGGGCCAGTTGTACTGTTAGAGGGGCCAGTTACATTTAGACCTTATTGTTGTCCTATCATTTTCTGCACTGCTGCAGGCATTAACAGGCAAAATACCGTGTTTATAATCATTCAACAATGTATTTGCATTTCCATTATATTTTTACATTTGCATTACATATTCAGTATTAGTCACAGTAACTGTAATAGACATGATGTCCTTCTTTCTCTTCATTTTGAGAACTATAGAGCAAAAGCAATGGGGACCAAGAAGCTTATTAATTCATTTACTGAAAATAACTGACTTAGGTAACTACGTCTAACCGTTTACAGGGTTCCTGCACACTTTTTAAAGTCAAATTTAAGGCTTTTTAAGACCTAAAGAAATCAAAATTAATACCGTAGGGGTGTGCAATATTGACAAAAATATATTTAAATATTTTCAACGTTTTGTTGATAATAATTAGATGATATTTTACTGATTGTGTTTTTGTGGTGGTGCCATGGCTGGTTTAGGCCTGTTGTTGACAGCTGACTCACGGAGATATTAATATTTTTCATATTATATGCAGTGGTGACAGAAATAAATTTCTTAATTAAGGAGCAATATTTGCCACCTTAAACTGATTTCCAGGGGCATTTTCACCTATATATGGACATTTTTTCTAAACCTATTTAGAGTTATGCAATGCATCACCTTTTATGTCAAATACTAACATTCAAATTAAACAATAATTATACTTATTTATACAATAATACTTAATTATACAATAATTATACAGTACCACTGTTACCAGTCAAATTAATGAATTCAATCAAAATCCATCTTTGCAGTGCAGAGGTGACACAGAAGTGGCATTAATATATTTACACTCCATTTACAATTGCATAAATAAAGCTATGAGATTTTTTTAAAATCAATATTTAAATATGAAATGATTTCTAGTTTTAACGTTTTAATTAAAGGATACTTTAAATATGAAACTAAAACCGCCAGTAGGCGGCGGCAAGTCCCTGTAAGAGGGATTCATTCATTCAACCGATTTGTTCAAACGGCTGATTCATTCGGGAAAGAAGCAAGTGATTCGTTCAAAACGCGGATTTCAGACTAGTCAATAAATCATCGCTGTGTTGCATTGAGACTCTGCTACGGTTTCATTATGAAATTCTAGTCGGCGAAATAAAGGGAAAACAAACAATATTGACAATATTGTGTCTAAAAAGTAACTCCCAAAGTTAACTTATTGTTAATTTAACTGTTGTATAACATAAATATCACAGTTGCAATTGTGCACGGGAAAACGGCACTCTTGCTGATGTGATATTCTAATATAAGAACATAATATGATATAAATATAAGACAAAAACTAATTTGGTGACATAGCCTACCTATGAACTGCACACAGCAGTGAAAGGACCATAGACAAATGCGATGTCAGCTCACAGTGCCTCGTACATAGTTAAAACAATGATTACAATATCATAATAGACAATAGGCTACACATCATCACACCCCATACGCACATAAAGAATGAACTTACAACTGAACTGACATTTACCAACTTTCTCCTTCTCTCCTCTCTCGCGTGCAGGAGACAGACGTTAGCCTACTCTGCCGCGATTCCCGCGAATGTGATGCGAATTGTCACGTGAAAATGCAAATCCACAAAGATAGAATAATAAAAAATAATACGCATACGATTACAACGATAGCAAAAAACAGTTTTGTAAAAATTATTTCAAACTCCACATTTAGGGGGGCCACAAGGGGGGCCAAGCTTTTTGTCACAGGGGCACTGGCCCCCCCTGGCCTCCCTCTAGAACCGCCACTGTCCATGACGTATCCATGACGTAACCATGGCGACAGACGTGGACAACTGCGTAGTGCGTAGCGATTTAGCGGCACACAGTTCTTGTTTCTTTCAAACATAGACTATGGCAAGCAGACTTTGGGACAAACAAGGAGAACTAAAATGAGGATCAATATCAGCGTGGCGAGCTCATCGTCATCAACCTACGCCTTTGTTATTGTTGGAAACTGCGCCCTCTTGTGGCGAAAAAATCTTACATATTGTGCCTTTCAGTTGAATTACTGACATAAATGAAATTTTGCACGATATTCTAATTTTTTCGAGTTTCACATGTATAGTCTTGTATTTTTCTTTATATCGCAATGACATTCTACTGTAATTTGTCGACAGACCAACAGTAAAAGTGTAACTGAATCCTGTTCAGTGTCTTGCTATAATGTGTAAATTTATATATACAGATAAATTGCAGTCTTGTGCATTTTCGATCATTGTCATCAAAATTGTAGCTATAGTTTACATCTGAAAAACTGGAAAAACTGACAGAGTACACTGTTATATTGACAACATGACTAAGCATTTTGACTATCTTGGACTAGGGTTGGGGGGGGGGGGGGGGGGGGGGGGTATACGAAAATAATATTGCGAATATTATTTTCATAATATTCTCATTTTCCACTAGATATTTTCCTCTATATACCATCAGCAATATCGATTTCAGCACGCTCTGCAGCAGCTGATCACTAAGGAGGGAATGTACAGTGACGTGACATAACTGCCAGATTCAAGCTGCTTGCTTTCGCGCTATGGCTGGCGCTGAGCCAAAGACGGATGCGCTCAGCGCTTGTATCACAACTGTTCAGTGTTTTTAACCACATAATGTTTATTTTAGGTTTCAGACAGTTAAATACATATAATTTATAGCAAAACAATACATTTATAGTTTGTACAATACACAATGGTGTCTACGGAAGCAGCAATAACAACCCATTCAAATAAATTTGATGACGGTTTTTATTCATATCAGAGACACAGTGTAAATAACTATAAAGTCAACTCTATTTTTATCCCAGTTCACCGGCCACTTACTTTCATGTATTTCGGGAGAAACTGCTGAATTCACACGCTGTAATAAATCCAACAGACAGGAATCTCTGAACTGCGGCCCAAACACGGCGCCCATCTCACGTTACAGATCAAGATAATTTAGTAAGGTTTTTTAAACGACAAAACAAACTGATGACAAACCAGTTGATGACATGGTAAGCAAGTTTGTTTATATTTAGAAATAAAAGCGCTAAATCTGTCATACAGCGCTATTTTGGCTGTGGTGAATCACGTGCCAAGCATGACACATCACCATGGAAACATGGGGGGGTGACATCACGATGTTTAGCCAAGCGGCAACATTCTAATCTGGAAAATGAAGCCTACCCGGAAGTGGGAAAAACGTCCCGGGTTACGTATGTAACCCTAGTTCCCCGAAGGGACGGATGCTGCGTGAAATCGCATTGGGAACGCCCTCCAGCGTGACGCGTCTGAAGCATGAATGAAATCAGTCAATGGAGAGATGGAGCGTCATAGCGAGTGACGTCATCGACCAGGAAGCTATAAATATCCCCTGAGCACACAATACGCCAGCTAAAGTGACTGAAGCAAGCGACCCAAGGGGATGCCGGGAGAATGGCAGGACACGCAGCGTCCGTCCCTTCGGGGAACTAGGGTTACATACGTTACAGCTCTGTGGGCATAAGCGTCTAAAGCCCTAACGGGGCACAGCAAATTAAGTTTCTTCTGGTCTGACGTCAGAAAAGGCGGAGGACAGAAAGCCTGCAGAACTGTAGGTCTAACAAGTAGTTGGCACCTTAGGAACATAACCTGGTCTCGGACAGAGAAAGGCCTTAACCATACCAGGAGCAAATTCCAGGCACGAGGGAGCCACCAAAAGTGCTTGAATATCTCCAATTCTTTTTAGAGATGAGATAGCGAGAAGAAGGATAGTCTTAAGTGTAAGAAACTTTTCCGAAACTTGCTCGATGGGCTCGAAAGGAGCTAGGGAGAGACCTTCTAAGACGATGGCCAGATCCTAAGCTGGTACCCCCGTGCGAACTGCAGGCCTCAGCCTCAAGGCGCCACGAAGGAAGCGAGATATAAGTGGGTGTCTCCCGAGAGAACCTCTGCTTGAAGGGGCGTGGTAAGCAGCTAAGGCCGCCACGTACACCTTCAGTGTGGAGTGGGATAACCCTGTGGAGAGACGGTCCTGCAGGAAATCCAGCACTGTACCAACCGGGCAGTTAACTGGGACCTGCTGGCCCTCTCCACACCAAGAGGTGAAAAGTTTCCACCTCGCGGCATATAACGTCCTCGTGGCGGGAGCTCTGGATTGGAGGATGGTCTCAACGACCTCAGTCGAGAGACCAGAATCTATGAGCTGGGCCCCCTCAGAGACCAAGCCCACAGCCTCCATAGTTCTGGGCGGGGGTGAAGGATCGACCCACTCGCCTGAGAGAGTAGATCTCTCCTGATCGGTATCTCCAGGGGAGAGCCGTCGAGGAGAGACACTAGGTCCACAAACCATACTCGGGCCGGCCAGAATGGGGCTATTAGCAGAAGACTGAGCCCGTCCCGGCGAACCCTCTCCAGAACTCCCGGGAGCAGAGCAATCGGGGTAAAAGGGTACAAATGTGACCTCGGCCACGGAAGTACCATCGCGTCCAACCCCAGTGGGGCTGGCAGGCTGAGAGAGAACCACAGTGGACAGTGTGATGTCTCTCGGGAAGCAAATAGGTCTACCTCGGCACGACCAAAATGTTCCCATAAGAGCTCCACCACCTCGGGGTGAAGACTCCATTCCCCGGGCCTCGGCCCCTGCCTCGACAGGATGCCTGCCCCCTGATTTAAATACCCCGGGAGATAAATAGCTCTCAGAGAAAGAATTTTCCCCTGGGACCATAGAAGGATCTGACGTCCCAGTTTGTAAAGTGGGCGAGAACGCAGACCCCCCTGATGGTTGATATAAGAGACCACCGATGTGTTGTCTGTCCGGACAAGAACATGGTGGCCCCTTAGGTCTGGGAGGAAATGTTTCAGAGCCTGAAACACTGCCAACATCTCTAGACAATTTATGTGCCATAGACGGTGATGGTCCTCCCACAGACCCTGAGCTGGGCGACCACTCATGATCGCCCCCCAGAGAGAGGCATCTGTCGTTAGCATAACGCGACGACAAGGAGCTCCCAACACTTTGCCTTGGGACAGAAACCGAGGATCTTTCCACACAACCAGGGCGCGATGACACCGTCGCAAACTCATGATCATGCGAAGCGGATTTCCCCTCGGGGAGAATCCCCTGGTTCTGAGCCACCACTGTAACGGTCTCATGTGCAGGAGGCCAAAAGGTATCACGTTGGACGCAGCTGCCATGAGACCTAACAGTCTCTGGAACTGTTTTACAGTGGATGACTGGCCTAGCTTGACCTGATCTACTGCGTCGAGAAGCGAAGCAACACGAGCAGGTGACAACTGTGCCTGCATCGTCGTCGAATCCCACACTACACCGAGAAAAGTGGTTCTCTGTAATGGAGAAAGAACACTCTTCTTGGCGTTGAGCCTCAACCTCAACCTCTTGATGTGAGCAAGAACGACATCTCGATGCCAAATCGCCTGTTGTTCTGATTGAGCTAGAATTAACCAATCGTCTATATAGTTCAGAATACGGATGCCCTGCAGCCTCAGCGGGGCTATAGCCGCATCCATACACTTCGTAAAAGTGCGGGGTGACAGTGCTAGGCCGAACGGAAGAACCCGATAATGGTATGCTTCGCCCCCGAAAGCGAACCTCAGGAATTTCCTGTGTTGAGGGAGGATAGATACGTGGAAGTAAGCGTCCTTTAGATCTATCGTGACGAACCAGTCCTCGGATCTGATTCGTGACACGATCTGCTTGAGAGTGAGCATCTTGAATTTGAGCTTCCCAACAGCGCGATTTTTTCGGAAAGATGAAGTACCGGCTGTAGTATCCTAACTCCCTGCTGGGCGGAGGAACCCGCTCTATAGCTCCTTTTAGTAGCAGAGCTTTTACCTCCTGTTCTAACACCAGAGCCTGCTCAGGGCCCACCACTGTGGGCAGAATCCCTAAGGGAACCAGCCTCTCGAGGCTGGCCTCTGGATGAACATCCCGAGTGACAGACACAGCGCCCTGTAACGTACTGGCAGGGAACAGCTGGTCTGGGCACTCCACAACCCTCCTCGGAGGGGGCGAGCGTCCCTCGGGAAATCGCTCGCCGAGTCTCTCTACGTCCTGTATAGGCAGGGTTAGTAGAGCAGACCCCTGAGGGCATCGGGAAAGACAGGGCACCGTGTTTTTGTGCAGTGAACTCAAGTCTTCCACGATGGGGACCACCCTCAGAGTCCTGACGTTCACCACGGTCCTCAGATCAGCCCTACCCCGAGAAGGTCGCACCAGAGAGTGCCCCGCCTCGTCCCTCCAGTTTCTCTGCGGGGTGGCACGAGACGCGACACTCCGTTTCTGCTGCGCTCTTTTTGAAGTACTCGGCGGCTGGGACTGCCCTCGCTCAGCAGCCCCAGCGACACGCACTTTAAGGGGCATAAATTTCTGAAAAGCAGCCGTCTGTTTCTTCTCTTCCTGAAACCTCTCCGTGACAGAGTGAAGAGCGTCACCGAAGAGGCCCGCAGGCGAAACGGGAGCATTTAAAAGGAGTCTTATCTTTCTCCTTTATAGAGGTCTGACTCAACCACAAGTGTCTCTCTGTGGCCACCATGGCTGCCATAGACCGGCCGATAGATTTAGCGGTCTCCCTGGTGGCCCAGAGAGTGAGATCAGCAGTCTGCCTGAGCTCATTAATCATATCAACAGAAATTTCACCCCCCTCACAAGCATCTTTGAGCAGTTCGGCCTGATAAGCCTGCATAATAGCCATCGTATGCAAACATGCAGCTGCGTGCCCAGCCGCCGAGTAGGCCTTCCCCACCAGCAGAGAGGTATTTTCTAGTGGTCTAGATGGAAGAACCGGTGCTTTAAGTGAAGACGACGAAGCAGGAGAGAGATAGCTCACGAGCGTCTCCTCCGCCTTCGGCATCGTCACATAACAAGCAGATTTAGCACCAAAAATTTTACCATAAGCATTGGACTGATTTGTGTAAATTCTGCTTGAAACTGGTCTAACCCAGGTCTTTGAAACCTCAGCATGAAGATCTGGGAAGAACGGTAAGCACCGGCAAGAAGGTTGAGGTCGTGCAGACAGAAATCTACCATCTAGTTTGCTTTTATTTCTATACTCCTGTCTATCAGCTAGCCACTCAATACTGAGCTTTTCAACAGCCCAAGAAAACACATCCATCAAGCCCTCTTCATTTGCAGTATAATGTGACAAACTAGTTTCCTCTGATGCAAAACTTTCGACATCCAGCTCCTCAGAACTGGATAATTTCAATTTAACATCATCACGTGCCTCCACCCGGGCAGAAGTAACCGCCGCAGCGCGTGCTTCCAGAGCCGGGTGAGAGGCAATGGATCCCGCCGGAGAAAGCTGAGATAAGGCGGGGACCGTCTCAACGTCGCCGGTGAGATTCATCTGCGAACCCCAAGACAAGCGCTGCCGCTCTGCCTCAACAGAAGCGGGACCCGAGCCTTGGGGAGCTTGCAGCATACTAGGGATGTCACTTTACGTTCGAAAATTGATTGCACAATCGATCGGACCAACCAACACAAGTATCGAAAACGAAAATAGAGCATCGATTTTAACGGCCCTTTTTTTTTTTTTTTTTTATAATGTGTTTTAGGTGGATAGATCAATACAGTACACAGAACATGTAGGATGTTGGAAAATAACAATGTCTTTTCTGTTAACCAAATGCTTTTTAATATTCGCTATTACTTCAATGCAAGTGAACAAGCGCGCCGTTATTTGTTGCTTAGTGACGTGTGTGTTCAAGTAAGCCAGAAATGCGCAGATTCTGCGCTATACGCTGTATTTAATATATCATGAGGACTCACGAGATGCGTATTTGCGCTAAATCCGCGCAGATTTGGCTTACACGAACTTCCACAGCAAAGAAAGTGAGTAAACATAGAAACACGCCAGATAGGCTCGTGATTTGACCGCGTTACCGGCCAAAGTTCATTTTTACCCGCATTTGGCGAGTCGGAGGGTGTTAATTTCAATCCCTGAATGTTGCGCTCCTGTTTGTCATTGTGACGAAACTTAACGCCAATAAATCATCAGAAATATTGCTGACTTATACGTCTCAAGCGCCCTCTTTACGCTCGTCCTAATGCCTGTTAGGTGTCCGTGGATTTGCTTATATTTGGTGATGAAAATGGAAACGTCTTTAGACATGGAAAATCGATTTTACAATCGATTCAATGAACACTTACGTATCAAAAATCGAACAAGATTTTTTCACAAAAGTGACAGCCCTACAGCATACCGCTCTCCTCAAAGAGCGATCGCCGCAAGCGCAGAGTTCTCAGAGGAAAGCGCTCGCAATGCTCACAATCGACTCCCTCGAGAGCCGACTGGGCATGCTGCACTCCCAAACAAGCCACACATAGCTTGTGTGAATCCCCACCCGTGATGTATCGTGTACAGGGGGGAACACACTTCCTATACTGCTCGCTCATTTTGTTTTTTTAATATATATATATACATAGTGAGAAACTCCTGTCTAAAACAGACAAACACAATCGATAGATTTCAGACACACACAGAGCTTGCTGAAGTAACAAAAAGCTGGCGTATTGTGTGCTCAGGGGATATTTATAGCTTCCTGGTCGATGACGTCACTCGCTATGACGCTCCATCTCTACATTGACTGATTTCATTCATGCTTCAGACGCGTCACGCTGGAGGGCGTTCCCACTGCGATTTCACGCAGCGGTAGTCCCTGAAGGGGAACTGCAATACATCGAAAATCTGCTAGGGGCAGGTCCCAAAAGGGAGCAAATATCCATAGACCCCATGTTAAAATGTCCGTTTTCACATCATAAATTCATGTTTTTACAGGTTGGTCCCATGGACTTTTATTGTATTTTTCGTTAGGTGCCTGACAACTGTGAGGGGGGTGAATTTTTTTCTAACTCGTTAGTTTAGATCATATTTAGATATAAAATGTATGACAAATAAGGGCGTGGTTAACTTTAATTGACAGCTTGATTGACAGCTGATAACGGGCTGCGCCGAGTGGAATTTCTGAAATGTGACGTCTCGGCCATGATCTGACACAACACATCATACCAGATCTGTATCCTTTCTGGACATTTGTATTGAAATATCGTACATAAAATGGGTTGCTCTGCTATAAACTGCACTAACCGACACTGTAGGAGTACTTCGCTCCATTTTTTCCGGTAAATGGACTGCATTTATATAGCGCTTTTATAGACCCAATGGCCACCAAAGCGCTTTACACATTGCCTCACATTCACCCATTCATTCATACACCGACGGCGGTGTCAGCCATGCAAGGCGCCATCCAGCTCGTCGGGAGCAGCTGGGGTTAGGTGTCTTGCTCATGGACACCTCGACACTTGGTCAGGTGGAACCAGGGATTGAACCACCAACCTTCTGGTTTGTAGACAACCTACATGAGCCACTGCCGCCCCCTGCCACCCCCTGCCACCCCCTGCCACCCCCTGCCACCCCCTGCCACCCCCTGCCACCCCCTGCCGCCCCCTGCCACCCCCTGCCACCCCCTGCCGCCCCCTGCCGCCCCCTGCCGCCCCCTGCCGCCCCCTGCCGCCCCCTGCCGCCCCCTGCCGCCCCCTGCCGCCCCACTGGTAAGTGACATTCCACTACTATTTCACGTAGCTAGCACTATTTAGCATCAATGTTTGTGGGCATCAATGTTTGTGTTTGTAGCATCAATGTTTGTGGGAAGTGGCACTGCAACAGTTACACTGCAACAGTTATCATTAAATCGCCTCAGATAAGTTAGCGTCCGAGGTAGGGACAGGTGGGGTTTTGGGGGGACAATATGTCGTTGTTCGTGAGAATTTTCACGTGAAGAAATACATAGATCCGACCATCACATGCATGCACTTTAATGGTCCAGTGGCAGAACTTTTGCCAAGCGTGTCAGAGGTTCTGGGTTCTAATCCGCACTCGTATAGTTTTTTGTTTTTTTCTCTCTCATTAAAACTGATTGTGTTTATCAGTGGTTGGATTAAAGCACGCGTCCGAGTTCAAAATTGGTGGGTACAATATCGACCCTGGCAAAAAAGTGGTGGGGACATGTCCCACCCGCAAATTACGCCTATGCCTATGGTTATAACCGGTTATAACTGACGTTTGAAACACTGTAAATGCGTCTGCCAAATGAATAAGTGTAACATAAGAATAGACTGATATGTCCCACATTGGAGTGTTCTTCAGAAGCTTTGCAGTGAATGTAGTATAGACTGTAAAAAGTAGCCTAGTCTGCCAGTCGATCTTGCAACGGTACAGATAGCTGAGGCTGCTTGGCTGAAGAGGCGTGCCCACCAGCAGGCTCAGTCTCACACAAAGCCCGCCCTTTTACACATATATGGATTGGCCAGAAGGTGGGCGGGGTTAGGATTTCCCAAGATTTTCAAAAGATGGCGCCGCCCATACCCCCCATAACCGGCCTCAAAACCGTTATTCAGAAAGTCTATGGGTGACGTCACAGACGCTCTGTCCATTTTTTTTACAGTCTATGTGTTTAGCCGATGCCGGCTAAACATTGTGATGTCTGTCAGCCATCACGATAATACGATGATATGCGATGACGATGTGCTGTTTTGAGAAATGCACACTGAAAAAAACTGTATTAGCAATATAAGGCAGAGTTGGGGGAAACGCCCTCTAGCTCTAGGGGTAACCCCCCTACTAGTCGGGGAGCCAAAGTCTCAAAAGCTCAATAAAATGGGTTGAACCTGACATGGTCTGCCATACTTTTTATTTGTGTTTTTTCTGTTAACTTTGACCCTAAGAACCCATAATTTGAGGGTCTGCTCTGCCGGAAATATCGCGAAAAAAGTTGTGGCCATTTTAGTGTATACACCCTTTATTTTTTATAACAAGGTACACAGAACACATGTGCTGACAACATCCACTGAAAAAATAACTCTTAAAACACATTTCTACATGATTTTGCATCAATTTAATGCAAAAAATTATGCGTTTTCTCACTTTTTTCCAATATTTTCATCTTTACTTCATTGGCAATCAACTATTCCCCTAAGTGATGACATCAGTCAATATGCCATTCTTTTCACCAAACACTATACTCATTCCACAGAAAAAAATTATAAAAATCCCACCAAAATCAATGGATCTGTGATGATTTCACTACTAGTTGGCGATCAACAGGCTCAGAACTTCAATAGAATTTTAGACTACTCTCAAAATTCTTAAAAACATGCTGGATATTTAGCATCATGGCACACTTACAAACACACACACACACACACACACACACACACATGATCTTAGTAGTTTTAATTAGTTTGGAACAACCAACCAACGGTTACCAACGGACTTCAAAGCTGCTCATCATTGTCTGTGGTAAATGACAGTGACTTTAGTGAATACCGCTAGCTTTAGCCGTTTTAGCTAATTTCGGTGGTTTCTTTAAACGGCCATAACTCCTCACAGGTATGGGGTAGAGACTTACTTTTTTTTTAATGCTCAGAATGCTCTATGCTCTAAGAGAGGTATGTGTCCTATATGTCCATTTTGCTTCGACCGGAAGTTGAGAAATCGCGAAAATTTCAACTGGACTTGTTAGGTAAAGAAATAGATATGAGAATAAATGCTGCTACAGGGATACGTTTGGAGCAAGGAATCATTGGAAATACACTTGTATGAAGGCTGGTGTGGTCCTTGAAGTGTTTTTCATGTCAGACAGATAGTAGGCTAGTAAGGATAACTAAAGGCTACACTAAACGTTAGCTGCCGTTAGCAATTAGCTACATGGCTAGTTGTTACGTTCAGGTTTAGAAAAGTTTTAGGTAGTTAGCTTGTGGCATGAATGGCCACACAAAAAAACAATATATAGCTATATTAGATATCAGACTGTACACAATACAGAACAATACAAATGTTATGTAATATGTAAACATACTATATATTATGCATAGTTTGTTTTTGTATATAGTACTGTACAGAAGAGTGAGTGATTTGTCAAAAGCTAGTTAGCTAGTAGTGTCAAACATCTAGATTTCTTTCACCCGAATGCACAATATTTCCCATTGGCAGATTTGGTTCTGATCTTATTGGGTTTGGTGTGGAGGAAAAGTTAGCGAGAAGAGAAGGCACCAGAGGATTGGAAAGGAGTGAAGAGGACAGGGGTGGACTGAACAAGAGAGAAGAATAGTGGATGAAAAAAGAGGAGTGAATTGATCAGATGTGGTTTGTTGGTGACTTGGGGAAGAAGGGACCATAGCTGATCACAGTTGCAGGGATGGTATCTGGGATGAGAAATGCTTGGAATGAACTCCATGTTGGAGCAGCACAACTTGGTTTCAGGTCCTTCAATAGTACAGTAGGGCAGCTATGCACCAAATCCCAGAGGATGCTCAGGTGGTCAAGAGGTTCTGCTAGACACACAGGAAGCTTAGGCACTGTTTCAACTCCAACCAGGGAGCGACTCTTTTGACGATCTTTTAGACTGAGGTGGCTTTCCTTGGTTTGAAAAGGCTGAGAAGATTCCAGGGCTGGTTGGCGGGTTTTCAGTAGAGGTAAACTAACCGTTGGTGTTGGTCATCTGGATTCTTGTGCTGGAATATGACGTGTTGTGCCATGCAGTGTTTGTCCATCCTTTTTGTACTCTGGGAAGTCAAGGTTATCAAATGCAAACTGTGTGAATCGTCCAACCTTCAGGTTTGTTGGTATGAAGGCACCATCCCTGTCTGCTCTTCAACTGCCATTGCCATTGTTGTAATACATCTCTGTGCTTCTTTGTAGCTGATGCTGTTCCCAAATCTATTTAGGAGTGACACAGTCGGTTTCCTTAACGGCTGTCCCAACGTGTTTTGTGTTGAGATCTTGGCAACTGCTTGGCAGACATCCTGGGCAAGGTTGAGAACTTGTTCTTGCTGCTTAGGACTGACTTTCACCCGGCCGTCCTCACCTAACTCTGGAGATGCATCTGTTATCATCCATGCCAGGTGGTTATACAGGTTAGAGCTCACTCTTCGGGATGCCTCCAGGTATTATATCTCTAACTGCAGTGACGGGTCTTCAGTCATACTTCCAGGCATCTGGTGTCTTCCTCTGGCTTGAGCTGTTCTGGCTTCTCTTGCTTCCTTCAGGTGCCATAGGGTGCCCCGTCTCTGAGAGAGCAGGTCCTCTCTCAGAGGAACGGGTCAGGGAGGGGCTGTCGCAAGGAGCACCAGTTCCGGGAACCAGGTCCGGTTGGGCCAATTCGGCGCAACTAACAAGACCTGCTCCTCGTCCTCCCTGACCTTGCACAAGGTCTGTGCAAGAAGGCTCACATGTGGGAAACGCATACTTGCGTAGGGCCGGGGGCCAGCTGTGTGCCAGAGGATCCGTGCCGAGGGTCCCCTGGCAGTGAGACGTGTCTGGGGCAGAAAAAAGATCTACCTGTGCGGTCCACGCTGAGGCCTGGATGGTGGCTGCTGCTGGGGCTTCGCGGGAGCGGAGGATGCCACAGGAGGTCGACCTCAGCGACAAGTGGATGCAGGGTCTGTGGCCGGCGGACGGGTGGGGCACATCGCCTGACCAACGGAACGTACGGTTTCCTTCGAAGGGGGCAACACAGCCGAATCCTCATCTCCAGAGGACTGAAGCTCCCCCTCCGATGCTGCGATCGACATCTGATCGTCAGGCGGTGCCCCAAAGGACACGGCTGATCGTCCATGAGAAGGACCAGCGCGTTCCTTTGGGGGCTCCAATGGCAGCAGCGCTTGTGAGGTGTGAGGGACCCAAGGAGATTGCCTCGGCGGGGAAGCCCTCACGTCAATCCTCAGATCACCCTCAGATCCCCCTGACCATGCACAGAAGTAGGTTTATTCTGAGGTCCAAAATAAACGCTAGATCGGGGCATAGGCGAGGGGACTGCACCTCCCTTGAGGTAAGCAAGTCTCGATCTCAGCGCTGTCAGTAATATTCCCGCAATGGGAACATGAACTATTCACAAAAGCTGCCTCAGCATGCTGAATGCCCAAACACGAGAAGCAACTATTGTGGCCGTCTGCTGGCGCCAGGGAATGACCGCATCCAGAAACGCACGAGCGAAAAGACATCCTGAAAAGGACGCAGGGTCACGCTTGTGTTGCTCTTTTAGTGAAAACAAAAAACAGAAATAGAAACTCTTTCAGTGCCGAAGCACCCAGGGATAGCCGCGGTGTAATCGGGGTACACACTCAAAGAGAAATGTCCACCGAGACCGACACACACACACAAGCAATGCTGTGAAAACAGCAGTTGTGAGCTGTAAAATGCTCAAGGCCACCTCTGATCGCACAGTCACACCAGCACTGGATACAGAGTCTTGCTTTTCTGGAGTCTTCAATGTTGCAGCAGTCTGCAGAACTCAGAGTCAAACGAAAGCTCGGCTCCAAAGTGAAAGACAATGTGTGCGTGCGCCCGCTTCCTGTTTATACCTGCGCTGCGGGGCGGGGCGCTTGACGAGTTTCACGCACGCCAACGTTCATTGGCTCGTTCTGTAGACACTCGAAGTTGATAGGGCTCCCTGAAGTGATCCCAATTACGTCGTCACGTCGATGTTACGTCGCACGTGAGCGACTGAAAGGGAACTGAAATTGTATTAGTAGGTACTAAATCAAAACTGCATAATTGTGGAAGTTTTACACTTACTATCGCCAACTCTGTTATCTATGAATGCATTAGTTACCTCTCGAATTGACTACTGTAACTCTCTGCTCAGTGATGTTTCACAGAAACTTATTCATAAACTTCAGATGGTTCAGAATTCAGCAGCTCAGATCATTACACGAACACCGTTGAATGAGCATACTACTCCAGTTTTAGGGCACCTTCATTGGCTTCCAATCAGATATCGTATTCAATTAAATCTTTACTTTTTACTTATAAGGCTCTTCATAATCTAGCACCTTCATATCTGAGTGAACTTCTTCATGTGTACCTACCCGATCCCTCAGGTCTTCTGTTTCTGTGACTCTTGTTGTACCATCTGTGCGTTTGACTACCATGGGAAGTAGAGCCTTTAGTTTTATTGCTCCGGCAATTTGGAATACTTTACCTCAAGATATACGTAATAGTCTTAGTCTTTCAATTTTAAATCACCTCTTAAAACTCATTTTTTTAGATTAGCCTATCCTGATTGATTTTAGTTATGTTATTGGGTAATTGATTTTACAAATCACTTTTACTTTTTTTGTTTGTTTGTTTGTTTGTTTGTATTGTTTACTGTGTTGTTGTTTTCCTCTGTATAATTATGTATTTTATTATTGTAAGGTGTCTTGAAAGTCGCCCACAAATAAAATGAATTATTATTATTACTACTAGCTAACTAACTTTTGACAAATCACTCACTCTATATACTGTACATACAAAAACAAACTATGCATAATATATAGTATGTTTACATATTACAGAACTTTTGTATCGTTCAGTATTGTCTACAGTCTGATATCCAATATAGCTATATATCGGGGGTTTTTTGTGTGGCCATTCATGCCATAAGCTAACTAGCTAAAACTTTTCTAAAACTGATCGTAACAACTAGCCATGTTGCTAATTGCTAATGGGAGCTAACATTTAGTGTAGCCTTTAGTTATCCTTACTAGCCTACTATCTGTCTGACATGAAAAACACTACAAGGACCACACTAGCCTTCATACAAATGAATTTCCAATGATTCCTCGCTCCAAACGTATCCCTGTAGCAGCATTTATTCTCATATCTATTTCTTTGCCTAACAATTCCAGTTGAAATTTTCGCAATTTCTCAACTTCCGGTCGATGCAAAATGGACATAAAGGACACATACCTCTCTTAGAGCATGACATTCTGGGCATTTAAAAAAAAAAGTAAGTCTCTACCCCATACCTGTGAGGAGTTATGGCCGTTTAAAGAAACCACCGAAATTAGCTAAAATGGCTAAAGCTAGCGGTATTCACTAAAGTCACTGTCATTTACCACAGACAATGATGAGCAGCTTCGAAGTCCGTTGGTAACCGTTGGTTGGTTGTTCCAAACTAATTAAAACTACTAAGATCATGTATGTGTGTGTGTGTTTGTAAGTGTGCCATGATGCTAAATATCCAGCATGTTTTTAAGAATTTTGAGAGTAGTCTAAAATTCTATTTAAGTTCTGAGCCTGTTGATCGCCAACTAGTAATGAAATCATCACAGATCCAATGATTTTGGTTGGATTTTTATAATTTTTTCTGTGGAATGAGTATAGTGTTTGGTGAAAAGAATGGCATATTGACTGATGTCATAACTTAGGGGAACAGTTGATTGCCAATGAAGTAAAGATGAAAATATTTCAGTGGATGTTGTCAGCACATGTGTTCTGTGAATCTGGAATGCATTTATTGACAGCCTACCCAATCCACTAAGGATTTGATGAAAAAAAATCATTTTTCACAATTTTCTGATAAATAAAGGGTGCATACACTAAAATGGCCATAACTTTTTTTCGCGATATTTCCGACAGAGCAGACCCTCCAATTATTGGTTCTTAGGGTCAAAGTTAACAGAAAAAAAAAACAAATAAAAAGTATGGCAGACCATGTCAGGTTCAACCCATTTTTGAGACTTTGGCTCCCCGACTACTACTGTTTTTCCTTGTTGTTGCTATGACTAAGTGATGTAGAAGTATTCACAGTGAAGCTTACACTGGCGACTTACCTGAGAGAAAACAGATTTCACGGTAAGAGATCTAATTTTCAGCAGTAGGAAAAAGAGTGTTTTAAACCTTGTTGATTTGAAGAACATCACCGTTATAATACGAGAATAGTAAGGCCTGTAGTTAAGGAGTACATTTTATTTAAGGTAAGTATAATTATATTTTTAGAATGACATAAAAAAAATTCAAACCTCTGTGGGGTAAAACGCCCCAGGGGGCATCGCTTCCCACTATCATAATTACTGTATTACCATGGTCTGAACATCACATCCTTTGTTTTTCCATCAAATGTTTGGACTTTATATTTAAAAATTGCCTCAAGTTAGCTAGCCAGTTATCATCAGCTGACAATATTTTTCAAATGGGATGATTTTCAGCATGGTTCATTAATACATATTCATATTTATCTACTGTTATTTTGCCTTGTCTTTTTAATTTTAAGCTAAAACTGCTTGTCTTAATTTTAAGCTAAAACTATGATTTTGCTGTAAAAGTATGAAGCAAACTGTTGTTGTTTTTTCAGAAAGGGGGCATTTTACACCTGTGGGGCAATAACGCCCCCTTGGTACAAAATACATTTTTGTTAAAAATCTAATAAAATGAAAACTCTGGCCATTTTTCACACTTAATTTATAATTTATGTCATTGTCACTGAAAGCTAGCGTAACTTCTAGGAACATTTAACTTTTGTTTCACAGCAAAAAATTACACAGTCCTCAAGGGGGGCATTTTTCCCCCACTCTGCCCTACCCTGGTGGCAGGTCAGCTGCAAAAGACACCCAGTACAAATGAAATCACTTTTACCTTTCTAATCTACTGCTCTGCCTAGGTCAGTGCTGTTGAGTCACGGGAATGTTCAACAAACTTCAATTTATGGCTAATTTGAAATAAACGTTCAGTCCATTTTACGCTTTAAGCAATTGAAATTGAAGTATGGAGAAATTAGTTTCGGGTTCTCAGAGGGCAGAAGAGAGCTTTGATGTTTCTTAGTGTGCTGTCGTTCTTTTTCCTCTCTCACAAATTAAAGAGGGAGTTTGTAACCCAATATGGAGTTCAAGGTGTCAAGGGACATTAGTCAGAATACTGGCTCTTCTGGAGGGAGATACTGAAGGAATTAAGCTGTGCTTGGGTTCAGAAACTCGGCCAATAGAGATTTGCTCAGAGGTATTTATGGGAATCTGCCATTAGGCAAAAAAAAAAAAAAAAGATTGCAAGTCAGAACAGAGTACTTGGATCATTTCAGTAAAAAATGAAGTGACCCTGTAAAAATTCTAAATCAGAGAAACTGATGAGTGTGAATTTAAATTGAATTGGCCACACGCTACAGGAAGTTGAATTAAATTGCACACACGTAATGCTTTCTGGGAAATTAAATGTTCTTGGTCTAAAAAATATTATATAAATGTATACAATAAAGTTTAAGGTGAAATTTCAAACATAATTAATCATTTTACATTTTAAAGGGGACATGTAATTGAAGTAGCAACAGATAATTTCTTCCATATTATGACACGTCCAAGTGAAACAGACTTTTGGAATTGGAATTTTGTGATTGGAAAAGGCTGGAAGATCCGGTTAAGGTATTTTGATAAAAAAATGATGTGGTCTATTTTTTTTTTTTTTTAATTAAACATGCACAATAAGATCATTAAGATGCATTTAGTAAATAGACTAGGTGAATTTCTAATTCATACAGATTTGAAAGATTATGTCAGGGGCATGATAAATTACATTTTATCCTTTTTATTATTAATTACATTTAATTAGTAACAAAAATAACACATTAAATTGACAGCATATATTTCAACATAAAATTATATATAAAGTATAATGTTAACATTAGTCCCATATGCTTGCTTCTTACTTAAATGCTCGCATCACACAAAATGCATCTTTGACTGTTCTTTTGAAGTGAATCCGCTCCAAACAACAAACCAATGAAAATGTTAATTGTCTCCCCGGCCCTATAAAGAGCTGTGTTTGTAAAATGGAATGCAGTTAGTGTGTCCAATGCAGAGGCCACAGCTCATCTCTGGCTTCACCAAAGGCTGCCTGGTGTTTGATAACCCCCGGATTTGTAGGAAGACATGGTTTGCATTTGTAATCAGGCCTCCAGCACTATGTCCTGATTGCTAATTGTATCCTTTGGGCCCTGCATGCTTCCTGCATGGTTATTACTGTCCTTGCTCCTTCCCTCTCCTCTCTCTCTATCTCACATGTGTTACTTTTGACTCTTACAACCACACATTCCCCACACCCCCCACTATGCTTTTTTACTCAAGTAATTCTCGCCTATTTAACAAAACCACCATGTGAGCTGCCAGTCACACTGGGCAATCCCCATTCAGTAATCAGAGCGGTTTAGCTGCACATGAGTTTTCACTGATGTGCTGTAATGGTGAGCTCTCAGCAGGATCCGAGTCTTTCGGTAAGGTGCTAAATCCTCGTGTGTCCCCTGGAAATCTCAGCAAAATAAAGGCGGCAGATTGTGATTAAAAAGGTGCTGCAGTTTTATTGACATAGAGTAGTTTATTTATTTGCAAGCACGCACATGCATATTCACTCGTTGTTCCCTGTTAATTTGCATTTTTTTTTCATATTTTTCTTGCAAGTCATTTGAATTAACTGAACCAATTGATTCGCAAAATGATTAATTTCTGAGGGCTTAAAGGATGATGCAGTTTTATTGACATAGCATTTCTGTCATGACAACTCTCAGAGTGTTTGGCATGGATATGACAATGTTTGGTCTTGGTGGAATAGATCTGCTATACCCTGCTGCTGCTGTGGATTATTGCTGCTGCAGAGCAAGTACGGGACTTGCTACTGCCACTACACAACACACTAAAGGGCTGTTTACACCTGGCCACTTCATGCGTTTTCTGTCATCGGTAGCTATCCGATCGTGAAAAGACCAGATGTAAATGCCCTCCGAAACACATTCGAGACGGGTTTAAATCTGATCGCTCACACCACTTCAGGAGGTGGTCTGGGCCGCATTCCAGACGAAACTGGACAAGTGTAAATGCATCTGGTTTTTGAAACCACATATGTATATTTTACTCCTCCCAACAATGCTAAAAAATAAACGCGTGAGAGCGTGTTATAGGCTATTTCACGAGTTCACACTTACATATAATTTTGAGGGAGTAAGATTTAATGCGTATTTGGCGTGCTGTCCGGAGGGAGGGCTCCGAGCTCGGAATTCAGCCCGAACCCAGAGTACTCCCCCCGTATGTAAGTGATTTTTAGAACTAGGAGTGTGGAGAACTAGGAGTGTGGAGAACTAGGAGTGTGGAGAACTAGGAGTGTGGAGAACTAGGAGTGTGGAGAAGGGGTGGAGGGGGGGTGCTGCAAACTGTCAATGGATCGAGGTAAGACTGCTGAGTCTATATGTACCCTCTTATCATTGATTGCTGATTGCTGTCCACTCGTGTTAATTATCTGAACGTGCTCCTCCCGAACTTAGTTAATAAAACTTCATAAGACAGATATGACGGTGCTACTTCAGAACACATCACCGCAGCTGAGCATCTATTCATCAAGCCAACGCCCAAACTATCCTAAATCAAAGTGAAAGTAAGTCGTAGATGCTTAACACACAATATGAGCCATGGTTTCTCCCAAGGTTTTTTTCTCCATTCTGTCACCTGATGGAGTTTTGGTTCCTTGGCACTGTTGCCTTGGCTTTTGGCTTGCTTAGTTGGGGACATTTAATATTCAACAATATTATTGATCTGCCTGGACGATGACGCAATTTTCTTCTAGAAACAAACTTGTATTATTTTCATGTTATCACTGTGAAGCTGCTTACAATCTGTATTGTAAAAAAGCGCTATATAAATAAAGTTGACTTAACTTAACTTGACAATCATCTTCATTAAAAGTAAAGAAACGAAATGATCTTACCAGGGCTGTTGCCGCTCTCTCTTATTGCGGTCTTTGATTTTGAAATTAGCTGATGATCAATGAAATGCAGCTCATATATCTGTTGCTTTTGGTGACGTGAACTCCATTAAATCTGCATATAGCTCGGGAATTGAAGATCGGATATAAATCCGTTTTGCGAAAACACATTTATGTGACCAGGTGTAAATGAAATTGTTTTGATAAATCAGATTGATATCCAAACTGAGAAAATGCATTAAGTGGCCAGGTGTAAACAGCCCCTAAGACATCCTGCTGCTAGACTAAGAATACGTGAATTACCCATAGCAGATCTTTACAGGTGGAGCTGGGGAAGATGGAGGGTTTCAGAAAGCGTGCTGCAAAATTTTCCAGCAGAGGTTCACCGAGTATTTGAAAGTTGAGCTGTAAGTTCATTGGCTACTGATGTGATACGGCAGGAACCAATCAGCTGTCCCCTATAGAGAATGATGTGATTGCAAGCAGATTTAGTTATAGGGGTCTATTATACTTTTTCACTTTGTTGCTGTTTGAGCATAAAAAAGGTCTGCAAGGTTACAAAGCTCAAAGTCCACTCCAAAGTCATATTAATCAGTATGTCCCCAATAAAATAAAACCTTATCCGTTCTGGTCCAGTTGCGCTGGCAAAGTTGATCGATCAGCTTGGTCATCTGGATTTTCCGGATCAGATTCAGGCTCGAATTGATATGGTAGTACTGACATTATAAACTGTCATTATTGCTTTGGGAGCTGATGTTCCATTATGGTAAGGGGCGTGACATTTCCCTCACATGCTTAAGGTATTCGGGCCAATCCCAATGCAATGGATCACTGGCCAATCAGAGCACGCCACGCTTTTCAGAACGATGAGCTTTGTAAAAATAGACGCGTTTCAGAAAGGCGGGGCATAGAGGAGCAACAAAATACACCAAATACACAAAATAATGTTCTTTTTAGAACCATCATATGACCCCTTTAACAGAATCCACTTTCCAAGAATTACATGGTTTTGACTACAATGTGTTTTTACCGGATCTTTTGAATTCGCAATGTTACTCCTTTAGATAATTCCCGACCATGGAATATGCAACAAAAAAAAAAGGTGCGAGGCCTGAATGTGGGTAAGTTATCATAAAAAAAGTTACATTTTGAGCAAAAAGCTGAGAAAATCATGTTTTTGTAAAAGACTACATCCAGATCAGATTCAGTAAGATGATCAAAACATAGATGGAGTCTATCGAGTCCATCAACACACCTAATGCTTGCACAGTCCTATAGCTCGTCCTGGGTCGACATTTCATTCGGTAACATTAGACAGTTTTAATTTAAATGCTGTTTAATGATGTTGATGATCGTGTTATTTTACATATGCATATGATTACATATGCTATTTCTTGTTTCTGCTTCTTCTTCGCATGTGTTTTGATCAGGAGATTCAATACTCTTTCAGAAGATGTGTAATAGCGCTCCCTACAGTAGAACAGTGAAAACATGGAAAGCCGGAAATTTTTGTCAATGACAGGGAAAGAGTCAAAATAATTTCAAAAAAAAAAAAAAATCGACCATGACTCGTTTAAAAGACAGAAAAAGGAGAAACACTTAGAGACAAAGCATTTTGTGGTTAAACTATAGTGCCGCTTACAGGCTGTATACTGTACATGCGGTGTGAAACGGGACTAAACGTTGTACAGTGATTAAATTAATAAGGAGCTGAATGTGAGACTTATGGGATCCATCTAGGCTGCTGTAGAAAACAGCTTATGACTGTATGTGCTGATGCCCTGTCTTTTATACTTACTCCCCTCCTTTAATCAGGAGAACATCCAGAAGAAGCATGACAGGTTGGTGGAAACAGCTCCGGACTGCTCAGGGACTGTGTCAGCGTCTTCAAAAGGGCACACAGTGCATTTCCACCGGCCATGCTGTGAAACCGTCGCTCAGGCCTGCTCCTTCAAAGCCTTACATGACATTTCTGTAAGACACTGATGCTGTTTGATGGCCCATCAAATCTAACAGAAGCCTCTTTGTCCCACATTTGAATATCAATGGGCTATCTACACCTCATCTCCTTTAGGAAAGTGGGGATGATTTAAATGAATGACATGAACCCTGTGAGGTTGCTTATAGGCCATAGAGCTTTGTGTGGTGACATGGTCATAATGATAAATCAAATTTCAGCTCCAGGTGGGTGTATGACCAAATCTTACACCATGCACGGTATGAGTATTATATTTGTGTATAAAGTTATTTTATGCAGAATATTGATATTATTCATAACAAATTTATGAGTCTAGCATCATTAAAAAAAGCTTCATGTTAAAGGGGATATATCGTGAAAATCTGAATTTTTCAGTGTTTAAGTGCTATGATCTGGTCCCCGGTGCATCTACCAACCCAGAAAAGTGACAACCCATTAACTTTGTTTTTGTAAGCCTTTCTCTGCAAGCATGTCCAAAAATAAGCCGATCAGATTCCACTCCCCTTCTGACGTAGGAAGGGGATCTTATTATAATATTACTGCCCCTCAATCTGCACGTTTCCACCTATGGGGTCGGCATTTGGTTTTCGCAAGCGACAACAGTGTAACCAGTTCTTACACAATGGCAAAAGTGCGAGCAAAGCATGCAAACTGTTCTGTTGTTGGCTGCACAGATGAGCACAGAACACTTGCACAGCTGTCTTATACAGACCTCAGGGAACTCTGTCAACTTGTGTAAAAGTTAAAGGCCGTGTTGCAGCGTTAATTTTTCAACGAATTTGTGCAATTTGCTTGTTGGTATAATTAACATTTAAACTGTTATCCATTGTATTTTATGTTGTTGGGTATCAAAAAACAGAATTTAACGGTTTGCAACGATTCTCCTTTCCCCCACAATGCATTGCATTACGTCACCTTGGGGAGAGAATTTACCAAAGCCCGCCTTGAGAGCATTGAGAGTGACTAGAGAGACAAGTAGTAGACGAGAGTATTTAGATTATAGCGCATTATAGATAAATAGATAAATACATAGATATATAGATAGAGTAGATATATAGATATACAGATAGAAAGATAGGCTAGTATAGAGAGAGATAGGCAGACAGCCAGATAGCATAACGTTAGCATAGATAGCTAGCAGCTAGATAGATAAATATATAGCCTCAAATCCTGGATGCTGAGTGAGGCACATCAAATTTGGTCGCGGGGTGAGCTCCTCGACCAGCGACCAAAACGCACTCACTTCCCTACAGCACAAGCTTCACAACGCAGTTTCCATGGGACGGCACCGCCCCCAACACAAGCACCTGCCAAACAGCGACAGACACGCGGCGGCTACGTTTGCAACAACATTTTCACCGGAGGAAGAGAGAAACGCCCATATAGCTAGCAAGATGCCTTCTATTTCTAGATGACAAAGACAAAGTTTACCAGTACTACGACACTATGACAAAGGTTACCGGTCTCTGAACTAACATCATGATCACTGCCACTAGATATAAAGAAAACGTCTCGGTTACGTATGGTAACCCTCGTTCCCTGAGTAGGGAACGGAGACGTCTCGTCGGAGGAGTTTCCAACGAATTGGGATCACGCTAGGGAGACCAATTGCCTTCGAGTGAATTAAAACGAGCCAATAAATATTGGCATGCGGGATTTGCATTCCGCGTCCCGCCTGTCAATGCGGGTATAAAGCGGAAGCGAGCGCACACACATTTGCTTTACGCTGAGGAGCCGGACGGTGTCCAGTCCTCCGCGAAGGTACAGCAAGCATGGCGACGGGACGAGACGTCTCCGTTCCCTACTCAGGGAACGAGGGTTACCATACGTAACCGAGACGTTCCCTTTCGTATGGGAACTCCTACGTCTCGTCGGAGAAGTTTCCAACGAATTGGGATCCCAAATAAAACGCCATGGTGCTGGCCCCTTCCAGCGCCCAGCTGAGCTCCCCGCCAAGCAGTTTCATCTTTAGGGCGGGGGCTAGCTAGGAAGAAATCACACTGCTGTTCCGCAAGACCCGCTCAGAGGATTTGGATAACACTGGGGAAACGTGCCCATGTGGGAACGTTGCGGAGCCCCCGGCCAGCCTGAAGGGAGGCACTGAATACACATATGAACTAGCCCGTAGGGTAGTAAAACATATGGGAGTCCTCGAGGTAGTCCCAGCCCGTAGGGTGGGGAGCATACTCAGCAAGGACGACAGAGTGAGTCTGTCGAGGGGAAGACACGGGGCTAGCCCGTAGGGTAGCAGGAACGTGGAAAATGACCACGAGGAAGTCATCGTGAAGGTCACCCAGTCTACTAGCAACTTCTTAAGAGAGGTAATAGACCTAGCATCAGGCGGTCCGCCACGCCTGATGCCGAGGGGTGATGGAGGAGCTCAGAAGGTTAGCCGTTTGTTGGGGAACCAAGGAGCAAAAAGGCGCACGGATCCAGCTCATAAGGCGGAATGGCGTAGCAAGCCGACAGAACCTATTCCCTCGCGCCACTGACCGTAGCGAGTAAACGGGAGGAAACCGGTTCAGCACGTAAGCTATAAAATCTGGCAAACGTGTTAGGTGTCGCCCAGCCCGCAGCTCTGCAGATATCTGTCAGCGAGGCGCCTTGCCCCAATGCCCAGGAGGAAGCAACACTCCTAGTGGAGTGAGCCGTCAACCTGGGAGGGCAAGGCATGTCCTGGGATTCATAAGCCCGGACGATAGCATCCACTAGCCAGTGGGCTAACCTCTGCTTGGAGACAGCCTTCCCCTTCTGCTGGCCTCCGTAACAGACGAAGAGCTGCTCTGAGGTCCTGAAGCTTTGCGTTCTGTCCACATAACAACGTAGAGTACGTACGGGACAGAGAAAAGCCAGGGCTGGGTCTGCCTCCTCCACGGGCAGCGCTTGCAGGTTCACTACCTGATCTGCAAATGGAGTGGTAGGAACCTTGGGCACATATCCGAACCGGGGTCTCAGTACCACGTGAGAAAGGCCCGGTCCGAACTCTAGGCACGATTCGTTGACCAAAAAAGCCTGCAGATCCCCGACCCTCTTGAAGGAAGCTAGAGCCAATAGAAGAGCGGTCTTTTCAGACAAAACTTTTAACTCTATGTCATTTAAGGGCTCAAATGGGGGCCTTTGAAGCGCTCTCAGCACGAGGGCTAAGTCCCAAGAGGGTACAGGGTGCAAATTACGAGGAGGATTTAACCTCCTAGCACCCTTAAGGAATCTGATGATCAGGTCGTGCTTCCCTAGCGACTTCCCGTCGATCACATCATGATGGGCAGCTATTGCGGCCACATATACTTTGAGGGTGGAGGGAGACAGCCTTCGCTCCAACCCGTCTTGTAAAAAGGAAAGCACGACACTGATCGGGGGCTCTAGCGGAAGCGATGGTATCTACCACGGCCTGTGGTAGGCCATCTAGAACCTCCGCGTCCCGTCCAGGGACCAGACATGGAGTCTCCACAGGTCTGGACGCGGGTGCCAAAGAGTGCCCCGTCTCTGAGAAGGCAGATCCTTCCTCAGAGGAATGGGCCAAGGAGGTGCTGTCGCAAGGAGCATGAGTTCCGGGAACCAGGTCCGGTTGGGCCAGTACGGCGCAACTAGCAAGACCTGCTCCTCGTCCTCCCTGACTTTGCACAGTGTCTGTGCGAGAAGGCTCACTGGGGGAAACGCATACTTGCGTGGGCCCCGGGGCCAGCTGTGTGCCAGTGCATCCGTGCCGAGGGACCCTGCGGTCAGGGAATAGAACAACTGGCAACGGGTCGTGTCCGGAGAGGCAAACAGATCTATCTGAGCGGCTCCGAAGATTCCCCATATCAGCTGAACCACCTGGGGATGGAGTCGCCATTCTCCCGGAAGGGGCGGCTGCCGTGAGAGCTCGTCGGCTGCACGGTTGAGCACACCAGGGACGTGAATGGCCCGAAGCGACCTCAGATGCTTCTGACTCCATAGGAGGAGATGGCGGGCGAGTCGCGACATACGACGGGAGCGTAGACACCCTTGATGGTTGATGTACGCCACGGTCGCAGTGCTGTCCGTACGGACCAGTACATGCCTGTGCAGAAGCAGCCCCTTGAGGCGGCACAAGGCTAAGCGTACTGCTTGCAACTCTAGGCAATTGATGTGCCAATGCAGCTGAGGCCCCGTCCACAGACCTGAGACTGCATGCCCGTTGTACGTGGCCCCCCATCCGCTGGCAGAGGCATCCGTGAAAACCACAGCATGCCTGGACACCTGGACTAAGGGTACTCCGGCCCGTAGAAAGGCAGGGTCCGCCAAGGACTGAAGGTTTGGCGACAGTGCGGGGTAATGTTGACCCGGAACGTGCCGCTCTGCCACGCCCATCTCGGGACTCGATCGTGAAGCCAGCGCTGAAGCGGTCTCATATGCAACAGACCGAGCGGCGTAACTGCGGCTGCGGCTGCCATATGCCCCAGGAGCCTCTGAAATTGCTTCAGTGGACCACTGACCTGCCTCGAAAAGACCTGAGGCAGTTGAGCACTGACTGGATGCGCTCCTCTGTGAGGCGCGCAGTCTGACTGACCGAGTCCAACTCCATACCGAGATAAGAGATCCTCTGCGTGGGGCAGAGTTTGCTCTTGTCCCGGTTGACCTGAAGTCCCAACCGGCTGAGGTGCCGGAGCACCAGGTCCCTGTGATCGCACAACAGATCTCGTGAGTGAGCTATTATCAGCCAGTCGTCGAGATAGTTGAGAATGCGAGCGCCATTTTCTCTCAAGGGAACAATGGCCGCCTCCACGACTTTCGTGAAGACGCGGGGCGACAGGGCCAAGCCGAAGGGTAGGACCTTGTACTGATATGCCTGACCCTCGAACGCAAACCGAAGAAACGGCCTGTGTCGAGGCAGAATCGAGACATGAAAGTACGCGTCCTTCAGGTCGATCGCTGCAAACCAATCCTGGGGACGGATGCACTCGAAGATGCGTTTCTGCGTAAGCATCTTGAATGGGAGCTTGTGAAGGGCCCGATTCAAAACACGCAGATCCAGGATTGGTCGTAACCCACCGCTTTTCTTGGGTACAATGAAGTAAGGGCTGTAGAACCCAGACCTCATCTCGGCTGGAGGGACCGGCTCGATCGCGTCCTTCGCCAGCAGGGCAACGATCTCTTTCCTCAGGACAGGGGCGTCGCCACTCCGCACTTGGGTGAAGAGGACACCCCTGTACCTGGGAGGCCGGCGGGCAAACTGAATTGCATAGCCGAACCGGATGGTGCGAATGAGCCACCTGGACGGTCTCGGAAGCGCTATCCAGGCTTCGAGAGACTGAACCAAAGAGCCCACTCGGACCACCGGCGTACCCGCGGGGGGGCAGCGAGGTGGAAGGCAGGGACCCGCCCTCGGAGGCATTGTTGCGGCCGAAGGTGGGGTCTGTGTGTGTGGTGCAACACTTACCTGCTTCCACCGGGGGGCAAGCAGCAGGAAGGCCCATCTTTCTCTGGGGCGTTCGATTGCTGACTGTCCCGAGGCGAAGGTAGGAGGGGAAACGAGGAGCGAGGCTGGGAGGCGTCGAGTCCTGGCTTCCGCGCCTCCTTGCCTGGCGACAGATGAAAGTGACGAGGCCGTAGCGGCGACACTGGCATCTGAGCGCTTTGGCCAGCGACAGACGAGAGCGACGAGGCCGTAGCGGCGTCACTGCCATCTGAGCGCTGGGGCGAGGGGAATGAGAGCGGCGAGGCAACGTGGCGGCGCACACTGTCATTCTCACCCTCTAGGAGGGGAAACGAGGAGTGAGGCCCGGGGGCGTCAAGTCCTGGCTTCCGCGCCTCCTTGGCCAGTGACAGACGAGAGTGACGAGGCCGTAGCGGCGTCACTGCCATCTGAGCGCTGGAAGAGGGGGAAAGGAGTGGCGAGGCATGGGAGCGTCACTCACTGCAGTCCGCACCTCTTGTGACCCAGAGATGGAAGAAATCGCTCTATTGAAAATGTGGGTACCACTGGACTCTGGGAGCCAGCAGCGGAACAGGAACTGAACAAATTCTCCACCCGGTCCTCCTCCGGGGGTGGGAGAGGCGAGGACACCATCTCCCTGAGAGCAACTTCCTCCAACCCTGTGTCACCCGTCTCAGGGCTGCTGAGACAGGTGGCGCCGTCCTCCTGCGAAAGCTAGACGTCACCATAAAGCTGGCTGACATCTTTTTCACAGGGGGCTGACACCCTTGGCGACAAACAGACCGAGGAGAAACCAGGAGTGAGTCGACTTTTTTCATATCGGGTCAGCTCCTGGTCTCCTCAACCTGCTTCTGAACTGTGGAGAGCCGCTGGGCACAGTCCCCAACAGTGTCGCCGAAAACGGCAAACCCTGTGAGATAGGAGCACCGAGAAAGCGAACTTTGGCGATGTCTCGTACCCCACAAGGCCTAGCCGTGGGATGCTTCTGGACCACCAGTGTGGACATCGTCTGACCGAGGGCCAGTGCTATAACTTGCACAGCTCAACCCCGACTCAGAACTACCCTTGTGTAGTCAAAGCCACCCCAGCCACTAAGGGTAGTGAGAGAGGAAAAAAACTTTCTGCAGATTTTGGCATGTCTGGCTTTCCACAGCACCAACATGCTTCCATACTGCTAAAAGCCTTTTTCACACGCATCCGGGCAGGCACGGGGGCGGGGCAAGGCGATTACGCGTTGCACTGCGCCCCCAGAGTAGCCCAGGAAGTGTGGCTGTCAAGTCTGAATCCGATTCAGCACGAGCACACACACCATTACAGCGGGAACTCAGCGTCATCATTTCCAGAGTGTAACAGCCCTCTCTCCGATGCAGCGATCGACATCTGATCCTCCCCTGGAGCCCTGAATGAAATAGCTGGTCCCTCATGAGAAGAACCAGAGATTCCACCCGAAAGCTGCCAGGCATGCAAAACAGTGAACGTGGCCATACCTGATGGCACACGGCACGCTGAGCGCTCAACCCCTCGAGAAAGGCAAGCGAACAACGTGCCGACGTGGTCATGCTCTCGTAAGAGAGCATAAACCACCCACGAACACAGTCTCAGCATGTTTGCGATGCGCTAGAGGAGTGAGTGTTCCGAGGAGGTGGTCTCGTCAGAGAACACTCACTGTAATCCTCTAATCACCAATGCTATTAGCCAAAATAGCCCTCCACCGTTGGCCACCAGAAGAGGAACTAGATCGGGGAACAGTCAAAGGCGCGCATCTAGAGCGCCGAATGACGCGCGCTGGGTTGCCGTGACAACCCGCGCTGTCAGCCGGCAGCTCGACGGCACACGGCACGCTGGGCGGCTCAAGCCCTTACGAGAAAGGGGAGACGACCAACGCGCCGACGTGGTCAAGCTCTCACGAGAGAACATAAACCACCCACGAACGCAGTCTCATCATGCTTAAGCCCAGGCACGTGAAACAGTGATCGTGGCCGTCAAATGAGGACAGGAAACGACCGCATCCAGAAACACACGGGTGAAACGTCATCCTGAAAAGGACGCGATCTTCACCCGTGTTGCTCTTTTCACAGAAAACGCTCTCTTATTGTGCTGAAGCACACAGGGATAAACGTGGCAACACAGCGGGGAAACTGCAAGCCCGCTGTGCGCACTCAACCGAATACCAGCTGTGACAACAGCTTTTTGAAAAAACAGCAGATCGCGTGAAGCAGCAGCTGGTACCCGGGAGATCGCGAAGATCGCTGAAGCGCCGTCACACCAACACAGAGAGGTCTCGGAGAAAACAGCAGACTCGTTGAGCGTGAAGATAAATTATTAATCTTGAAGCTCATCCACTCAGAGGACACAACCGTTCGGCTCCGAAGCTAAAAGCAAATGTGTGTGCGCTCGCTTCCGCTTTATACCCGCATTGACAGGCGGGACGCGGAATGCAAATCCCGCATGCCAATATTTATTGGCTCGTTTTAATTCACTCGAAGGCAATTGGTCTCCCTAGCGTGATCCCAATTCGTTGGAAACTCCTCCGACGAGACGTAGGAGTTCCCATACGAAAGGGAACGTTGATTTTTCACTCGGTGCTATTCAAAAATATGTGTCGTTATTGTGCACTGCTGCTCGTAAACTAGCTCCAGTGCTCATTGCTGCGTTGCTAAATGATAGCAACTCACCAGGACACTTCACCAACTCTCCACTCATTCTCCTCGGACCATGCATTTATTTGGCTTTGACGGCCATCAGTTCTTGGCAATTCCTCATTTGCCCTCTCAAGTCTGGCAGGTTCGAAATTATACGGCTGCGGGCCATCATACATGTTGGCTCTTGCCACCTCTTCCTCATCCCAGTCAGTCGCCATAGTTCTAATACTAGGCTGAGGCTACCTTTCCTCCACTTCTCCCCAACGTGACGTCATCATCAAATTGCGTAAAAAAAAAAAACGTTAATACCAAAAACGTAAAAAACTGGTCTTTAAGACCATTTTTGAGACATTTTAAAAATGATGTACATATCTTAAGTGATTTATGTACCCATTAATCGACGGTGGTGGTTAACCTGCAACACGGCCTTTAAACATGGCAGTACATGCAAGTCGATAAGATGGATCAATTTAATTCCATAACAACTACATTAATGTATCCACTAACCATTCAGAAAGGTCCGGGTGCAGTCTAAAATAAACTTGCCTTGCCTTGCCTTGCCTAAAAGTTGCAACCTCTTCCTGAGTCTCTCTGTAAGGCTGCACTCCGCTACTGGTTATTTCTGAGATTTTGGATGAGTGAGATTCTTTGTGTGTTTTGTATCCGAAGCTCGTGTACGGCCCTCTTCTGAACGGAGGTGGAGAGCTGCAGCTCATTTGCATTTAAAGGGATACACACAAAAACTTTTTCCTCACACCCAAAAAGGGGCAAATTTGACAAGCTATAATAAATGATCTGGGGGATATTTTGAGCTGAAATTTCACAGACACATTCTGGGGACACCATAGATTTATATTACATCTTGTGAAAAGGGGCATAATATGTTACCTTTAAGTAACACCAGAGCTAAAGACTCAAAACAGTAATCAATTATAATTGTCTGAGCCACATTTGATGGGTCTTCTTGATACCTTCTTACCTCCATATACTGCTTGCAGATGACACATTTTCAGCTTTTAAATGTAACCTCTGGAAGCATCACGCATGGCACAGCTCAACTGAATTGCTCCCATTATAATCAACAAAGTAGTCTGTGCGTGAAGTGCCCATCTGCAACAGCTTGGAGAATAAGTTACAGTAGGTTTGCTTAGTGTTTTTAATTTTTAAAGTCGTCCAATGAATATCACAGTATAAACAGCAGATTTTTGAATGTTTGATTCATTTTTTACCAGTGCACATACCAGTGGACGTAGCATCACATAATAAAAGCAGCAAGAAGAATCAGGATGCAAGAAAAACAAAGAGTTAATGTCTCACTTGATGTTTACTGCCAAGAGCCTAATGTGTAATTTAGTATCCTCGACTAATGAAATATTTTCTTTAAGGGGTTCAGATTGAACAGGAACAGAAATGTCGGTCATGTTGAACCCCTGTTTTGGCATGCATTTGCACCTCCTCACAGGCTTCTGATTCCCCTCTCAAACCAGCTTTTGTTGACAAGCTCTTTGCTGAATCACAAACAGACAAGAATACCAGGCTCTTTTGCATACTGATTCTTCTTTCCTTCAAGTTCTGATTCTTTTTTATACTCTGCCTCATGGGGGATCATTAGAGGAGAGCACAGAAACAAAGCAGAAAAAGGAGGGTAGCACTGAAAGGAATGAGGGGGCATCGTGTTTGCCCTCAAAGACACTTTTACAGTCTTGCAGCCAGGTTTGAGCTGTAATATAATTGTAAAGATCTGATTTGAGAAGGAAATATTTCATAGGAAATTATTATTATTTTTTTTTTTTATAAAATACTTACCTCGTGTATTTTAACAGGCTACACGTCATACAACGAGTCAGCAACAAAACTGATTTGTAAAGGGGTATTTCACCCAAACATTCTGTCTTCATCATTTACTCATAGCCATCCCAAACCCATAAGGCTTTGGTTAATCTTCAAAACACAAATTTAGATATATTTTATGAAACCTGAGAGGTTTCTGTCTGAAATTTGACCAATCAGCTGTGAGCAAAGTCCCCCACTTCTCTTGCTCCAAATTAAAGGTCACTAGTAAAAGATTTTTAAATACAAAATTGTCTGGCTTTTAGCAATGATTATTTATTATAATTATTTTATAGGATTTATATCATTATTATACCCCTAATCAACATGAACAATTTTAGTTTAACAATTATTATTAAACATTTAGTTTAAATGAACATAAATATATACTGATAATATGTAATATAAATAAGATTTGAAATTGTATAGCCTACCTATTACCAATTATAAACTTCACAACTTTCACTTGCACTGATGTAGCAAGTTATTTTCTTGTTGTTGTGTAAATGCATTTATGTACTTTGTATTCTTCATATTCGCAAACGTTCGGCAGAAGAGAGAAAAGGCTTGTTTGAGATGAGCAAAATCTGCGCAGAACCGCGAGATGCATGCCGGTTAGAAATGTGTGTTTGTTTTTTTTCGATACCTGATCTCTAATTTGAATATTACAAATTTGTGACAAATTACACTCTTTGATGGACATCAATTCACATTTCGAAAGGTTCAAGACTAAGCCTGAAGCTTTGGAGAATTGATGGATAGTGCTAACGGAACTTGGTTTGCATCATGCAAAAAAATGTGTGGTATCATCGGCCAACTGACTGATGAGTATATGTGTGTCAGCAATAGAGACACCACGAAGACTGAAAACAAATAAGGGGATATTGGACATCCTTGTCTAATACCACGTGACAAGTAAAACCTAGGAGAAGTACCATATTTTAATTTGATTCTACTACAATTGTAATAAAGAGTTCTTACCGCCTTACAAAAATATTCACCAAAACCAAACGTTTGCACTGATTTAAAAATAAAATGATGTTCTACTGAATCAAAAGCTTTATAAATTCAGGAAAATAATAAAACTATATTATGTTCCACCAAATTGCTATAATCAAATAAATCTAAAACTAATCTAATGTAATTCATTATGTGTCGGTCTCTCATAAATCCAGACTGAGTCTCATCTATAACGCTATCCAAACATTCTTTAAGTCTTTTAGCAAATATTATGGCAAACTTTTTATAATCGTTGTTAAGGAGTGTGATGGGTCACCAATTGTCCAAATTGGTAAGATCTTTCTGTGGTTTAGGAATTAGAGTGATGATACCCTGCGTTAACGTATAGGTAAAGCTTCTTTATCAATACTCTCTTTAAAAACATTTGTTAAAAAAGGAGAAAGTTCATCAGCAAATAATTTGTACAGCTCAGCTGTAAGTCCATCACATTCTGGGGATGTATTGTTTTTCAAGCTCTTAATTGCGCTTATTACTTCCTCATGAGTAACAACTCTATCACAACACATTCTATCACTTTCAGAGATAGCTTTAACATTAATAACTGAATCCGGAAACAAAGTCGATATCTGCTCTGTACATTTTGAACTATAAAGATTTTAATAAAAATTGGCAATGAAATTGGCTATATCCGTTGGATCTTTTACAATTTTGCCATCAACACATAATTTCTCAATTGTTGAAAGGGTTTAATTTCGTTTTTCAAGCTTAAAGAAATATGCAGAATTGAGTTCTCCTTCAAGCCATCTTTTCCCAGGTCTTATATAAGCACCCCAAGCCTTCGATAAGTATAAACAACGCATTCTCTTAGTTTGCAAAGCTGCAAGTTTAGATTTCTCCTCCAAAGACAGACTAAGTTACGGGTTTGAGAGAATTTCATGATCAGGCTGTCCTCAAGAACTCTTCTCTTTAAATAAACTCCAATCTCAAATTTTAGAAGCTCCCAATTGAACAAATTTTTTTTTTGAATTTTGGCTGCTTTCCAATAGTTAGCAATGAATTCTTTAATTTTATAATTTACATCTGGTAATTCTAAAAGTGAACGGTTAAGTTTCCACAAAGAGGCTTTGCTATGGCCTGGTCCATAATCTGCTGTTAAAGGGGTATTAATAAAGATAGTTTTATGGTCATGCTTTTTTTGGCGGGATTGGGTTCAGGTGTATCGGGTAAAGGCACGAAACCACCAGACTGTCCAGCAACTGTCTCCATATCAGTGCTTAGAGTTCTCCTTGCATAACTGTGCATAGCAAGATGAGTTTCTTCTTTTTCTTCCATATTCTCAAGTCAGCGCAGCAGTTGTAGCAAAAGCGCGTTCTAGCACGTTGATAACTAATAGCTAGCAAAAAAAAAAAAGTGCGTCTGCAGAGCTTAACAGAAAAATATACAAAGAAAAAATGGTAAAGTGCAGCTTTTCGAAATTATTTCTGAACATGAACAGTTTAAAATTAAAACCGGGATTTGAGCAAAGGTTTTTAAGAGCTACAGCAAAACCGTCTTCTCACAACGCCATCTTGGCCTCGCCCGCGATACCTGCCGGATCTCACAGGTGTCTGATCCACTGCGAGAAGAGAGATCTGTCCATCTTGCCTGCACTTTTTTCACTCCTCCCCTCACTGCAACCGCCTACTCTCGTCTACATTTCAGGCGAGGCAAGGCGCATCTCAAACAAGCCTAATATCTTGCTGATTCTCTCGCGAGAAGTGAATCGCGGGTTCTCTATGTTTCAAGCCATGTGATTGGCTGTTCGCCACTGATGTCACACATGTCCAAGCGCTGCATGAACTCCTGATCAAAGCCTGAGTTGACAGAGAAAGTTGATAATCAGCAAATGGGTTGGTTTATGTTCAGCTAGTTTCACTTTCATGGACTTTTAGTTTGTTTGTCTTCAGTCACATGTTTCCTTTGTTCTAGTTTCCTGCCAGTCATTTGTCACCATGGACATTCATTAACGATCACATCTGTCTGTAATGAGTTCATCACCATGTTATTTATGTTCCTCCTCAGTGCAGTCTTTGTCCAGTATTGTTTGTGCTAGCACACGGTGTGTTTCTCCCATATGGATTACCTACCTTTACTTTGTTTATTAAAACGAAGCTTGATCTTCTCTCATCTTCATTGAACTCAAAGCATTACACCAACAAAGCCTGATTGAGTTTGTTCAACAACTACCATCATGGTATAGGCCAGAGGTAATCCAAAACAGTTATAAGTTTTCGTTAAAAAGAATCAAGCAGTTAATCTAAGTCTAGTGAAAAGAACCAAGTCGTTCGTTTAAGAAACGGAACACAATGGTAATGCTGTTTGATTCTCTAAAAAGAACCACTGTATCAACTGTAGTTTCATGTAGAAGGCGCCAAAAATGTGCAGTGCCGCTGACTCGGAGTAGTTCAGGAAGCACTCTGTCAGACTATTTCCATCTGCATCGGTGAACACAAATTTAGTACTTGAGTAAAAGTACAGATCATACCCTAATGAAATAATACTCCAGTAATATTAAGTAGGGCCTACTACTATTTAATTTTAGTAAAAGTACAAAAGTACTTGATTTTTAGTGTACTTCAATATTTAAAGTAAAAATGTATACTACTGAGGGTATGCCCAGGTTTGGAAACCACTGTTTTCCTCGAATTCCGGTTCCCCTCTTTACCTTTAGATGATTATTAAATCAGCTCCTGAATAACGGATCTAATCTCATGCAGATTAGGTGACAGCCAGAATCCCCTCAGTTTAGGCATGATGAATTGAATCCACGAATGTACTAAGAGACTGGGTAGAAAAGGAACAGATAAAGAAGCAAGCCTACAGCAATTTAGAAGTAGCCATGTTTAATTTAAAATGTGTGCTACCATGAAATCAGTTCAGTTGCGGTGGTGAACAAGCTTAGAAAACCAGCATTAATCCAGCCAGAGTTGGTGTGCCCTGCCAGCCATAGTGTTCCATGGCAGCTGGAACCTGGTGCAAGAAACTGATAAGGTCACGAAAAAGCTGATAATTATTTCAAGCAAATCAGTGAGTAATCAGTGTTGCTGGATAGAATGAAATGCCACTGCAATTTTACAGTTTAAAACATTTCAAGGTTACATATAGCACATTTCTCATGAATCTCACTGATCGTATGACTCAGAGTAGATTATTGGATGCTTTGGTCACACTTATAAAAGGAACAATTCTCACTACATTATTAGGTGACAATGGAACCTTCCAGGTGGTTTGACTAAATACAGGAGGTAATGTGCATTGAAATTGATGAAACTGATTTAAACAAATCACACAATATGCTCCCTCTAAATAATTTGCATGCTCTCTTATTATGAGTTAATCCTTCCAGCCACTGGCTTATTGAGGGATCTGACTTGGCATTATAACATCTGGCTGTTAGACCCAGAATCAATCCATTTTAGCTGAGTCAGAGGTGCCAACAGCAAAACCCACCACCATCACAACCAGCATTGTAGAAAACAAGCCAGTGATAGAGAAATGAAATGTGCTAAATTATTTTTCTTGCATTTAATCATGAAATACATCTCTAAAATATGTTGGTATACATGTTATTTGACTCTATAATGAATGTATTGTGAGTGCAGATTTTTGAAAACTCCACTAGTCTCTGGTCTGAAATAGATTGTCTTTTGTTATGAAAAAGAATGGTTTCAATTAGGAGTGTCCAGCGACACCATTATCTCTATCTGTTTTTGTGTTGGTTGCAATGACAAAATGATTTGTTTCTGTATTCAGATAGCATACATGGAAAGTGCGCTGAAACAGAATGAAGAGCCTATTTATGTAACTCTGTTCCATTTATAATTTGCATCAAATATGACTTGTATAAAAAAAATCTGGAAAACAAAATCTGACAAAGAAAGCTTCTTAATGGCATAATAGTATATGTTTTTTCTTTTCGGGTGACTTCAAATTGTTTTAGAAAGAAATCGCTCCTATTTTTTGTCAGACATTTATTTTATGGTATTCATTATTCGTCTTGATGTGATTATGTCTTTTTGAAAAAGGTATTCAAGTTCAGGCACAGGCTTCGTTTAAATAAATAATTGATTTGCCGGTTTTACAGTATAGGTAAAGTATTAGAATAGCCTATACATTATTGATTATGGTACTTGCAGATAAAAGAAACTATGTCTTCAGAAATATAGGCAAAACGCTTTGTGGTCTAACTCACAGCCTTGGCTTTCATCCTGATCTTGCCGTTCATACTAAATATATTGCTTTTAAATATCCAACATTTATTAAGCTTGAACCATCATTGAAGCACTACAGAGGACTACTAAGAAAATATTCACTTTTTCCTTCACCCATGCATTAACATAGAGAGCAACTTTGCTTAAAATTGTTGTTCATATTTTCTAATGACCTCCACAGCTGTGCAGCGAGTTCAGCTCAACTTGCGTGCATCTGCAGACTGTGGAAGTGATGATTTCTCCAGGCTACAGTTACTCAATCATTACCCATACTGCCACGGTTTTAACGAGGTTGGGATTGTCGTTTTCTCAGAAGTGTACATCCCCTTGAGGCAGTATAAACCTTTCCAACAGTTTTGTTGTCTCAGGAGACACCGAGGCACAGCTGTTTTATCTTAACAACATGAGCAGAGCAGCAAGTGCAACTAAGCTCAGAATAATCAAGGTCTGACTTACATGGTGAGTCTGGTGCCTCCTCCAGAGAGAGATAGACATTTTTAACTATTACTGATCTTTTGGCGGGACAGTTTGCACCTCCCTGTAGAGATTTAATTCTGGGCTGTAAGTTGTGATGGCTCACCTGATCTGTCGGTTCCCCCTTTGTGAGCACTGTCGGCGTGTAATCGGCCCATCTGCTCGGTGTGTTTGAGGTATTGCCTTACCTGGCAGGAGACTCAAAGTTAGTTTTTCCACACACTCAGCTGGGCCTATTTGACTGACGGTAATGGGAACGTTTTGGGACAGTTTAGGACTGTAATCACACTGTTTTTGAAAGTTACCTATATTTAGAGATTGTAGAAAATATGTATAACCACTTTACATCTATACTGTATGTTTATTTCTATGCACTTGAATCTGTGTTCTTAATCGTATAGATATGGAATATATATATATATATATATATATATATATATATATATATATATATATATATATATATATATATATATATATATCCATCCATCCATCCATCCATCCTCTTATGCTCAGAAAGGCTGCATTTTTTTTATTAAAAATACAGTGAACACTTCTGATTATGAGTATTTTCAAATGTATATAATCTAATTACAAGTAGCCTACTTACATAGCTCTGAAAAAAGAGATCACTGCAAAATTTGCAGTTTCTCTGGATTTACTATTTATATGTATGTGTTTAGGTAAAATGAAAAATTTAGTTTTAATTCTATGAACTAAAACTACTGAAAACATTTCTTCCAAATTTTAAATAAAAATATTGTCATTTAGAAAGTTATTTGCAGAAAATGGTTTGGCTTTGTTTCCAGCCTTGCTGAAGAACCCCCAGATCATCACCAATCCTCCATCAAATTTCACAGCGAGACATTGTGGGTTGTAGGTCTTTCCAGGTTTCTGTCTAACCATAGAGGACCAGGTGTTTGGCAAAGCTGAAAGCTGGATTCATCAAAAAAAGATCAGAATAGTGCAGATCTGTCTTTGTGAAGGACACATGACTCAAGCCACGTACAAGGTTATCCTAGAAGAAAACTTTTTTCCTTCTGCTCTCCAAAGTGGGGGAAGGTCACAAGCCGTGAAACCAAGCTGCTTGAATTTTTGCACCATTTTTGCACCAGGAGTGGCATAAAGTCACCCAACATCAATGTGACCGACTGATAGAGAGCATGCCAAGACACATGAAAGCTGTGATTGGAAATCAGGGTTAAACCCAAATATTGATTTCTCAACACTTCTGAAGTTAAAACATTAGTATTGCGTCGTTAAATTAATATAAACGTCTTTTCTTACTTTGCATTATTCAAGGTCTAAAAACATGGCATCATTTTTTGTTAGTTTGATTGGTTGTCATGTTCTGCTAATAAATGTTCAGATTGACAATATTTTAATTTGAAATTTGGAGGAAAAGTTGTCAGTAGTTTATCGAATAAAACAAAAATCTTTATTTTACTCAAACACATACATATAAATAGTAAATCCAGAGAAACTGCTAATATTGCTGTGGTCTCTTAATGTGTATGTGTGTGTGTGTGTGTATTTATTGTATACTTGTGAGTACAATGCGGCTCTGTGTTTTAGGTAATATCAACCATCCCTGACTAGAGCACAGTGAAAGAACCCGCAGGAGACAGATCGATTTTGCCTTCGCTGTTTTTCCAAGGTCTCTGTTGCTGCACCGTCATAAAATGCTGTCAGTTTTGTTACTCTGTCATTCATAAAAGATCGTTGTTGTCAATGTCACATTTTCTCCACAGGCATTGTGATGTTTGAAAGCAACATGACACTTTGATAACTGGTGTCAATCTCTTCATTTAGTGCAAAAGATAAAATTTCAGATGAAAAGAACGTAGACTACAGTATCTTGCATCTTCGTTATACTTTGAGTTGCCTCTCTGAAGTGTCCATCTGTTCCAAGCTCAGGTGTTTTTTCCGAGATGTGGGCCTGGGAGAGCATCATACCAGCACAAGCAGTCAGCCGCTTGTTCATTGCTGATTACACAAACACAGGGCTCGGACCCCCTCCACAAGAGCTGTGTGTCTGCTCATCAAACTGCCACATCTGCTTGCTGTTGTTCCAATCATGCTGGGAATGAATGAATGCTCTGTATGCAGAAAACAACTTCATTTTTGTTTAATTTAGCTCTTTATACAGTTGTTTTACAAAGCGTTTATACGGGCATAATAAATCTCCTAAGTCATACTGAAGTCGGCCTGCTGTAGAGCTACTCAAACAGATGCATTTAGTATTTTAAGATGAATTTGCCTCTACTCAATATTGCATGACCGAGACTGCAGTTTTAGCTATTTTTGATTAAACTATTTAAATTAATCTCTTTGTAATCTCACAGTTATGGTGTGGATAAACCATTTGAAAGTGAGATTTATTAGAAGATGAAAGTTAAATAACCTTTCAGTCATGCTTAGATTAATCAAAAGTGAGTCCTGAATCCAGAGACATTAAATGAGGCCTACATAGAAAGTTTGCATTAGCATTAAGTCAGCACCTCTGTTATCTGATTCACAAGAGTCTGGTTTGAAAGGTTTGAAAGGCTTTCTCGGCTGTTACCGTTACCCAGGGCCAACTGCAGTCACAACTCTATTTAAAGAGCGGCACAGTGCCCTGGCAGTGACTATTGATTTATGCCCTTGAAAACCAGTGCACTCGCAAGGAATTGCTGCATGTGACAAGTGAGCAGGATTAGTGTTATGAGTCATTGTGTGAATGTGCAATTTTAATAAAAGGAATCTAAAAAAATAGCATATTCTGTGTGACAAAACGAGGTTGAGGATCATCAAGAATTACTGTCTAAATCAGGTTACAATGGTTAAACACAAAATGAACAGCTCCTTTCAAATAAAGGACTTATAAAGCGCTCAAAAACGTAAACCTTCATGAGTCATTTGAAACTTGTAAGATTTTATTTACATGATTTCGAGCTGTCAAGCTCCAAAAACATCAAAAAGCAGATTTCTGTGCTGTATTTGTAGCCTTCTAAGCTTAAAGGGATAGTTCACCCAAAACTGAAAATTCTGTCCTCAATCATGCAAGGCGATCATTCTGTGTAATGAACGGACTTAATTCTTAGGCTTTTATTTACATATACACATTGTTCAACAGACAGCAAATATGGTAAACGGAATCTCAAATGTACTTGCTTGATGCGTGGACATGTTTAAGCTTACGCAAGAACCAATGGGGTTTGTTCTCGTAGCAAGAAGGGTTGAGCTTTCATTCACGTGCTCTATGTATGTTGATCAATGTTTATATGTGAATAAAATCGAGAAGCACCTGGCACCAGCCTGCAGATTCGGGCGGGGGTGCCGCCCCGATCTGCAGGCTGCAGCCATGTGTACTTGATCAAATCTGGTCATCATGTAAAGTGTTCGTGTCTCTTTAGAAGATATCGATTAAACTGCTTGATTCGCATGGTTTAGGTTTACTATGTCTTTATGAGTTTTGGTTGCAATCACTTTCAATGGAGGGACAGTATTCTCTCAGGTTTCATTAAAAATATTTTCATTTGTGTTTTGAAGATGTTTAAAAGTTTTATTTGTTTGGACTGGCATGAGTAAAATGACAGAATTTTCTTTTTTGGGGAACTAAAGGAGCGTTCACACTACACTTTTCACCAAATACGCATTAAGCTTTACTCCCTCTAATTACATGTAAGTGTTAACTCGTGAAAGAAGATATTTTGAAGAATGTTTGGTTACCAAAAGTCTTCAAAATATCTTCTTTTGTGTTGAACAGAAGAAAGAAACTTTTCAAAATGTTCATTTCTGGGTGAACTATCCCTTTAAGTGGTCAGGGTTTGATTGGTTAACATGGCTCTGAAAGCCCCCAGCTGGTAAATATTGTAACTAAAGTCTGACAGGAAAAAGGATCTTATTCCATTGACTGCCATTAAAGGGTTAGTTCACCCAAAAATGAAAATTAAGTCATTAAAGGGTTAGTTCACCCAAAAATGAAAATTAAGTCATTAATTACTCACCCCCATGCTGTACCAACCCCGTAAGACCTTCGTTCGTCTTCGGAACACAAATGAAGATATTTATGATTAAATCTGAGAGGTGCATGACTGCTACATAGGCTGCCTAAGGGAATGAATCCTGACGGCCCAGAGAGTCATTAAAGAAAATGTTTAAATATTCCATGTCGCAACAGCGGCTCAACTATAAGTTTATCAAGCGACGAGAATACTTTTTGTGCGAAAAAACAAACAAAAATAACGACTTTATTCGACTATTCCTTTTCTTCCTTGTAGGCCTGAAACGAGACTTCAAGAGATTTCCACGACGCGCACGCGCGAGAACTTAACTGAAGTAGTTGAAGGAGATCGCAATTCTCGCGCATGCGTCGTGGAAATCTCTTGAAGTCTCGTTTCAGGCCTACAAGGAAGAAAAGGAATAGTCGAATAAAGTCGTTATTTTTGTTTGTTTTTTCGCACAAAAAGTATTCTCGTCACTTGATAAACTTATAGTTGAGCCACTGTTGTGACATGGAATATTTAAACATTTTCTTCATTGACTTTCTTGGCCGTCAGGATTCATTCCCTTAGGGAGCCTATGGAGGAGTGATCCAGCTGTCACATTTAATCAAAAATATCTTCATTTGTGTTCCGAAGACGAACGAAGGCCTTATGGGGTTGGTACAGCATGGGGGTGAGTAATTAATGACTTAATTTAAATTTTTGGGTGAACTAACCCTTTAAAACTTAGCCACATATTCTAACGGCATGTTTTTCATGCACCGTGTGTGTGTGTGTGTGTGCGTGTGTGCGTACGTGTGTGCGTGCGTGCTTGCGCGTGCATGTGTGTGCGTGCTCGTGTGTGTGTCTCATCTCTCACCTCTTTGAGTTTCTTGAATACTGAGAAATACTCTGTCGAACTTTGCTCATAAAAGATGTTGAAATAAGGGTCAATTCCAGTATTTCCTTTTCTACCACGTGGCATTTCTTAATGTTACGGCAGCTTTGTATAGCCTTGCATCATGCCAAAATGTCCAGAGGCAGTGACAATCAATCTTTTTAAGCTTAGAATAGAATGGCTCGGCGGCTCTTAAGATCCGTGAGAAGAATCTGTTCTTGTAGCTTAAACTGTAAAAATGAATGGCTTAAATGGTTACTGTCTCTGGGGATGATAGACCTGGATGATGTATAAGCGAAAAGAAGAGAGGGCTCTTATAGTGTTACAAACACACTCTTAAATGTGATGTTGTCTCTGACTGTCTTTTTGAGGAACTGCACTGTTCATAGCTGTCAACATGTCTCGGTCTAAATCCTTTTCCTCCTCTCGGTGGAGTGTACAAAAACTTGGAGGATAAACAGAAGAGAAGGCAACAGCAAAGACACCGAAGTCCCCTGATAAGCTGAAATCGGTCCTCAGAATGGACAGGCACAGGTCTCAGAGCCTTTAAGTTATTAGAGGCATTTGATTCTGTTAGAAGATAGTGTATCTGCACCTGAAGAAAGCTAGCTGTTCTTCATTACACTCTGCCATTCTCCAACACCTTATCCTCAAGCAAGTGATGGCACAACTGTTATTGACTTTAGTTGTGGTTACTGGAAAAGTGCTTATCCTTTTTTAGTTTTGAGAGAAGAAGGATCTGCAGTTTATGTGTTATGTCCTAGATTGTGTGATGTAACCAATAAACAGTCTTTGTTCATTTTATGGCACATGTTCTGATGGTCATTGTGAAACTGAAGGGGTTCAACAAAGGACACAGACATATCCTTTTGTGCAGTGACTAAAAAAATGTGTTTTATTATAACACAGCATAGCCGTGTATTACATTTTGGTTTATGTATTTGAATGTACGCAGCACACGGCAATGTGATTTTCTCACAATGAGAATGTGTGCTAATGGAAACTCAGTCTTTTATCACAGTACAATAGTCCTGTATTGTGTTTTTCGTGAAATAGACTACAATTCAAAGGTTTGGGATCAGGAAGATATGTTTTTTTTTTTTTAGTTTTTGAAAGTCATATTGAATGATTGTCCTTTTTTTGTTCTTAGCTGATTAACAATGATTGGCAATAAGACATCAAAAGACCTAAAACTATATTCTCCACCAAACAAGATTTGCCTGTTTTTATAACTTGTGAGATATCACAGCTTATGAAACTACTGCAGTGTTTTTATAATCTTATGACGATCAATAAGGTCTTTGGGGACAGCTGTTTGGGACAACAGAAAACAGTTTTGTTCATTTAATGAGGCATCGCTCTCATCATTTCACCTTCTCCAGAGAATTTTATAAAGCAGATCTCCAGAACAATTACAACAACGAAGCAGAGACAAAAACAGAAAAATAAATCATGTTATAGCCGCTCTAATAGCACATCGATTTTGAGTAATGATGCACTTCTGCATGTTTGTTCCTTAAATTCTTAAGAAACAGACAATTATTCGACTACTCTTGCCAAGCTCTAATCCCAGTGCATTGCAGATTTATGCATTTACCACTTCCAAAGCAACAGAGGAAAAATTTAAACCACAATCTTTTTGATTGAAGGCCCTTTCAGAAGTATACAAAAATAAAAGGCAGGGAAAGATAATGTCACATTCTAGTTTTCAACAGTTTTATATTATTTAGATTTTTTTCTTCCTATTTACAGGAAGATGTAGCACCTTTAGATGTAACACCTCAGCAGATCTGGGCCCTGTTTGTTCTACCAAAAGCTTCAATGAAAAGAGCTGAGGTATCTCTCTCTCTCTCTCTCTCTCTCTCTCTCTCTGTTCTCTCTAAGGTCAAGGCTTAGGGGTTTTATCCATTTTAACGTAAAAAATTATTATGTGATACAAGGGGTGTAAAGTCTTGCATTTTAGCTGCAAGAGGGGAATATCTTATGGGTAGAGAGCAATTTAAGTGACGATGAAATATTAAACAATGCACATTTAGCCTTCCCACTTTAATACTTTGTCTTAATAATTAAGAGGGTTCCCAGGCTTCTTAACTGTACAATCATAATTACCTCCAGGCAAATTAAAAGACCTGCAAAGGTCTGTTGCAGCTGGTACAGCAAGTCAGAATGAAAACATTCTATTTCTAAAAAAGTGCAAAATTTAAGTTCATTACTTGATAACATAGTGGGTCTCGGTACTGTAGATGTATAAATATTTTAGTAACCACAAAATGTATGTAAAAAGTTTGTCAATGCAATAAATATAGGTCCACTAACAGTCTCCTACTCAAGCACTTTCAGACCAGTGTTGGACACTGTATAGCAACCTAAACGGGAAATACAATGGAAATTAAATTAGACATACCGTGCCCTAGCTGTTTTCATATTTTTCCCATAAAACGTATTCCAGAAAATGAAAAATAAAACCTAATAGGAGTTCAAACTATTCACGCAAATCCCCGAAGCAGAACAGAACTCCATTAAATACCTAATAAATGATTCTGTGGAACAACGAAACCCTGCATGCTTGCACATCAGTATAGAGAAAGTAAACAATATTCTCATTTCTTATTCTCAGAGAAATATGCACTGCTTTAAGGTCAGCTGATTTAAGATTTATATTATCAAAAGATAGCTTAAGTTTTATTAAGATGTAGAGCTGTCTAAATCAAAGATATTGTAAAAGATCAATCAAATCTAAATTTCTGTACCATAAGCATTTTACCATCTACCATTGCTCTGTACTAATCTTTCTGTTCTTGTTGCAAAAGTGCAGGGAACTTTATAAAGAGGTCACCCAGGTCAATAATATTTCCTGCCGTGGCCAACAGATACTTCTCTTTATTGGCCTTTCCTTCACTGTTTGTCCAACTCCATATAGCTCATAGGTTCTCCTCTCTCTGTTCCATCCATCATTTACTCAGTGTAGTCAATTTTGGCCAACCCTGTCCAATTCAGCCAGACCAGACACTCTCTCATACAGTCGCTCTCTCTCTCTCACACACACACACACACACACACACACACACACACACACACACAAGAAAAAGTCTGCAATGTTATTCCTTACCTTTAGTTATTCACAGAATTGTCACAGCACTAATGCATACAAAGGAATGTGCATTTAAAACTCTTTTTTTTTTTAAAGTTGACCGAACTAGATCCTCAGACCAGTTGATGTTTTTTGTCTATGCTTCTGCTTTTCAACAGGAATCCAGCTATAGTGATCTTTTTAGGTTTTTTAGGTGGCTTTTCAGGCTCACTATTTTCCTCTTTCTTTTTATGTGAATGAAATGTGTACAACTCGATACATAGTATGAATTTTCCTATGCAAACAGGATGCGTAAATCCTTAGGAGAGAAAACCTAAAGAAAATGTTATTTATGACTTACAAAGACTGTCAATCCACACAATTCACGCCATACATATTTATCTTCTGTATTGCATTTAGAATGCATTGAGAGTGAACAATTCTATTTCAATCCAAATTGAAGCTCCTCTTAAAGGAGGTTTATGGAAAATTACAAATGGACACTCTATGCTTTAGCGACACTGCGTCTAACAAATGTCCAGGGATGTTTGCATATTTTAAAGCAGTGTTATTGTCGAGTTGAAATAGGTATTTTATACAGAAAAGAGAGGAACACAAAAACAAACTGAAAAAGAGGCTCTAGTGTTATCTGAAATGGATGGCTTCTCCATTTTTTGCAGTAGTAGTCCACTATAGATCCGCAAGACTCAATTTTGTCCCCTCAGCTTCGTTCCTGACACAGACACACATATAAACCCCTGCGGTGTGTGACAGCTCCCATATTTTTTAGCCAAGGAGACCCAACATGGCTTACATCAATGCAGGGGCGTAGGAGCAATTTTGAACCTGGGGGGGACAGTAAATGCTAGCATACCCCCGGGAATTTTTTTTGAAAAATAAACCATTAAAATGGCACTTTCTGGAGAGTTTTGTGCAAAGAAATTGAGAAAATGAGTCTTACATGATATGTGAAAAACTGCAAGGTTAAGAGCATATACTTTGCATTGTTGTAGTATCAACAGGTATTAGGACATTTAGCATTTACATTACTGTTAATCAGTCATGTACTGATTAACTAAAAATTAAAAACTCAAATAAATGGTTGATTTAATTTCCATTAACCACCTAGCTTACCCCCCAAGGATAGATTGAAAAATAAAATCAATCTATCCTTGTGGAAAGGTTCCTTGGTAGCTAAAAGTAGGTCTAGCAAGTCTTATATTTCTGTAATTCACACAGATCAAACACAAATATGCTGCCTGAATAGATTGCTATTTATTTTGAGTAGCCAGCTAGCAGTTCTCTTGGCAGTTTGCTGATAATCCGGTGTCTGAAAATGCTCGAAACATCACCTGAGAAAAATCGCATGGCCAACCTAGTCTTGGTTATTTAATTAAGATTTAGTCTTATTTTCCTTACCTTGTCATTCAAGGCCAGGGCACTTTATGTACATTTCTGGAACGTCTGCACGCTTCCACATCCCGTGCAACTAGGATCTCCCAGGAACACTCATTATATATTGCTGCGTACATTTATCCGTGTCACCTAGATGCGCATGCGCGAGCGGTGCGCGATCATGGTCGACTGACAACGAGAGTAGCAGCTGAAGAGTTCGGCCGTTTTTTAAAATTGAATTATGTATTTAAAAGTTGCAGAATGGATTAATTTGGAGACTCCGAAATCGGCAGAGATAGGCAGGCAATGCAAAACAAAATCTTACATTGGGAAATAGTGGGGGGGACAAAACTTCGATTTTGAAATGTAGGGGGGGGGGGGGGGGGGGGGGGGGGGGGGGTGGCTCCTACGCCCCTGCATCAATGTATCACTCTAAAAATGTAACTTAAAGCACTCCTATTATGCTATTTTAAAGGTTTCTGATTTGGTTTTAGATGTCTCCTACAATAGGTTTACATGCAAAACACTTTAATTTTCTCATAATATACATTGTACATCACCTCATTTCTCAAAGAGACTGAAATGATTCATTGGAAGATTCAGTCTCTCTAAACCTCTCCTTTCTGAGAGCCTACTCTGCTCTGATAGGTCAGATGGCCCAGTCTGTTGTGATTGGTCTACCGCTTACAGCATGTGTCAGAAACGAAACGGCCATTACTACATGTATATCTGAATTTCAGCTCCGGAGACCTCCTCATTTCTAAGCTATTGTACACACTGTAAGGACAGTACCGATGGCGTCAATTTTAACATATCAATTCAGTCCGATAATGAAACATTGAAAGAAATATAGTTGATCAACCCGAACCTCCATTCGCAAGTATACCTCCATTGCATATAACTACACTCACCTAAAGGATTTTTGGAACACCTGTTCAATTTCTCATTAATGCAATTATCTAACCAACCAATCACATGGCAGTTGCTTCAATGCATTTAGGGTTGTGGTCCTGGTCAAGACAATCTCCTGAACTCCAAACTGAATGTCAGAATGGGAAAGAAAAGTGATTTAAGCAATTTTGAGCGTGGCATGGTTGTTGGTGCCAGACGGGCCGGTCTGAGCATTTCACAATCTGCTCAGTTACTGGGATTTTCATGCACAACCATTTCTAGGGTTTACAAAGAATGGTGTGAAAAGGGAAAAACATCCAGTATGCAGCAGTCCTGTGGACGAAAATGCCTTGTTGATGCTAGAGGTCAGAGGAGAACAGGCCGACTGATTCAAGCTGATAGAAGAGCAACTTTGACTGAAATAACCACTCGTTACAACCGAGGTATGCAGCAAAGCATTTGTGAAGCCACAACACGCACAACCTTGAGGCGGATGGGCTACAACAGCAGAAGACCCCACCAGGTACCACTCATCTCCACTACAAATAGGAAAAAGAGGCTACAATTTGCAAGAGCTCGCCAAAATTGGACAGTTGAAGACTGGAAAAAATGTTTTCTGGTCTGATGAGTCTCAATTTCTGTTGAGACATTCAGATGGTAGAGTCAGAATTTGGCGTAAACAGAATGAGAACCTGGATCCATCATGCCTTGTTACCACTGTGCAGGCTGGTGGTGGTGGTGTAATGGTGTGGGGGATGTTTTCTTGGCACTTTAGGCCCCTTAGTGCCAATTGGGCATCGTTTAAATGCCACGGCCTACCTGAGCATTGTTTCTGACCATGTCCATCCCTTTATGGCCACCATGTACCCATCCTCTGATGGCTACTTCCAGCAGGATAATGCACCATGTCACAAAGCTCGAATCATTTCAAATTGGTTTCTTGAACATGACAATGAGTTCACTGTACTAAAATGGCCCCCACAGTCACCAGATCTCAACCCAATAGAGCATCTTTGGGATGTGGTGGAACGGGAGTTTCGTGCCCTGGATGTTCATCCCACAAATCTCCATCAACTGCAAGATGCTATCCTATCAATATGGGCCAACATTTCTAAAGAATGCTTTCAGCACCTTGTTGCATCAATGCCAGGTAGAATTAAGGCAGTTCTGAAGGCGAAAGGGGGTCAAACACAGTATTAGTATGGTGTTCCTAATAATCCTTTAGGTGAGTGTATATATATATATATATATATATATATATATATATATATATATATATATATATATATATACATATATATTAGGGCTAGGTAAATTATTTTATTTTTCGATTAATCGTTGTTGTTGTTTTTTAAATGTGGTTGATTCGATATCTCAAAAGCCATGAATCGATCGTATTTATTTCCACAAACATTAAACATAATATCTGATTGACGTTAATCATATCACTAGTCTTCTCCACTAGATGTAATCCTCTTATTTACCTTGCACAATGTTACAGTGGGGACCCTGTCATTCATTCAGTGTTTAACATGGAAGATGCAGGTGCGCCTTTCAGCGTGACAAACGTTCCAGACAGTTAAAGGAACTGTCACTGTCCCGATCGGGCCAGTGCTGCATAGTCAGGCAAATATCATTTGAACATGTTTTCAAGCCTTTGCAATTTAAACATTTAAGCGCAAGACGCAAAAGAGAACTCGCTTGTGCTGTGTGAGAAGTTTTGTGTTCACACACATCCGAAGCGCACCTAGAAAGCTCCAAGTCTCAGTCAGACAGCATGCAAATTATAAAATGTATTCTCTTTCACGTTTCCTTGCCCTTAAACAAACAAATTCACACAAATGTATCTCAAAATGCCTGCCTTGGCGAGTATCCTAGTAACCATAGTCGGTTATGGCTTAATTGAACGTAAACACAGAAAGACAACACATGTGTATCATTATATTGGATCCGCGCATTAGCATTAAAGTGACATCAGCCTAATATTCCTGCTGCTGTCTGTGATTTTAATGCTTTAATTTTCTTGGAATATATATTATATGTTTTAAACAAAAAAGACTGTGTTATAAACCCTTAGCTTCCATCGGTCATTGTCGTTTATAAGAGTTAAGAGAGCGCTGGTATCTAATTAGAGCTGTAGTTCAATTAAGCTCCGCCCCTGCACGAGTTGGGTCGGTATAGAGTGTGATGAAAATGTGATCATAACAGTTGTTAATTTAAGAGGAAAGCTGGCTAAATTTCTTTAATCATCTCATTTCTGTGATTTTTGACATAACACTGCATCTCCTTAGCCGAACCTAACCACATTGGTCCAAATTAATATATTGAGTTTCTTTAGTAAACAAGTAGCAATTGAAATAGATGTTACAAAAGCATTGAAAGATCATTGGTGTAGGCAAGCACTCTTCCTTCAGTGAAAAGACGAAAAGTAATTAGCTTTCGTTTGAATCTGCCCATTTATTATTCAGTCAAGGAGTGGATTAACTGAGGGAAAGTGATATATGCTTTTGTGTGTTTGCGCGTTTAGCTGTGCAGATGGTCTGAATATTAATACAGTGGTGGTGATGAGCATAAACCCGTCCTTTATTGACCTATTTGGATCTTATACTACCCATCTTTGGCCTGATAAAGAGACAAGAGAAAGAATGAGTGCAGGGCTGAATTCGGTAACACTTTATTTTACAACCCGCAAACAACTGGGTAAGTACACTGAAATTACGGTGTACGTTTCTGTAATTATAGTGTACTTCCGTGTAGGTATAAGGGAACAATATGTAAATTTTGGGGTAATAAGGGGGGTAACAAGCAGATATACAACCTGCAAATAAATTCGCAAGTAGACTGAAATTACGATGTACGTTTCTGTAATTATAGTGTACTTCCGTGTAGGTATAAGGGAACAATATGTTAAGTTTGGGGTAATAAGGGGGTAACAAGCAGATATACAAGCAAATTATTTAATTAGTTAAAAAATAGCAGGTACCTATTCTTTTAATAGGCTATATACCAGGCAAAAATTGTACGTCTGTTGTTAATAAAATGTATCACATTTCTCGCAAAATAAGTTATTGTGCAATGTTACATGGTAATTTTGACATCTGTGGGTTGAAAATTAAACATACATATATATATATACTATGATAAAAATCAAATTTATTGGCTTTTCTTACTAGATTACATAATGTTAAATCAAAATAATTATTTTCTGTTATGATTTTAATTTAGACTGTACCATGTGGTAATTACCTTATCCCACTGAACGACGCTTAAATGTCAGGGCAAATATACTGTGTAATTAAAACTTTTTTTGTTGTTTTGTTTTCTTGATAACAGTACCGTTCTCTGTAATTACAGTGCAAATAGTGTTGTTTCGTATTGCTACATAGTAAGTGGTGCTTGTTACCCCCCTTGTTCAGTGTACTTACAGGGTAAGTGTAACTCCTGCGGGCTGTAAATTAAAGTGGTGCTTGTTACCCCCCTTGTTCTGTGTAGCTACAGGGTAAATACAACATTAAACCATTATGCTGAAACAGAAAAACCTAACTTAACCATTAGCATTATCAACAATTTTCAAAATTAGTACTTGAAAAAAAAAAAAAAAAAAAAAACAGTAGCACAATTAAACCAAAAATATTTATTCAAACAAGTTTAATAATAAACAATCACAATGTTGGAATTACATCAACACTACAAACTGTAAACAGAACATAAATAATCTTAAATAAATAACGCAAATCACCAAAAGTTCAACAGAGAAAACACAATTGGTTTAAGCAAATAAAATAAAAAAAATAAATAAAAAAATCAATGGCGAAACTTATTTTTTATTGGTAGCAGCTTGTTTTGTTTTTTCATGTCCTCAATTGTATTACTAAGTTGGGGACAGGAGGCCACAAACTGCTTCAAGACCTTTGCATATGACTGCAGAGTTGTCCCTGGGGTGTATGCAGGTACAGAAAACTGTTCCCCGTCTGATGCTATTGCCACCTGTAATCACAAGTATAGGAATGTTTATATTTCTTTATTTTTTTATTATAAAAAAATAATATTATTATTATTATTATTACTTTTGTCATATTTTTGCAGTGCACCAAGACCAATGGGACTCCAACTGCTCAACTTCAGAGTCCCCTGTGGAATTTAAGAAAAATAAGAGCAAGAAAAGGAAGAAGAAAAGCAAGAGAAGCAAATAGGGGGGTGGGGGATAATAAATTGTTACTTTGGTGTTTGAGTATACTGTAGAAAAGACAATTTTTTATTATGATGAAAAAGTGTTTTGAATTATTTTATTTTTTTTACAATAAAAGTCAGAAATTAAATGGGATCCTTTATTGTATATTCAGTACACTTACCCTGTAACTACACAGAACAAGGGGGGTAACAAGCACCACTTTAATTTACAGCCCGCAGGAGTTACACTTACCCTGTAACTACACTGAACAAGGGGGTAACAAGCACCACTTACTATGTAGCAATACGAAACAACACTATTTGCACTGTAATTACAGAGAACGGTACTGTTATCAAGAAAACAAAACAACAAAAAAAAGTTTTAATTACACAGTATATTTGCCCTGACATTTAAGTGTCGTTCAGTGGGATAAGGTAAGTACTAATTACCACATGGTACAGTCAAAATTAAAATCATAACAGTAAATAATTATTTTGATTTAACATTATAATCTAGTAAGAAAAGCTATTAAATTAGATTTTTATCATAGTATATATATATATATATATATATATATATATATATATATATATGTGTATGTTTAATTTCAAACCCACAGATGTCAAAATTACCATGTAACATTGCAAAATAACTAATTTTGCAAGAAATGTGATACATTTTATTAACAACAGACGTACAATTTTTGCCTGGTATATATTTAAAGAATAGGTACCTGTTATTTTTTAACTAATTAAATAATTTGCTTGTATATCTGCTTGTTACCCCCTTATTACCCCAAACTTAACATATTGTTCCCTTATACCTACACGGAAGTACACTATAATTACAGAAACGTACACCGTAATTTCAGTGTACTTACCCAGTTGTTTGCGGGTCGTAAAATAAAGTGTTACCCTGAATTCCCTCTGAGCAGGACCACCCCCTGTGCAGGGAGCATGCAGAGGATAATGTGGAATAAAACATTTTCGTTTCGTTTGGTAGGATAAAGGGCTTGTTTCTGCATCTCCTTTTTTTCAAAATTAGTTTTTAACAGTCAGGAGAAGGCATTGTAATAAGTGCTGAGTGTTAATTCTGCCTATAAATATCGACTATTTTAGGATGAGTGCCTTATATGTTCTTTTTCATTTTTTTTGTTTTTTTGTAGCATTTTGTAATACCATTGCAGATCTGGAAGACATGAGCTAAAACTGTGCTCACCGCCTTCGCAGGGATTTGATTGAATCAGCATGATGAACACGAATGAACACGACAAATCCGCCTCAATTTTACTGCATTTCTCCCTGTGTGCATCCACAATGTATTTCCATATGACTGTAGTTCATGTTTTGAGCATGAAAGGGTAGAAAAAAAATGTCTTTCTTTTCAGTGTAGAATGTTAATAGAGTGAGTGAATAGCAATGAGTGATTAAAAAAGAGAAAGCATAGAGGGTATTGAGGTCAGGAATACAAGGTGCGAAAGAGAATGTAAGAAAAAGACACTAATGATAACAATAGGAGAACTTTAATGGGTGCTGACCAACTAAGCAGCCAGTCAAACCACTGGTGGATAATGTCTGGATAATGAATGGTCTTCTATAGCCCTAAAGGGGTTTATTTTGTGGTAATGACTGTATGTGTGTACATTATTAATCATATTTCATGGTTAGTTGAATTATGTTGAATTTATTTATCTTATATCCACAGACACTATAACGCACAGACAAAGTCAAAATACTGCAACATTTTTACAGTATGAATACCAAAGTCCTCTGAGGTCATTTTCAACATACAATAATTGAGATGCAAGATGACAGCAGTTGAAACAAGAGCAAGTCCGTGGTGTGTTAGTAGAGATATGAAAGTAGTGTTCAAAGTGTGTTTTGAGCGTACTAGCGTATATACATTTTGTGAGAGTATGTGAGTGCTGTACGCACATAGCCCTGTTATTCTTCAAGTCAGTATAACATAAATATTCAACACAATCTCGTGGATCGTAACTATTTTACATTTTGGGATACATTATGCATTCCTATGAATTCGCACAATCTCATTTGTACATTTTCGTACAATCTGATACTCCCTGACAGTTATGGTTTAGGGGTCTTTCACAAAAGATGAATCATTGGCCATCTGATATCGGTATGGACTATGGAGATAAAGGTTAGAATCAGTGGTGGGGAAAACATACAAGTAATGCAGTAATCAGATTTTTTTTTTTTCAAGGAACTAGTAAAGTAATGCTTTACTTTTAAATTTACAACAAAATATCTGAGTTACTATTTCAAATAAGTAGCGCAAGTTAGCCCACTTTGTGTTCTCTTTTATTGACTGACAGCTTTCCTGTCCTCATGTTGAGAGAAATCGGGAGAGAGGTGCAGAGGTGTTGTGTGCACGGTGTAAACATGATAGTTATCGTAGTTTTAGACTAACTGTGAGCATGCATTTTCTCATTTCACTTGCACAAAAACATTCAGTATTCCTCAAAATGAATAAAAACAGTGAAACGCAAACTTAGATTATTACGAAAAACCTGCAATAATTAAATGTTAAATGATACAAATATATTTTATGTATTTAATCTCACTTTATAAACCAATGTCTTTGCTGCTCACATTCGATGATCCAATTCAACCATACCAATGAGCAAAAATGACTTCACATGACCAAACATTACATTTTTGCATATCCAGAATGGCAGCACATCAGAAAGGTTCGAGCTGCGCCCTCTACTGGGGTATTAATAAAAAACAAACAAGCCCAGTCCAGGTGACAAAGAGTAACACATTACTTTCCATAAAAAGTAACTGAGAAACCCAATTAGTTTTCCCAGAACTGGTTAGGATCATGATTTTTTTTTTCAGTTGTTTTGCAGAACACTGTGAGATATTAATACCATTTGTTGGCTTTTGGCTTCTGATAGAGCCTTTAAACCCAGAAACTGTGACTCGTGACATCAGGCTTGAAAAGCGGATAGATTCTACATTTTTTTTCTTTTTTGATAGTCCTAATCTATTTCCCTCGAATATAGCTACGTCAGTGTGGAAAAGATCTGTCGCTATATCACCATTTTAAGCTCAGATGTTGTTGCCATGGATGACAGTGAGTAGGCCTATACATTTTCAGACGATGGATGACGCGATTGAGCAATGAGAATCAAGTATTCTAGACAGCTGTGTAATCAATGCTATAATATTATATAATGAAATGGGTCGAAAAATAGCCTTAATTAACTAAATAAAAATCATCACAAACAATCTGTCCATTTTCCCTCGGTTTCCTTTTGTTTCTTGAAATTTTCATTACACTTTATCCATTTTTTGCCCAGTCTGTCACTGGTTAACACGGCCACAGTAATCAAAATAAGTTGTAACAGAAAACATAGAAGGTTCAGATAAGAGAAGGTTGAGGCGAACAGAAACCCCCACTGAACTGTCTAGCTATACCTGGCAGCAGAGAGTCGGCGAGCCAGCTGTCCGCTGATAAGAAAAACTTAAAAACGTGGAAGTGAAGTAGTGCCAGCAGATATCACGATTATTCTCATCTTCATCCACCCTGCGTTGTGTCTGGGAGTCTTGGGAGATATGACAACAGAAAGACAAGTTTGAAGGAACTGATTCGAGAATCCCATCATGTGAAACACAGTCCTGGCCATGCTTGCTGATTATGTTGTCTCACCCTTTGAAGGTCATTTTGGAATTGTAAAGTATTGCAGTGTGCCAATGGAGATACTTTTTAAACTTGCGAGAAGTGCTGATTTGTTATCAGAGAGATAGAAAGGAAATAAGAGAAAACGTGACAAGGAGAGGGAGAGAAAAGGAGGCTTGTCTTTGCTGCGCCCTTGCAGAGGTTAATGCGTCTCTGCTGCGTTCTGACACACGGCTGCCTCATTCTCTCTTGCGCATTATCTCCTGTCTTCAGAGGCGACAAAGCTAGTAAGCTTCTCTGACAGGCAGCAAAGGTAAGGCCCTATTTCCTTTCATTGTAAAAACAAGGCCACAGATTCGTCTGCAAATGGAAATCTGTGAATGAGGAACTCGGGAGCTGACGGACAACAGTGGCTTCCTGTAGTTAGTGTGAGAAACAGAGTCCAAGAGTCTAAAAGATACACGCTAAGACTTCAATTAAAATGTTACGCTTCACAGAAGAACACTGCCTGTATAGCAGGTGTTAGCCTGTGGGTGCAAGACTGAAGCAATCAATCAGTCAGTCAATAAATCGTTAAGTGTACCAAGCAAGTTCTGCGTTAACTCTCCTCATACACTCACTCAGAGATCCAGAGATGAGAAGGGGTTAGACATCAGTACAATGAAGATGAACGAGATGTTTCATACTGACAAAAAATTGTCATGTTTCAAAACACATATTTCTGCAGAAGAAATCATTTTAGCTGCAAAAAAGACTGCTTTAATATAAGTTTCTTCAATGATTTCCTTTTATAATGTTCATACCTGAAACATTTTTATTTATTTTATATAGTAAATACATAAATAAATAGTTAATTATATGCACTTTGTAATATTCATTGTATGAAATATTGTGATATTTAAAAAAACAAATATTAGCCTACATGTAGGCCTATGTAAAAAAAATTTTTTTTTGTATTTATGAAATAAAACACATTTTATTATTTAATAAATACAATAAAAAAATAATGATTAATTGTTTATTGATGAATATTATTTATACATTAAGTTTTTATTTAATTTTAAGAAATAATAACACTATTAATTTCTCAAAATATTTTTTTGCACTGTAAAAAAATCCACCTACTGTAATTCAACTAAATATTTAAGTTCAGCTGCTTCCTTACATTTTTTAAGTATAATCAAATTGGCTGTACTACTCATTTTCTACTAACTTTTTTTTAAATTGTCTAATTAATCTTGTCTCATTTTGTATAACTTACAATAAGTTGAAATTGGTTAAATTATTTTAATGAGGTAACAGTAACGGAAAGTAATGATAAAACATACGTTGCCATGACTTATATGATCATACCATTTTGTCAGAAATCGGTGTAAGGTTCATGAGGTAACGACCGCTTGTGTCTCTGAGAAGATGAGTAGATTGCCCTAATGTCCTCGTCTCTTTTTTAGAGATAGTGTATTAAATTAGTGTTCTCAATGTATGAATTGCGCAGCTGTTCAATAAGGCCTTTACTTGTCCTCTGCACCTCCCATCCCACCTAATTATACATTGTGTTATTCTTTACCCTTGCCTGCACATTATTCCTTTCTTTGTTTATTTGACTGATTACTGCTCCTCCTTTCAGATACATCACTGTTTGTATTTACTACCATGCAGCTGCTGATCTGAGTGGGGTGGGAAAATGGTAAATGCCATCTAAAAATACCCCACCCCCCAATCCCTCCCCTTTCCTCGTCTGACTCAGCTCGTCCCTTGGAGTAACTAGCAAAAATGAGCGAGAAAATGGAAGAGTGACGACACTGGTACAATAACACATTCCCAGGGAAAATGTCATGTGTTTGAAATACTGCTTGGCCAGCCTGGCTCTCTAAACAGAAGGGTTACGTGGAGTTATTATTTATGAAAAGGGGAGAAAGAGCAGATGTGAATTGTGAACATACACACATTTTTATAGACATGGAAATCAGGTGCTGGTTCACTGATAGATTGGCTTATGGTATATGATGCAGCAAAAAAAAAAATGGTTGAAAATGTTTCTCATTGGCAGTTGTGGGAAAGAGTACATTTTTGACCCTGTGTGTGAGAATCAGAAGTGGGCTACAGTGGATCAATGCATGAAATGAGAGCGTTTGCCCTTTTCCCTATAATAATCTGCCCTATGTCCGAGAAAAGACCCCTGAGCACCGATTGCTGATCAAAAGCCCCTCGCTCCCCCACATGCCCCCGAGGGGCCGCACCATAGACCTACCGCAGCATTTCTCATTCAAGCCATCTGCACTGAGAAAACCCTCATGAGGCCCACAACAATCATTGATTTACTTCAGTGACGGTAATTTCAAAGAATCTGTTGGCGGATATGAATTTACATCAGCTTACTAACATTGCGTTTTTTGGGGGGGTTTTTTGCACCTATCAGTTGCAGGTTGGTATACAAATCCATTTGTATTATCCATTTCGAGTCCATAAGGCTTGTGCCTTGTTGTGCGGTAACTATTTCTGCATCAACACTTTCTGCAGCAAAAGGATTTATTTGAGATCGAGCAGGCTGACTTTTCCATTCTCCCCTCAGCACCAGAAGTCCTTGTTTCAGACTAAAGCACACTTGACATTGCACATATGCCCATAACAAGCTCCCAACCGATCATGCATTCACAATAGGGTGCCGTCAATAGAATTACCCCTGAATTTTTAAAGACATTCCTCAAAAATGCAAGGAAATTCAATTAATCATTGATCCATCCTTCTCAGTGCAAACTGACTGATCTCATTTCAGTTCTGGGTTTGTCCACAGGCTAAATATTATGAATATGAGGATGTTTAAGATAGGAAGACTCATTGCGCTCAGTGTAACTTGATCTGGCTTTGCACTCTAAATGCCTGGATTTTTAGGCAAAGATGTAAGTCCTTAAAAACAGTGATTCATAATACATCAAATGTTTGGATTCTTTGTCTCTGTGTCGCAGCGCAGCTTTCGTGAAAGAGTCAGTGTCAAGATCAAACGGAATCGTCCGGCTAAGCAATTACAGAGCCCAAAAGATAATGCACTTTATCAATACGAATAGCTCCAAAATGGAACAGACTCCTCAGTCTAGAGGAAGCCAATGGGATGCCAGTTAGTAAATAAAACTGAGGAATATAATATGTACCTTCAGCAGTCTCTGTGATGTTGCATTGACCCAATCTCACGACCCAGTCGAACCAATTTAATTTTGTACTTCAGCCAAACAGGCGATGCAATTGACTTCCTGAGAGTTGCTGAGATACCAGCATCTGGGTATATGAAAAAAGCAGAGAGACTAATGATTTTGGACACCTAGTCTGATAAAGAAAAAATGTTGTGTCCATGATCTTTAACTGCGAACAAATATATGCGAACAAATATAATTTAACCTATTATGGGAAAAAATATTATGATGACCTGCAGGGATAGTCACAATACATACATACATGTGTGTGTATATTTTTCCTGTTTAGGAAAATGTGTGTCTGTTAATGAGATGCCCTGTTTTGCTGTGCTCATGCTCGTGCTTTTTGCACATGCTCTGTTGAATTTCAATGGGGCTGCATAGATTCAGGACCTTGGACAGAGACACTGCATTTGACGCCTCTCATGTCTGTTCACGCACAGCGAATGCCATGGTTGGTTAAAGCTGCGTAATTGATTCAGCCAATCAAATCTGATAGAGGACAAACAACAAAGTGACATTTAAAAGTCACTTTTGCAAGTATTTACTCATTTAAAGCCATCATAGACAACATTTGAGAGAGTACAATCAGAGGGTCATTAGGTCAACAACATTCACCTGTAAAAAAAAAAGAGTTTATATTTTTTTGTTCTCCAGATTAGCGAATTGGCTTTTGGGTTCTCTAAAGCATCAGTAAATACAACAGTGTTCTAAAGAACTCTAGAACTTAACAAGTTGTGACATGAAACTCCTTTTTGTTTTTAATTGTAATCTTTATTTTTAAAAGTGTCACTTGTTGACAGCAGTACAATCAATACCTTTGTACAAAACCAAATGTCACTAACCCACTGCTCATTTTCACATCATTCCTTAAACTTAAAGACCAGATACTGAAGCCGTAGAGTGATATAGAAAAGGAGGAAATTGAGATTGTGATGAACAGTATGATTAATGGGGCTGAACAGAATGGGAGTTAAAGACCAGAAAATGAAAACTCAGCGGTCATTCATTAAATGTCAACAAAATGTGTTAAATGTCTTTGATCTCTTTCAAAGACTCATGTCTGCCATTTGCTTTATTCCCCTTTACAATTTTGTTTCAGTGCACATTTAGGATTTGTGTCTCAAACGTTGATATATTGTCTACTAGTAGAAATACATTGGAAAGTGTCACAACCCTCCTTTATGGTCAGCCATGATTTTTCTAGTTTTTTAAATGAAATGTAAATGAAAACCTTGTGTGGATGTTGGGATATCAAAATGAAAAAGAACCTCCTAATTCAGATTATTTAATAACATACATCAACATGATCACAAATCAATGTGACATGATAGGCTAGGCTACTATCTTACCACAGAATAGTTTTTTTGTTCCATAAATCCTGTTTTGCAAAATTTCTCAACTTCCTCATGAGGTTGTATGATAGTGTTTTCCCCAATTTGTTTAACTGATGGTATTTTTCTCCTGTTAATATCATTAGCCAATGCTGTTAGATAGACACTTGTTTGCAAATTTCAAGGCAAAATAACGCACTTAAACATTCTGGACTGCACAGCAAAAAACACCACGTAGGCTATCATTCACCTGTGTGCACCACTATTCGCAACTAGTCCAACTTAGCTTTTGTTTCAATGGGATAGTTCAATCGAAAGGGTGGTCGCGTTATAAATGAGCTTTCACTCGGCTGAGGGGAAGTATGCTGTCTCGGAATACGGCATTGAAAGAGAAAGAACACACGAACCCCGGCGAGAAAGAGTGTGTGTGCTGTTGTAGAGAAGGCGCATGTGTGATGAGTGTGTATGTATATGCAGACACTGCCCACCGCTGTCGCGCTCCCCCCATCTTGCATGTGGACCGTCTACCGCCGGACGGAGTCGCACCAGGGTTCGTGCCACTGCAGGGGAAAAACCCGGCAAGAATGGATTTCTAACAACGTTTCTCCTTTCTGTCCTTTACCCAACTGACGTCATCCTCAATGTCTCTCACAAATTTGAACTAACAAAATGAGGATTTCTTGTAATCAGCTCTTACTGCTATTCTCTTGCGTTTGGGGACTCACTATGGGTGCTTTTCCGAGCAGCGTTCAAATCGGTAAGTACGGCGATGCTTGTCAAAGACACGAGCTTCACGTTAAACAGTGTCAAATGAATGACAAAAATAAGACCGTCTGCAGTGGGGGTCAACTGCGAATGTCAGTGCGCAAATAATGCGGTTGGAAGTAGATTTGTTGTATGACAGTAAAGGATAATTTTAGAGGCAAATAGTTTTTTTTTGTATACTTTTTGATTGTTTGTTTTTAGCTGTCAAACAGATCAGTGTGCCACGTTTTGGTTATGGCACCACTGCAGTGCTCTCCGTGGCTCTAACGGGATGTTGTTCTGAAGATGAATCATTCTGAACAAGGGCACAAACGCAATGAAAGTTTATTTATTTATTAATGAATGCTTTGTGAAATCAAAATAGTACGGATAAATGATCACAAAACGACTTAAATATTAATTCACCAGCCCGTGAATAGAAAGTGGCTTAATTTATTCCAATACTGCATCAAGCCCTGTGTCAAGCTCTGAGACTCATGGTGCCTGTGAGATACATGATCTCTCTTAGCCTATTATTTTACCGAAATGACGTAAAGTGTACCGTTGTCTAAGGATTGTAATGCCTTAATAACATACACTGTAAAAAATCCATAAAATTTACAGTAAAAAAAAGCAACTAGCAGCTGTGATTTTGTGAATTCAATATGGTGACGTTTCAGGCATTAAGGGAGGAGTTTTGTTGTCCTTTACATTTTGTATAGGCTTTATTATTAAGTTATTATTGAAACTATTTAATTAATATTGAGTATATTGGAAAGAAAATAGACAGTTAGCCGTCTACATATATTTCTTTTTAGCCAACAAAAATAGTTCCAAAAGTAGCCAAAGTGTCAAGTCTTGCGTGTCACCAAGCAATGCACAGACTAAAATCCAGAATGGAGCTGCCTATGGAATGGTGCAATAGATATTTCCTTGCTCAAAGCATTCTGTAATGACTAGCTAGCTCCACTCTGGGTTTTACATTTCACACTTCCCGCCCACTAGTGAGAGAACCCCACAAATTTTGTATATACAAATCTTTTTATTTTATTTATTGCACCAGAAACTATAAAGTCAACAGAAAGTCAAAAAAATTATAGTTGGACTTTCCATCCTGAAACATGTAGAAACCGTGCAGTGTTATCAAAACAAACAAACAAATATATATAGATATAGATATAGACACACACTATAGTGTCAGGGTAACACATTTTCAATTTGGCGTTTTAGAATGCCCACATATTAGCTACATTTAATTTTTTTGTATTTCGCATCCTGCCCAATGTTCTCCTTCAAATAATATATAAATGTTGGCTATGTTGCATTTTAGAAAAAGCTTAAAAATATAAACAATACACCATAGAACAACTACTGCTTATTCAATGTTTAAAAGCAGGACAGTGAACACTATAAGGCTAGAAAAAAAAAGTTAAAATGTTTTGCAGGAAGTGGAACTCACACAGTCACTTCTCTAAACCTTGTAACGCTCTAACCGTTTTACCCCCAGGAAAAATGGTTAGAGCGTTACAAGGTTCAGAGGAGGGACTGTGTTGGGGGAGTAGGGTAAGATGAGCCAGTGGGTTGAGCCTGTATCTTGACAACTGTACACTTTTATTGTCATGTGACCATATATTTTGGAACCACATTATTTCTGCCAGACTGAAAAGGAGAAGCACATGGGAGTAGTGGAAAGCACCCATTTACTTTAAAAACAGTTTTGGGCTTGTCAAAGTAAAATGTGAGCATAGCAGATGTAATGGCTGTTACATCAAAGGAAATTTGTCCTGGTCTAAAATATTTATGATGTATGTTGGTGATTTAGCAAGATATAAAACCATGCAAATGACTTAGCTAATATTAGCCTGAATTGGTAAGCTATACCCCCCCCCCCCCCCCCCCCCCCCCAAAATGGAAATGGCAAATATATATATAGGCCAATGGTAAACTAAAAAAAACTTGCATATATATGTATATATATATTGTATATATATTTAGTTTATTTGATAGGGACAGTACACCAAATCATTTTCTGATGAGAACCAGATTATGCTTTTCACCATATCATATGTATCTTTACACCTGTAGTCCCTAATGGCCTAACATGTTTTTTGTTAGAAGACATATTTTTAGAATCCTTTGTCATGGATGCATTCTGATCATTTAAAATGATAGGAAACATCCTGAAATTACTTTAGATACTTTCATTGTACTTCTGCATCATTTTCCCTCATTTTAAGTAAAAATGCCTCATCTTACCCCACTCTCCTCTAAATGTAATCAAGGGACTTTTTCAGATCTAATTAAATATTGCATGTTATAATCCCCTTAAAGTTACTGTTCTCATAAAAATATAATTTGCTACGAGTTACCTGTAGGATTTCAATTAGTCCAGTTGCACGCCACCTGGTTAATGCGCATGCGCATGTTTTCATGCGTTCGCGGGCTTCGAGAAGCCTGAAGTTTAACGGCGTCGCGTTTGCTCTGAGGACAGAAGCAAAACAGAAATACTTTTTTTTTTATCTTATCTGACATCTACAGAAAATAATATAATCGCAAATGGCAAGTTATGCGCGGGGGGAGACAACTCTCAAGTCAAGTTACAGCACCATATCTGCCAAATACTTGCTACATCATCCTGTGTTTATGAGCTCATTGAAATCGTTTAATATAAAGTTCTCTCGTGCTTTTGGATAACAGGTCGTGCGCCTGCCACACAGCGGTTTGCTTGCTTTGCGGGTTCTTCTGCCATTGATTATTGTTAAATGCATATTGTTATATACATTTTTATTGTTGTCAAAATTACAAGTATTTTTATAGTCCAAAACGTACATTTTAATATTCCAGAGAGACGTCATATGTGCACAATGGGGTTATTCGCCTGTGAAAGCTCACTAGAGTGTGCACTTGACTCATCTGATGTGGCATGTTACATGAATCTCAATATCCTTGAACCATGTGTATTTTTGTACGTTACCCATATATCTCTTTTTCCTCTTAATCGAATAGCCGGTTTCCTATTTGACGTCTTTGGTGCAATGTGTTATTTTTCTTCTCCTGACTTCTTTCTTTCTCGCTACGGCTCTCCCTCTTTCCTGCAGGCGGGCTGTTCATCAGGAACACAGATCAGGAGTACACTGCCTTTCGGTTGGCCATTTTTCTTCACAACACAAGCCCTAATGCATCCGAGGCCCCTTTTAACCTGGTACCCCACGTGGACAACATTGAAACAGCCAACAGCTTTGCCGTGACCAATGCCTGTGAGTTCAACCTGCTGAAACTGGCTATTTACATGAATGCTGCTTAATTAGCAACAGAAATAAGGTTGTGAGAGGATAGTGGGTGATTGCTTATGTTGATGGAAATACAGTTGGTTCAGATCAGAGATCAAGTCCCACTTTCAATATGAATAGTAAACAATTTCGGCTAATGAGAATCATACTGGCTACATAAACTGAACAGAAGCACTAAAGGCCTTCCATCCAGTCAGCACTGGTGTGTCTTTGTGAAATCTGTCCTCCGGCTCTCAACTGGCACAAATACAGGCTAAGTGCATGTAGGGAGTGTACGGTATATTTGTGTATGCACCCTTCCCCCAATGCCATGAGCCGGGTATTCTCACTGTGTGTTCATGTGTGTGAATGTTTGAATTCATTTGTGTGGATTCTGCTGACATATGTGCTGGCATTGCATAAATTGTGTTTGTGTTTGGATTTTGCAATAATACAGTCTAGGTCTGCCATAGTTGGTTTATAAACCCCTTCTGGTATTTCTTCTGTGTGGTGCCATGTTTAGGCCTGTGGGCCAGAGTGGTGGTTGTGCTTTAAACCAGTAACAATAAGGTTATGTCACATTGAGGTGCTCCATACTTTCAGAAATGTTTTTCATTCTTTTCAAGCTAAGTATTTTTTGACATAGGGTCAGAGGGTAAACATGCAGCTCAGCCACGTTGTGCTGGACTTCTGGTACTCCCTTGTTTGTGCTCAGTTTACTTGTTATTTCCTTCACGTAATTTTTTGTGCTCGGCTCTAACCACAGCATACGGTGTTAATTATTTTCTAGTTCCTTATCTACTGTGCTGTGATGAAGTGACATGACGACCTGTGCTTCCCAGGTATTTGTGCTTTGTGGAAAGTTTGAAAATATGCGACAGAAGAAATGTTTCTCTTTAACTTCTTGCAGAGACAGCATCATAAACCCCATAAAATCAAAATTGGAGAATTGCAGCTTTCCTGTTACTTTCAAAGCCGTTTAAAAACTGATTGAAGCAGATGCACACATTTAAAATTGACGGTGTCTTTCAGGGAAATTGGAGGAATATTTTGATGACTCCTATTTCAATACACAGTTTTTGTCCAATTAAATTATCTGTAGAGAAAATGATCCTCCCTCAAATATCACCTGCAGAGCTCAACAATAAGGATGTCGGAAGTGTTTTAAACTGTATGCCTCTGTTTTTCAGTTGGATACAAATATGAAGTTAAGGTTTTTGCTGTATAATTTTGTGTAATACTGGATAATTGTAATCAAAATTATTCAACCCCCATTGCAAATCAGGTTTATTGGCAAAATTTACATTCGGCTGTTTGCAATGAACAAATCAAACAAAAGTAATTGAAATAGCTGGTAAGTGATTTCCCCAAATTCAACTGAAAATGCAACTTTTAATGACTTCTGCAGTCTCAAAGTTATTCAACCCCCTGAATAGAATCCCTCACAACAGCCCAAATCTGCAAAACAGGTGTTGTCTCAAGCACATCTCATGCAGCTAATCAAGGGCTTCATTAGTTGCACCAGGTTTGCTTGAGCTAGAACACATGAAATACTTGAACAAGCTCGGTTTATTGAGTGTCCCATTTAACTGCATGCTAGAAATATGGCAAGGTCAAAAGAATTGTCCAAAAAGTTAAGAGAAGATATCATCGCCCTTCACAAACAAGGAACATGATACAAAAAGATAGCGAAGGCACTAAATGTTCATAGAAACACCTTTGGAAGCATATTTCGCAAGTTCAAAGTTAAAGGATCAGTGGTTAGACTACCTGGATGGGGCAGAAAAGGAAGCTATCAATGGCTGCAATCAGTTTTTGAGAAGGCAGGTTCAGAAAAACAGTCGAGTGACTGCAAAAGACCTGCAGCAAGACTTGGTGGCAACAGGCACTGAGGTTTCAGCTTGCACTGTAAGGCACGTACTAAACTCAGATGGTTTCCATGACAGAACTACTTCTGACCCAAATGCACAAGAAAAATCGGCTCTAATTTGCTCAAAATCATATTAATAAGCCACAGAAGTTTTTTGGGATTCTGTTTGTTGAGCGATGAAACAAAACTGGAACTTTTCGGCACTATGGATCAGCGGTATGTTTGGAGTAATAAGAATAAAGCATATGCTGAAAAGGACACTCTTTCTACAGTTAAGCATTAGGGCTATGATACACGCCCGATTCGATACTATCACGATACTTGGGTGCCGATACGATATGTATTGCGATTTTTTTTTTTAAGAATTGCGATTCTACAAGTGTTGCGATTCGATATTGCAATATATTGCGATTTTCTTTTTTTTTAACACTAGACCATGGGGAAGTTAAATAATACACTTATACAGACTGTACATGATGTATAAGATGAGTTGTATTTACAAAAACAATTCATCACATCTTTCTGACTTTAATTTCAGAAGCATCATACAGTACTAGGCTACATTCTCTTTAATAAATGATTCAATAACAAATCCATTTTTTAACAGTCACTTGTCACCACCTAGTGGCGAAACAATGTAATCGATAAATGATAAGTTTCTATCAAAAGCTGATTTACTCTATTTTGATCGCTACCGTAGACATCAGTGTTTATATTTGAACTTTAAACTTTTATCGCAGTACTTCTATGATATTTGAACTATTGTATAACAGAAATAATGATACTATTATGAGGTTGAAAAGACCTTTTGTGAATCTGTTTCATGACAACTCTCTCTGAGTCAGCGGCAGCGCCAACGCAGATTTGAATGTTGCGATATGATTTTGTCAAAGGTTTAATAGACAGACGAATTGGAAGAAGATCGCTAGGGTGTTTGAATCGAGATCACAGCGTGTGGAAGGCAATACGAATTAATTAAAGGATCAGGAAATCCTAGAAGAAAATGTCATGCCGTCAGTGAGGAAGCTGAAGCTTGGGCATCATTGGACCTTCCAAAAGGACAATGATCCCAAGCATACCTCAAATTCAACCAAGGCCTGGTTTCAGAAGAAGTCTGGGAAGATTCTACAGTGGCCATCATAGTCACTTGAACCCCATAGAAAATCTCTTGTGGGATCTGAACGCGGTTGCAGCATGCAAACCCAAGAATATTACTGAACTAGTGGATATCGCTCATGAGGAATGGGCTACAGATTCCTCAGAAACACTGCCAGAAGCTGGTGTCTGGTCATACATCTCGTTTGCAGCAGGTCATAATAGCAAAATGGTGTTTTACTAAGTATTAAATATGCTTGCCATGAAGGGGTTGAATCATTTTGAGACTGCAGAAGTCATTAAAGGTTGCATTTTCAGTTGAATTTGAGGAAACCACTTGAAACATTTGTTGTGTTGAGCTATTTCAATTACTTTTGTTTGATCTGTTCATTGCAAACAGCTGAAAGTCTGTACATTTGCCAATAAACCTGATTTGCAAGGGTGGTTGAATAATTTTGATTACAACTGTATAAAAATGTATATATATATTTTTGTGTGTCTTTTTGCCAGTGAAAATCTGAACTACTGACCCAACTTGGCCAGAAGAAAAAAACGTACTGCTTATGTTATTGTCTCCGTGTTAACTACAAAAACACAAATTTGTGAAAATGGTGACGTCATGCGGATGCGTATTACGTGTTCAATCTATAGACTAGGGATGCACCGAATATTCGGCCACCGAAAATTTTCAGCCGAAAATGGCCCAAAAGTGCATTTTCGGTTTTCGGCCGAAAGACTTTTATCACCGAAACAATACGGCCGAAATGTTGTGATGACGCAAACAGAAACCGCGAACTGCACGGGTCGGGCTTGTCTGAAGCAACATGTCTGAGGTGTGGACGTATTTCCATGCGTATTTCAGTATGTCTGAACCCGCGAGGAGACTGAAGCCTTGTTTATACTTTTGCCTGCCTCCGCAGCGCGAGTCTCCACAGACAGCGCGCACGCACCTCTCTTCAAACGGTCGAGGCATTTATACTTGACGCGCTCGCCGTTGTACTATTCTTTGAAACGACAGGGAGCGACTCAAGAAACTGTCCTCTAACCATCAGGAATCGGTGAGAAGAAGAAAGATAAACACGTGACAATGTTTATTTTTTAGTATACCACCACCAATACAAAAATAATCATGTAAAACCCAGTAAACCGTCTCCGGTTACTTTCGTAACCTCGGTTCCCTGAAAGGCAGGGAACGAGACATTTACGTCGATGACGTAGTATGGGAACTCCTTTCTAAACGCTTTTTAAACCTTGTCAAAATTTGCATATCCCAAGCAAATGAGATATAGGGAAGTCTTGCACTGAATCATTCAGGGCAGAACAACACAATATAATAGCAAGTATAATACAAGTCAGCAGCAAAGCGGCGACAGTTGCATAAGCACAATACATAAATCCAGAATTCATGCACAACCTGAAAGCTCAACTCACCGAAAGCACTTGAGATGCAACAGAAGGTACATCCAACTTATAAAATCTGGCGAAAGTATTCTGAGAAGACCAGCCAGCAGCAAAACACAAGTCCCTTATAGACATACCTCTGGACCAGGCCCACGAAGAGGCGATCGCCCTCGTCGAATGAGCCTTAATGTTGAGGGGACAGACCACCCCCTGGCAATCATAAGCCAAAGTGATAGCGTCCACAATCCAGTGAGCGAGTCTCTGTTTTGAAACTCCACGTCCCTTGTTACAACCGCCAAAGCACACAAATAGCTGATCCGACTGGCGAAAAGCGGCTGAGCGAGTCATATACATCCGTAAAGCCCTGACTGGGCAAACAGCGTTCTGAGCATCAGTATCAGGCGACGATTCAGAAGACAACGCAGGCAGTAAAACAACCTGCGCTTTGAACGGAGTATTGAGTGACTTCGGAACGTAACCTTGTCTTGGCCGAAGAGTGACGTTACAATCTCCCGGTCCAAAACGAATGCAGTCCTCGTGAACCGAGAAAGCCTGCAGGTCCCCCACACGTTTCGCTGAAGCGAGAGCGAGAAGCAAAGCAGTTTTCAGGGAAAGCTCCTTGACCGAAATTGAAGGCAGTGGTTCAAACGGTGGAAGAGACAGAGCCCTCAACACCAGGGCTAAATCCCACGGCGGCACAGAAGGCGGCCGTGACGGACACAATCTCCTAGCTCCCTTGAGAAAACTGATCACCAACGCATGTTTACCGATCGACTGTCCTTCGATCGGGGGGTGAAACGCAGCAATAGCAGCCACATACACCTTCAGAGTGGACGGTAAACTCCCATTATCCCTCCTGTGCTGAAGGAAGCGTAGAATATCCGACACGGTGCAGTTACCCGGGTCAATACTGATATCCTGGCACCATCTAGAGAAAACTTCCCATTTCAATTTGTATAAACGCCTAGTGGATGGGGCGCGCGCCTCAGAGATAGTGCTCATCGCTCGAGAGTGCAGAGCGTCCCGCTCATTCAGAGTCCCCGCAGCGGCCACACGTGAAGGTTCCACAGCCCGGGGTTGGGGTGCCATACCGTGCCGTTCGCCTGCGATAACAAGTCTCTCCTGAGTGGAATATCCCACGGGGAGTCCACCAGTAATTCCATCATGTCCGCGAACCAGGGCTGATTTGGCCAACGAGAATCACGGACGCTTTCTCCTTCCTGATTTTGCACAACACTGTAGGCAGAATCTTCACCGGAGGAAAGGCGTAAAGCCTGGCTCTCGGCCAGCGCGAAGTCAAGGCGTCGGTTGTCCGTCCCAAGGGGGAACGAGACCGCGAGAAGAACGCCTGGCAGTGCGTGTTCTCGCTCGAGGCGAACAGATCGACTTCCGCCCTCCCGAATCGATCCCAGATCATCTGCACCGATCCCGGGTGAAGCCTCCACTCTCCCTGAGGAATCCCATTCCTCGAGAGCATATCCGCTCCGCGATTCAAAACAACGGGAATATGCGCTGCTCTCACGGATAGAAAGTGCCGGTCTGCCCACAGCAGGAGACTCGCCGCCTGCTCGAATAGGGGTCTGGAGCGCACGCCTCCCTGGCGATTTATGTATGAGACCACCGACATGTTGTCGGTCCGAATCAGTACATGCTGACGCTCTAACTGCGACCGGAAGGCTTTGAGGGCTAAGGATACCGCCTTCAATTCCAAGCGGTTTATATGCCACTTCCGCTGCGACTCCGTCCACAAGCCTGAGGCAGTCGCGCCCATGCACACCGCTCCCCAGCCTGAGGTTGATGCATCCGTCAAGACCGCGGTGCGATGCGCCACGGTACCTATAGGGACCCCTGAACTGAATAACGCCGGGTTTTTCCACGGCACCAAAGTGCGAATGCAGCTGTGAGTGACCGTGACGCGCCTGAGGCCGGACGACCACTCCCCCTGAGGGACTCGGAACTTCAACCAGATTTGAAGCGGGCGCATATATGCAGCAGCCCCAGGTGACACACTGGGGAGGCTGCTGCCAGCAGACCTAACAGCCTCTGAAATTCCTTTAGTGGCACAGACCTGCCTGGTCTGAAGCGGTCCAGAGACAAAGCCAGAGACTGTATGCGCTCTTGAGAGAGATGGGCTCGCATCGTTATTGAGTTCAAGCACACCCCCAGAAATGTTGTGGTCTGACTCGTTGTGAACTGCTAACCGGTGTGAAGTTTTGTGTACATTTGTATTAAACATGTACCTTTGTTAATTAAAAAGGCTTTTTATGCTATTGTATGCTCATTTTTTTAAATGTAAGCAACTAATTTAGTCGTGCAAACTGGGTGCTGGTGTGATGAGAAGTTCGTGCTCGGCTTTGTTTTGATGAGAGAACATTTAATTTTAAAACCTTTCTGCAGGCCAGATTATCATTTAATGTACACATGAGTGGGGTCAAGTTAAACATTTTAGTTTGAATTTTATTTTATACTGTGCATTGTTGCAATGTGCTAAATAAATATTTGCATAATTTGTAATTGATTTATTCTTTGAAATTTTTATATTAACTTTTAGTTTTAGATTTTAGTCAAGTTTGTACACAGTCATGAATGCAATGGTACTAATAATTGGCATAATTTCTTTCGGTGTTTCGGTTTTCGGCCTTGGTTTCCTCTTTTTCGGTTTTCGGTTTCGGCCAAGAATTTTCATTTCGGTGCATCCCTACTATAGACACGTAGTTTCTTTACAAAGTGACATTGCCAACTACTGGCCTGGCATGCATAATACAGCGGTTCTAGTCGTTTTTGTGGATCCGAGTGAATGGTGATCGTTTTGACAACGTTGTCATCTATACGCAAATAACGCAAAGGAAGAACTTTTCAGTTTTTGGTACATCATTGTCGTATATAAACGTACACTTGTACTCCTTATCCGATATCATAACAGGCTGTGTTCTCTACACTGATGATAGTCCCTGTTCCCTGATGATGGAGTTGCCCCCTTGAATGATAATGATGAATTTGTCTGAAATTTATATAGCCCGTTTAACCTTCTCAGCAGATTAACGCAGCATGGTCGTGGTAATTTGAGCTAGCCTGATAAATTCCTGTCCTATTACTGTGTATGAACAATCGGTTTCAGTTAAACAGATTAATCGCCTGGTCCGTCACTCGCTATTTTGAGTGCAGTGTAAATCACTGCAGAGGAGCGGCAGCCCTGCTTGTATAGTAGTCAGGCTACCAGCGATCTGACGTGGTGTGCCACATCCTCGGCATCTCATCCTTTCCTTCCTTCCTCTGTGGCTGTCTGCAGCTCTGTTTGCAGTGTGTTGCACATGATGGCTTTTATTCCTCGCTGGGGAGCCATCGCTGCCACGGGAGGATGAGTAGAGGACAGATTATTCGCTCCCAATGATCTTTCTGCTTCCAGCCGCCTGTTTCTTTCACTCCATCCTCTCAGTTCTGCAGTGTTATTTTACACAGTCAATGGTTAAATTAAGCGGGAAATGACAAATGCGTGTTTTTGGCGAGGGTGAAGGGGATTTGTGTGACCTCTAGGACAGTCGTGCAAGTGGGCATGTTTTCAGCTTCTCAGCAGTGGGTATGTCAACTCAGCAGCATAGTGCTGATACAAGCCTCTTTTTGTGTAATTCAGTCATAGCCGAGACAAGTTTGTTTCCTACTGTCGTATCAGTGTGCATGATAGCATCGCCACATGGGCATATGCCCCTCTCCACAGAGCTACACTCAACCTATTTACACACAGAGCCACATGAGTGAACGCTGCTTTATAATAGGAGCACGGCAGCTGGAGGAAGTGTTATTGGTGCTTTTAACCCATTTTTTAAGAGGTCATCAAACAAAACATTTGTGATGTTTACTTTTCCAGTTGTTCTAGCCCTATAGACTGGAGTCTCTTGTTGTATCCGATATCTTAAATATGTCTGAAATATTGTTGTGCCAATAGAGCAGGGCTCGGAGACTGAGTAAAATGGTCACAAATGTGACAATTGACTTTTATAAACTGGTTCAGGTTCTTGAGTGACATAGTGGTTTGAATTAGACTGATTCTGTAATTTGTAAACTAGTGATGCACCAAAATTTCGGCAACCGAAAATATTTGTCTGAAATGGCACAACTAATGAATTTATGATTTCTGACGAAATAGTGTTGGAGGGCTGACATATTGAGTCTGAAATATCAGGTCTGAAATATTGAGAGGTATTTTATCACCTCTGAACATGACAACGTGAGCATCATATCAAGTAGGCCTACAGTTACCCAAATTTAATGTCCAGAATAACCAAAACTTAGAAGATCCAAAAAAGTATTTAGATGTAAATAAAAGCCCTAATTAAATGTGGTCATTATATAAAGCAATTGCATTTCTAAATGAAAACTGAAAACGTTTTAGAAGCATGTGGCTCCCTGGTCTCCCCCTTTTAGTCTAGAGCCCTGTAGACTGATTCTTAATTTTTCATTAACCTTGATTTTTGTCAAACACAGCAGCACTACAGCAACACAGCAGCACTACAAGCTAGCTACCTGACTCTTGCTCATCCAGTGGTGTGTGTTTAGGGTGAGAACTATAGGACGGACACTATTTTTCAGACACCCGTGACACCCTCTCTGTGCCCTTGATTCAGCCTTTTGCCCAGGATATACTTATTATATTTGCAGTTCTGTTTGGTGTTGCTAGTGGCACAATGTACTTTAAACTGCACTTTTAAAATACTGTGTTCAAGCTTATGCTCTTTCATTCACTGTACTCTTTAATTTTTATTAGCATGGATCAGAGACAGGATGCTCAGAACAGATTGTTTGAGAGAATTATGCTGTATAGAAACACAATTATGCTGTATAGAAACAGTGTGCAAAATAATGTCTTCAGCTAGTGCCTTTGTTCTGTTCCATCTGGTTTTCAAATGTATGAAGCTTTCAATCAGCCCCCTATGAACACCGCAAGAGTCTCTTTGCTTTGTTTGGTCTGTCAACAGAGAAGATTATGTGGCAAACAGATAGGGCTGTGTCCATTTGTGTGTTTAAAGCCACAATGTCCCTCTGTCCCCATCATTCTCTCAGAAGGCTTTCTCTTCCAAGGGGTTTGGCTATCCAAAAAGAAAAAAAAAGAGAGAGAAAACCACACAAGCCAAGCGGTGATGAAAATAGCCAGGGGCTTGTAGACTGTTTCTCCAGATTGGATCCCTCTGTGAACAGAATCCATCCCGTATCGCTGTTTCTCCCTCTGCCTCACTCTTTCTATCTCATGGATAGAGTATTTCAACACGGTAACTTTCTATCTGTCTTTCTTCCAACTTGCTCATTAATGCGTGGGTCTGATGTTTGCCTAAGTCTCGCTGTAATTCCTGAATCAATAGTTGTTTCCGGCAGCCATCTGAGAGTGAAAAGAGAGTGAAAATCTCCAGTGATCTCGAGTTGTTTGAAGAGTCATGCTTCCTACTTGCAGCTCCAATTCTCCTTTTATTGACAATGATATCTATATTGACAAAGATTTGTCAATAATTTGAAGCTGTGACAAAATAAGAAAATCTCCTTTTGTCTATATTAGGGGTTTTCAAACTTTGTGATGCTATGGAGCCCCAAATAGGAGGATCTCCTTGCGAGGGACCTCTTTACTAAAATATGAAGGCATATGTGTTTGTATATATAAAGGCCCGTTATACTGTCAAAATATGTGTTTATGAATATTTTAATATTATAAATCTATACAATTTTATCTGAAAAATATTTACTTTTTATTATGATGACACTGTATGTTTTTCTACCCAGTACCCTCCATTAGTGTACATGTACAGTATAAACCTGAAATGAAACAGCTGTCAGTAGAATAAAATAATTGTGATTTAATCCTATGATATTCAGGCAGTCATTCGAAAACATAATGTCAAATTTGATGTAATGCAAACTTATTTAGAGAAAAGATGTAAATAAAATAAATGTATCCAATTTGTACCCATTTGCTGCCCACTCTGGGGGTCCTGAGCCCCAGTTTGAAAACTTTTGGTCTATGTTGTTGTTTAGTAGTGCTGGGCGGTATACCGGTTCATACCGAAAACCGGTGTATATTTTTGTTATGTTATGTTAATTTTTAATATACAGCCATACCGATGTATTTAATTACACAACGTTTACGCTGCCCCGCGCGACACTGTTTCAGACAGACCCTTTACAATGTTGCACTTCTAAGCAGCGACTGCGAAGTGAGGGTAAACAGCAGTGCTCTGGTGTTACGTTACAGGGAAGATGGATGCTGCAGAACTATGGCGTTATTTTCCTGTCAAATGTTGAGCGCATTATTGTTGCGCGAAAGTACATTAATATAATACGCGAGCGCGAATCTCTCTGCTCGAATATAATGTCCCGCGCTCTCAGATACACGCTGCTCTTGTAAGAATAGGTCTATTTTCTCTGGGCTCGCTCAGAATCCTGCACTTAAAACGTGTTCAGTGCAATCGTGAATCTCTCCTCTTCCCCAGCTAACAATTTTAGGTTATAAGAACGTTTTCATAACGTTCCCATTAAGTTATAAAAACGTTATTTCTGAATGTTTTAGGAACATTCAAAACGTCCAGTTTTTTAGACGTTGTATTAACGTTATTTCTTGGTTATAAGAACGTTATTCAAAATGTTATAAGAACGTTCAATTCTCCCGTTATATAAATGTTGTATTAACGTTCTTGCTTGGTTATAAGAACATCATTCAAACGTCATTAGAACATTAAATTCTCCCGTTATATAAACGTTGTATTAATGTTATTTCCTGGTTATAAGAACGTTATTAGAATGTTAAGAAATAACAATTTTAGTTTATACTGGGCACTATTCTATTCTACAATATTCACTAATGACAGTAAAATAGACCATCCTAGGTCAATTTACTGCAGTAATTCCTCTCTATCAGTAGAAAATGCTTAGAACACCTAATTATGCATGAAAAAAAAAACCCCGCCATAAACCGGAAAACCGGCATCATTTAAAAAAAAACGTGATATAAATTTTTGGTCAAACCGCCCAGCACTATTGTTTAGACAGAATATCTACATTTATGTAGATATGTGTATTCATGACTTATTTTGTCCTCATCAAAAGTCTGCAGTGTGCCGACATGTTTTAGTAAATGCGTGGCAGAATCTCTTTTTGCACTCTGCTGAGCCATTTCCTCTCTTCTCCCCTGGAGGCATTGCTCTGGACACCCTTTGAGTGGTTGGGATTCACCTTTTGATTGAAAGTCTCGGGTGGCTGGCTCTCTGAGGATCTTGGGGTGTATTTTTGGGTTCGGTTCGATCCTCCTGCCTCTGAATGAGTTCCGGTTAGGATCTGTAAATCATGAAGGGATGGAGGGGACTGTTTGGGCTATTGGGAAAGAGGGGTGTGTAGTGGTGCAGGGTTTCCTTGAACAAGACATTAATATGGCCAGACAGTGCAGAGAACACACAGGGATCACAAACTACTAACAAAAAATGCTAACTATACTGAAGCTATTTAATGGCACAATATCTACATATTTATTAATGAAGATATTGTGATTTAAATAAGGGTATTTAAAAAAAAAATACAATGAACCTAGAACACTCAAAAAGTGATGAACGGCAGATTTTTTAAATATTTTGTCACAAAAAGAAGATGCAAAAACTTAAATGAGTCAGTGACTCTTTTATTTGATCAGTAAATTTACATCATTGAGTTGTTTATTTACACAAACTATGCACATGCACTGGTTCAGTACAGTGAATAAGACTTGGCTCTATATAAATACTTTTTTTTTTTAATGTATGCTTTTATTCAGCAAGGCGAAATTTAATTGTTCAAAAGTGAGAGGAAAGACATTTTACAATACAATAAAGTATATCTGTTTCCAGTATCACTGTGCAACGAGGTTCGTTGTTGTGGGAAGAAGGAGGCGGGAACCGGCGAACATTTCACAGTTTTAATAACAAGATAAAACGAATACAAAAACGAAAACGAAAGTAAAAAACAGCAGCCCCTCACAGACTACTGCTGTCACACACAATAAAACAAAACATCACATAAGATCAGGCCTGTTCCTCTCCTGATCTTCGCTCCTCCTATTATGCTTCCACTCCTCCGTGAGAGATACGAGACCTGTGCATCGTGTAGGTGTCGCTCATCAGTAATCACGCCACCGGCCTCGCGCCATTCTCTCATGGCCCTCGGCCTCGTCCTGCTCACCACACACTGTTTCCACACAAATTTGAAGCAGTACAACTGTTTTCAATGTTCATAATAATTAGAAATTATTCCTGAGCAGCAAATCAGCATATTAGAATGATTTCTAAAGGATCATGTGGCACTGAAGACTGGAGTAATGATGCTGACAATTCAGCTTTGCCATTGGCAATAATAAATTAAATTTTAAAATATTTAAAAAGTGAAAACAATTATTTTATATTGTAATTTTTCACAGTAATACAGCTGCTATTGTATTAAAAAAATCGTACCCACCCTAAACTTTTGAACGGTAGTGTATGATAAGATGAGTTTAGGTTTTAGATACAATTTTTTATCAGCTCTGATACAAAAAATTATTTGGACAGTATGTCTTCACATTTATACTATTATTAGTCCTTTTTTTCTTGTACTTGGATTTCACAGAGCAGTTGCTTTTATCAAAATTCTATTTTCCCCATGTTTTTAAAAAAATGCTTTGTTATCCAACAAAGAGTTCTCGAGAAATTCTTTTAACTAGTGCAGAGGCCAGATATTTTCTATGGATTCTTTTCAATGTGCTCTGCGGCATCTATCTTAACGCTGCGCCAATATCTCCACAGATTAGAGCCTTTGTATCTGCCTCAAAGTGTTCACTTCACTGAGCAACTGTCTCCGTCGAGGCCAGGTAGAGCCGGTAGATTGGAAATCCTCTGAACCTCTTTCAAAGTCCCTTTTTCTCCCCGTGGGATTCTTACCTATGGCGTCTTCCTCTGTCCTTCAAGCTGTGCTTCAGAAACACGACGGGGCTGGAATGATGGATCACCTTAGACCCACGCACAAGGACGACATGCAGGCAGGGAGGGATGGGCTGATGCTGGGGAAGGGGTGGCTGTCCCTCAACTCTCCTCTGGCAGGTCCAGTGATTTGTCAGCCTTCTTTCATATTTTTTTGCCAGTGGAGCAGACCACCGCTACATGGGAAATACAGACATGGTTGTGGATGTTAGGAGTGGCCAGGACAGTCTCATGCAATAATAACCAACTGCAGAACCGCAGAGCCATACGTTACAGCAATCTGAGGACAGCAGCGCCAGGCCAGCAGTCTCAGACCGGTGTTGGGGTGGAGCTTATAGCGTCATTAAGGGTAGGTTTAGTGGTTGGGTGGGGTTGGCCATTTGTTAATACACACTACAAGATATTCAGCGCGAGTTTGGGACGATTTCTCCCCTTCTGACAATCCTAGGTAAAGCCTCGATTATCTTGATGGTTCTACAGATCATCTTATTAGATTTTCCTGTGGTGTGAGGTATGTTAAGAGTGACTGAATCTGCTTTGTGGAACGTCGGAGCGCCCCGATCTCGAATCGTAAATATTCAACATGTTGAAACGAAACAATATCCAATCAGAAAGTGAGCTGATGGAAGAATCACCTGCAGCTCGTGCTGTAACATGTAAAGTCCATGTTCACACCTTCTCCGCGACTTCATCTAAACATTTGTCTTTTTCCCCCCGCAAATTTTCTGTAAAAAGCAGTCGATACACTATAAGCGCCATTTCTTCTTGCCGGTTGTAATTTTTCAAGTACATGGTCAAGTACAATGTCAGTTAGCTATTTCTTGTGAATGTGTGAGACGAGACCTCTGATTCATTAGCTACTATAGGTAAATATCTAGAAGAATAACAAAGTGGAGTAAAGATTTGCACATTTAATTTAGAAATGTCCACTCTTACGTTAAAAAATAGGTGGATAGCTTTAGTTATAATCAGTTACATTTATATAGCACTTTTCTCTGCACTCGAAGCGCTTTACATATGGAAGGGGGAAATCTCTTCAACCGCCACCAATGTGCAGCATCCACCTGGATGATGCAACTTGCAGCCATATTGCGCCAGAACGCCCACCACACACCATCTTATTGGTATCAGTATATATTTGTACAGAGGCCAATGGGCAAATTTGGCCAGGATGCCAGGGTTACACCCTTTACTCTTTTTCGAAGGGATTTTTATTGACCACAGAGAGTCAGGACCTCGGTTTAACGTCTCATCCGAAGGATGGTGCTTTTTGACAGTATAGTGTCCCCATCACTACTGGGGCGTTAGGACCCACAGAGACCACAGGGTGAGCGCCCCCTGCTGGCCTCACTAACACCTCTTCCAGCAGCAACCTGGTTTTCTCAGGAGGTCTCCCATCCAGGTACTGACCAGGCTCAGCCCTGCTTAGCTTCAGTGGGCAACCAGTCTTGGTCTACAGGGGGATGTGGCTGCTGCTTAGTGTGGACTCAAACAATTACAATGATTATTACAAATTGATAAGTAAGATATGTGTATCATATCTGATTATTTTTTACCGCTGAATCATATTTCTCGGGTAATGAGATAACAACTTGACACATATGCCGCAATTTTTGCTATGAAGTAAGATCGCTTTTATTTGTTTGTTAGATCTGTAATTTGCCATATGGCACCGCCAAAACGTTTGATCGGTCATGGCCTGTAGCCCCAACCTCGTCTGCAATGCCTGTATCAGCACTACACACCTCCATCTTGATAAGTCAGTCAGCCACCTCTGCGTATGAGTGAGTCAGAATGATGGAGAGGTGTAGACAGCGAAATGAAAAGCTATGGATGGAAGGATGGATAATGCAACAAAGAGCTGACACAGGAGAAAAGATGAAGTGCCTGGAGGTGAGCAATGGCCCAGAGTACAAGACCAGACAGGTTTATTATTCCAGGAATTGTTTAGATTTCCCTGATATGTACACGGGAATTTTTATATTTTCCCTTTGAACTTGACCAACAAAGTGTAACAATAAACACGGATGTGACATTGACTTTCTAATGAGTGTAAATATGGAAGGAGAAAATGTAGAAATTTGAATTGGAGAAGCGGTAACGCTCAATGTGTCGGCTATAGAAATACAGTATTATTTATTTATAATGTATACTAATGCATCAATTTTTGGTCAAGATCAGTGTAGTATTTATTAATATTTTGAATCAGTTCATTATTTTTTTAGTTTGTTTTATTAATTGTATGTGCTTTTGTCATTTTTATTCGTTTTTTATTTCTATTAACAGTAGTGGCCAAAAGTGATGTCTGGAGAAAATTTACAACTTTATTCAAGTTATTCAAAATTTGTTAAAGAATTTGTAAGAATATTGTGTAGTTTGGAGTCAATTGTTTTATTTGTGGTAATAATGCAATGAAACGTGCCAAATTGTCCACAGGCTGCCACAGAAAGAAACTATGAACACATGCAAAAACAAGAGAGAACAAATAAATGATTGATTTCTGATTGTGTTGTAGTCAATGTATGCTTTTCCTGTGAATTTTTTGTTTTTCCTATGCATTTGTTTTTGCATATAGTAAAATGAAGCCTGTAGCTGTAGTTTACTCGTTTTTTTTCTTTTTTCTTTGTCAGATAAATACCATAACCAAGTTTAGTGTTTTGTTTCCCTCTAATATTTAAAGGATTTTAAAAATACAAGATATTTTTCTCTTATTTTGATGGTTTAATGAAACTTGGGTCATTAAAAACAAATTTATTTATTTTCATCTTATTTCAGTTAGTTGACAAGACAGCATTTCTAATTTTATGCATTTCTAAGTTTAAGTTTTTCATCTAATGCTTATATTTTATTATAGTAAAATACGGTAATGTGATTTTAAAAAATAGAAAACAGATTTTTGTACTTTTCTAAATTTTTTTTATAACCTTTAAAATAATTTGCATATTATTTTTTTCCATTTTATCGATTGCTTTTGCCTGTGCACTTCTCTCTGCTTCTATTAACCATTTTAACTCACATTTTTAGTCATTTTGATTAAATGTTAAACTGTTGTTAACTGTGTTTATTTTAGGGAAGAAGTGTTTATAAACATGTTTTATGCTGTATTTTTTATTGCTGAGTTGGTTATGTAACTACCCTTTCCCTTGACACTCTTAATGGGGGAGGTGTAGACGGGAGGAGGACTTATTTGAACTCTGTTGCTTACTGTTAATTACTTGGATAGTTAGACTAGAAGCCTCTCTTGTGTACTGCCCCAATCTTTCTTATTGCTGTTTCTCATTTCCCCCCCCCCCCCCCCCGCCAGCATCATTTCTTGACTAAAATTAAACAGGAAGATGCAATGAAACAGTAATCTAAAAGGGGGTACAAAGAGGTTGACACATAATTTGGTGCTTTTAATTGAAAGGAGCGTAGCAATAGAGATGCAAGATGGGATTTGATCAGCAATGCTGTTAGTGAATTTTCGTGTTCACAGATCAGGCTGAACAGAAGTTCCTGTTCCTGTCTGCTCTTGAACATGGCCCTTTCTGAATTGCTATTGAAAAATACTCTATTAGTTCCAGTCCTCAAATCTAATTGTTTGAGCAGCTTTCCGAAAGATCTGATATAACAACCCAACAGCACTGGGATGTTTCACTGTTTGTTTCACCCCACTTGTCTGTTTGCACATTACATACTGCATTCTGTTCGCATGCATTCAAGTATGTTTCTGTGCTCAATTGTGAGTTAAGGCTCATTCACACCAAGAACGAAATCTATAAAGATTACTATAACGATAACCATATTAGCTTCCACACCAATGCAAACTAACGTTCTGTTTTTTGTAAGTGGCTAAGCGCATGCTTCAATTATGTCATCTGCCTATTTAAATAGTTGAGCTGGGTGGATTCTGATTGGCTGTCAAAGTTTTTATCATTTATTGTCTGGAAAAAAAAAATTCTGAAATTAATTCAAATGGTATTGTTCCTATGTCGTTATTAGGGCTGTTTTAAAAATCTCCATATGACGATGTATGGTCGCATACTCCTTGCCGATATGAATATTGATACAGCTGTTTTTGTATCGTATCCACAGCATGTGCACAAACTTGTGGACCAAGCTTAATTTGAATAGGCAATTTCTTAAAAAGGAATTTAAAAGTGCTAGGTTTCTGAAATGAATGAACATGATTTAAATAATAAAGCCCAATTTATACTTCTGCGTCGACCTCCCACCGTAGATACATCGTAGGCTGTGTGTAGCGCACGTATCCTTCGGCGTACCCTGACGTGCACCTCTCTAAAAATGTAACAATGCGTCAATTCTACGCAGACGCAAGCGCTGTGATTGGCCTGTCAGAACCGCCCCCTCGGGTTTCACATGCTCCCTCTGCATGTGTAATTGTGCGTCAACCCGGACAACGACGCAGAAGTATAAATGAAAACCAACGTGTAGTCTATAGCGTAGAGGCTATGGTGAGAGTTTGACGCAGAAGTATAAATTGGGCTTAAAGGGTTATGTTACGAGCCTGGCTCAAAGCAAACAACAGAGTAGGGAAAAGGCCACACACGGAATAGTAATAAACTAGATTTCTTAAATTAATAGAATTTTAACAGAATAAACTTTGTACAGCCAGTAATGAAGTTGGCTTTAACAAAAATGAAAATGTAAACAATAAATCAAACAAAATCCTAAACGGTGCGGGAGAGATGCAACGGTGGCTGGTTCTCACTCCCGGTCTCATCTGAAGCGTTTTTAAAGGCCCAGCAGGAACTAATTAGCCCAACTCCAAACACCTGCGCCCAGCTCACCTGCAGGAGACAGACACAACACACAGCCAGGAGGAGGAGCCAGGCAAAGCCGTGACACCCCCCTCCTTACGACAGAGGCCTCTCAAAGAGAGACTCTGGAAAAAATAACACTCCCTTTTCTTTCCCCATATAGGAATAAACATTAGATGAAAAAAAAAAAAAAAAAACACTCAACTTTGTCTAGGGGTTATGGCTTGGACACTCCGCCCAAGCCTGCAAAATGGTCACGTGAGTCCCTCCACTCAATCCCTCCCTCAAACCCAAGGCTCCAGCAAGTCCCGGTACCTGGAAAGCAAAATTTTAAGGAGACTAGGCAGAGAAAGAGATGAGAGATACAAGAGAGAGAGATACAGGACAAGACACTGACTCACTCCAGGCTCACACGGGGCACGGGACAAGGCGTCAGCCATGACGTTGTCCACACCCCGAATGTGACGGATCAGTAAGCTATACGGTTGTAAAAATAACACCCAGCGCATAAGGCGCTGACTTGGACTCTTTAGAGAATATAAGAACGTTAGTGGGTTGTGGTCAGAATAAATGGTAACCGGAACAGCACCCCCACTCAAATAAACATCAAAGTGTTGTAATCCCCATATTAAAGCTAGTGTTTCTTTCTCGATGGTCGAGTAATTTAACTGGTGACGGTTAAACTTTTTTGAGAAGAAACAAACTGGCCGGTCTACACCTTGCTCATCCCCCTGCAGGAGTACGGCCCCAGCACCCACGTGGCTAGCGTCGACCTGCATCTGGAATGACTGGTCCATGCGGGGAGCCCTTAACACAGGAGCAGATGTTAACAACAACTTCACATTATCAAATGCGGCCTGACAAATCGCAGTCCAATCAAATTTAACACGGCCCTTCAAAAGGTCGGTCAATGGGGCAACGACAGTGGAAAAGTTAGCACAAAAACCACGATAATACCCCACCATTCCTAAAAAGCGTCTGAGCTCAGGTTTGGTAGCTGGAACAGGGAAATTCTCGATAGCCACCACCTTAGCGTGCACAGGCCTCACCTGGCCCTGCCCCACCACCTTCCCCAAATAAACAACTGTCGCCTGGGCAAACTCGCACTTAGCGAGATTTACAGTGAGGCGAGCTTCAACTAACCGTGTAAAAAGAGCCTGGATACGCTCAAGATGTTCAGACCAACCGTCACTATACACGACCACATGGTCCAAATAAACAGCACAGCCCTGTAAACCAGAGACTACGCGGTTCATTAGTCTCTGAAATGTGGCGGGCGCATTTCGTAACCCAAAACTCATCACCGAGTACGAATATAGGCCAGACGGCGTTATAAAGGCTGAAACCTCCTGAGCCCGAGGTGTCAAAGGAACCTGATAGTAGCCTTTAAGTAAATCAAACTTACTTACGAACCTGGCTGAACCTACCCGGTCAACACAGTCTTCAACCCTTGGGAGCGGAAAAGAATCTGGCTTTGTGATGTTATTTAACTTCCGATAATCGGTACAAAATCTATACGTCCCATCAGGTTTACTAACTAGAATGCACGGCGAAGCCCAACTAGAATAAGAGGGTTCTGCCAAACCATTATTCAGGAGATACTTCACCTCTGCCTCTAGGTGCTGCTGTTTGTCGAGTGACACCCGATAGAACCTCTGCCTTATCGGCTCAGAATCACCCACCTCGATGTCGTGCTTGATCAAATGAGTACACGACGGTGTGTCTGAAAACAAAGCAGGAAAGTTAAAAATCAACGACTCAACTGCTAATGCCCTCTCCTTGGACAAATGCCCAAGTAGTGTGTCCAAATCAGACAACTTCTCTGAGTTCTTCAACCGAGGCTGGAGCACACAGTCGTCTGGGCTAACCACATCCTCATCACCACACGCTGCCACCATGTGGGGAATGAAGCTAGATATCCCAGCAACTGCAACCAAAGCAACTGACTTAACCTGATCACCAGTCTCTGCTGCCCCAGAAACCGGAGACCTACTGTAATAAGGTTTCAATAGATTAATGACAGAGTTGCGTATTACGCCTACGGTCAGGAGTTGAAACTAGATAATTCAGGTCTGACACCTGCCGAACAACCATATAGGGACCTGCGTATTTAGCAAGAAAGGGTGAACCGGCTATCGGCAACAGCGCCAGAACCTGATCTCCAGGACTGAACACTCTCGGCTCAGCCCGGCGGTCATACCAACTCTTCATTTTCTTCTGAGCCTTAGTTAGATTTTCTACAGCCATCTCACAAGCTAAGAACAATTTCCGGCGGAAGCCGTTCACATACTCCAACAAGTTAGATGGACTCTCAGAACACTTCAGCTCATCCTGCAGGACAGCTAATGGCCCACGAACTCTATGGCCGAACACCAAATCGTTAGGTGAAAAACCTGTACTTTCCTGTGTTACCTCACGTGCTGCAAGCAACAACCATGGAAGCCCTTCCTCCCAGTCTTTGCTGAGCTGAACACAGTAACCTCTAAGCAATGACTTGAGCGTCTGGTGAAAACGTTCCAGAGAGCCTTGACTCTGGGGGTGATAAGCGCTACTAAGCTGATGTTTAACACGCAGCTGCTCAAGCACTTCTGAAAACATTCGCGATGTAAAATTAGAGCCGCTGTCACTCTGAATAATCTGAGGGATGCCAAAGATGGAAATAAACTGAGAGAGAGCCTTCACCACCGACTTGGTAGAAATTGTACGTAACGCATAGGCAGCGGGGTAACGGGTGGCCTGACACATCACAGTCAAAAGGTAAACACACCCTGACTTAGATGGAGGCAATGGTCCAACACAGTCGATTAGCAAATGCTCAAATGGGTTCCCTAAAGCCGGAATAGGGTAAAGTGGAGCTGGCTTGATCACTTGATTAGGCTTTCCCGTTAACTGACATGTATGACAGGTCTTAATGAAGCATGCCACATCCTTCTTTATGCAAGGCCAATAGAAGTACTTCATAAGTCTGTCAAACGTTTTCTGCACACCCAAATGGCCCGCTATATCACCATGAGCTGTCTGTAGTATCAAGTCTCTGAACTTCACTGGCACTACTATCTGGAAAACAGCATCCTCAAACATATCTTTAGTCTGAGGCATCCACTTACGAACCAACAGCCCATCTTGAACAAAATAACCCCTCGCTGCACTATGTCGCTCCTCAACAGGCAAAACCCCAGCCAACAGTTCACTCAATGTTGAATCCTCCTTCTGAGCTACAACAAAATCACTAAATGACAGAGAAGATGGCAAATCGGGCAAAACAATAGGCTGTAAATCAGGCTTCCTATTTTTCTCTAGAACCTCAGTTCCAGAGACACGGTTCATGGCTCGTGTTACTGCACAGGCAGTAAACACCTCAGGTAAGCTTTGCAGGCTACAATCAGTACCTGATGGGATAGATGGAACACTCTTAACCACCACAGGAGGCGGTACATCACGCCAAACACGCTCTCCAGCCAAGTTATTACCCAAGATGAGATGTACACCATCTATAGGCAACGAATGGCGCACGGCAATGACAACCTCACCCCGAACCAGGTCTGACTGTAGCTCAATCCTATGCAGAGGAACAGTTACAACCTGAAACCCAATTCCCCTCACCAAAACATTACCCATGCTGGACTCACTAGAAAGAGGCAAAACAGACTCTAGAAGGAAAGATTCACAAGCCCCTGTATCTCTAAGAATTTTAACTGGCACCTTTTCAGAACTGCCCACCAATGATACTAAACCATCTGTAATGAAGGGAGAGTAATCATTGACATTGGCTTCAATTACATCAGACCCGCTATACTGGTTAGATCCCACAAGGCTGTCCGCAGACAAGTTAGAGGAGGCCACACCCTCTTCAGGGTTGGACCTAATCTCTGTGTGGATGAACTCAGACCGTGTGCGCACATCCGAAACGGCAAGAGCAACAGGTCTTGCTATGCCAAATTTGCTCCTCTGGCCCCTTGCTCTCAAGACCGGACACTCGTTCTTCCAATGCCCCTTCTCTAAGGAGTAATGACAAGCATCCGGATCTGCCTTTCCACGAGACTGTTCTTTGGCAACAGACTGACTAGCGGGAGTATTAGAAAATGCTGAACGTTCCCTGAAACGTCCAAAGCACTGTTCGCGGTAGCCCCTTCCTGAATTATGTTCTTTAAAATTTTGCCTGTGCATTAAAACATTCATCAGATAAAACTGCAGCATCTGCTGCTGTTTTTACCTTCCGCTCATTTATATATACCGCGATTCGATCAGGGAGGATGTTTCTAAATTGCTCTAAAACAATTAAATTACACAACTCTGCAAAGGTAGAAACGCCTACTGCAGCACACCAACGATTGAAATGACAATTCAGCTCTCTTACTACCTCGGTATACGTCTCCTTTTCTCCCTTCTTCCAATTACGAAATCGCAGTCTATATGCTTCCGGAACTAACTCATATACTTTAAGCACAGCATCTTTCACGCTTTTATAAATCCTTCTTTCAGGCACCGATAAAGCAATAAACGCCTCCTGCGCTTTTCCAACTAGAACGCTCTGGAGTAACAATGTTCGTTCAGGATCACTCCAACCACGATCATCTGCCACACTTTCAAACAGTGAAAAGAACACATCCGGATCTTTCTCACTAAACCTTGGTAGCAATCTGGCCATATTAGAGATATCAGGAGTGAGCGCTAGTCCAGTCGGAACATCGCCACCGGTATCACCCGTAATTTTCCCTTCTGCAATCAGCCTAAGACGTTCTAAAGCAATTTCTCTATCACTTCTGATTTTATCAAATTCTAGTTGACGTACAGCTTCTCTCTCTCTACGTTCGGCTTCACGTTCAGCTTCTCTCTCTCTACGTTGCATTTCTAACAACTCTTTTTGTTGTTCAAAGGTAAGACCAAAATTACTGCGAGACTCACCCAATGTTGCCAATGGCGTTGAAGCACCTTCAGGATCCAACTCCTCCATTGAAGCTATTGATGGGAGAATTTTTCTTTCAGCCAATTTAGTTCTAACAGCCTGCCTTATCTGTGCCAATTTCGCATTTTTCTTCAAGCCCAATTCAAAATTATAATGTTCACCAACGTCACACAACTGCTACTTAGTCAACGTATCTAAAACCTGATCTGATGGAGCAGCGAAAAAGATATCCAAAGTATCCATTTATTTACTCTGCCCTTTTTCTTTAACCTCTAAACTGAAAAAAAAAAAAAAAAAAAATATATATATTTTTTTAGGCACATTTATCAATGTACGTGCGGCCACCACACTAGCAGCTACAAGACAAAAACAAACGGAGCTACCCTGCACACATCGATCCACTTCATGCATACCCCAAGAACAGAGATTTTTAATACACGATATCAGCGGCACCTAACTTCCCCGACAAAATGCCGTTAAAGCAGGCATCCACGACTGTGCCCTCCGCCCAGGGTATAGCACAAAAATAACAAAAATAACAAACAAGCGTTAAGCGCTTAGCAGGGGTTCGCAAAGCTCCAATGGCTACACCATCAATTAGTTATTGATAATTTTTGTCTCGCAAACACTGCAGCGAAGGCCCGCACCTACCCAAAAATGAACTACCCCCTAATACTATAACCTGGCTGTATTTAAACAACCCCAGGCACAAACTAACCAATTCTTGTCTCCCGCACCGACGTACTGCAAAAAAAAAAAAAAAAAAAATTCCAAACCTAATTAAACTGATCCGCGCTTGTCTTTCCCAATAACCATGCGTTAAATCCCCAAATCAACCTTACTGCGCCGGATCACCGTAGGATTCGAATGCAGTTTACAAATTTGGCACATTAATCAAAACGGCCTACATTCAATATAACAACTCAAACCCAATTGAGAAATGTAAAACAAAAAAAACACATATTTACCGATCGATGGTTCAAAAATCCCGAACAAGATCCCCAAATCTGTTACGAGCCTGGCTCAAAGCAAGCAACAGAGTAGGGAAAAGGCCACATACGGAACATTAATAAACTAGATTTATTAAATTAATAGAATTTTAACAGAATAAACTTTGTACAGCCAGTAATGAAGTTGGCTTTAACAAAAATGAAAATGTAAACAATAAATCAAACAAAATCCTAAAGGGTGCGGGAGAGATGCAACGGTGGCTGGTTCTCACTCCCGGTCTCATCTGAAGCGTCTTTAAAGGCCCAGCAGGAACTAATTAGCCCAACTCCAAACACCTGCGCCCAGCTCACCTGCAGGAGACAGACACAACACACAGCCAGGAGGAGGAGCCAGGCAAAGCCGTGACAGTTAGTTCACCCAAAAATGAAAATTAAGTAATTAATTACTCACCCCCATGCTGTACCAAACCCGTAAGGCCTTCGTTCGTCTTCGGAACACAAATGAAGATATTTATGATTAAATCTGAGAGGTTGATCACTCCTCCATAGGCTGCCTAAGGGAATGAAACTTGACGGCCCAGAAAGTCATTAAAGAAAATGTTTAAATATTCCATGTCGCAACAGTGGCTCAACTATAAGTAAACGAGACTTCAAGAGATTTCCACGACGCACGCGCGAGAATTGCGATCTCCTTCAACTACTTCAGTTAAGTTCTCGCGCGTGCGTCGTGGAAATCTCTTGAAGTCTCGTTTCAGGCCTACAAGGAAGAAAAGGAATAGTCGAATAAAGTCGTTATTTTTGTTTGTTTTTTCGCACAAAAAGTATTCTCGTCGCTTGATAAACTTATAGTTGAGCCACTGTTGTGACATGGAATATTTAAACATTTTCTTTAATGACTTTCTGGGCCGTCAAGTGTCATTCCCTTAGGCAGCCTATGGAGGAGTGATCAACCTCTCAGATTTAATCATAAATATCTTCATTTGTGTTCGGAAGACGAACGAAGGCCTTACAGGGTTGGTACAGCATGGGGGTGAGTAATTAATGACTTAATTTTCATTTTTGGGTGAACTAACCCTTTAAGGCTGTGTGACTGAATGAATTTCGAATCGAATTCGCCTTCCACCGATAATGATAAACGAAGTTCCTTTCCCTTAAAGCGGTGCGCTTAACGTCCAAATCAGTCGTGCTTGGTATTATAAAATAGTTAGTAAAAGTGCATTAAAAGAACAGTAAGCGATTTCTGAGAAACACAGTTGATATTTGAAATCAACCCAAACAAACACTTTGCTACATTGCTCCGCCCCCAAATGCACAAACACACAATGCAAAAGTGGATGTCTCTATAATAGCTGAAACAAACCAAAATAATGCTTTGTGAAAAATGAAGCTTTTCTAAGATTAAAGGTGCAGTATGCAATCTCCCAAAATCGTTTTTGAACACTGTTGATATTTGAAATCAACCCAAACAAACCAACCCCTCTCTTAATTGCTCCGCCTTGAGTCGGTCTCGAACCCCCATGCGTTAACAAGGACACTAAACACCAAAATCACAAATCTTCCTTTTGCTCACTCTTTCTACTCCACCATCATACGCCCTCTAATGCTGATTGGCTACACGTTTGTTGTGGTGCTTGATCTGACAACTTTTCCTTAGCGTTTTTGAAAAATTGCTTACTGCACCTATAATTAAAGTAAAGCCTTAAAGCTCTTTAACCCTGCTTTTTCCAGTGATATTCCTCTGACCTTTTCCCTTTTGTAATGTATCTCATCTCTTTTTCTACAGTCTTTCTTCAAATCTCCCTCTTGCTTACTCTCTCTGCACCCCCATCATGAGTGAGTCATGAGTATTGCTGATTGCCTACAAGTGTGTTGTGGTGCAAGGTCCGATCCACTTTTAACAGTGTTTCTCAGAAATGGCTTATTGCCCCTTAAAGCTGCGAAAGAGTTCTTACGCTGTTCCCTAGGCGGATTTCTGCGTGCGCAGTCCAAGACAGAGCAACAAGCAAGGCTACTTTGAACTTCGGGTGCGCACCTAAACAGTCAGTTACACACAAACACAAAAACTAATGTCCAGCTTGGCGAGTTTTCACATGTCTTAAATGAACATAAACAGTTGAGAAAATTGAATGCATGTCAGTATATTAGATTAGTACTTTAGATCTTAAACTAACGGCAGCCTAATATACTTGCTGCAGTCTCTGTCAATAATGTTAATTAAAAAAGAACAAGAGAAAATTACTCTTTGCTCTTGACTGAATAACTTTCAATTTCTGTAGTAAAGTATTAGCTGAATAGGCCTTAAGTCAAAATTAACTTCTTGTTTAATGATTTGTTATATAAAAGCAATATCATATTGCTTAAAAACAGGCAAATGTGGCTCATTGATTTTGGTTTGAGGACATTATAATATAGTTATTTCAGTCCATCCACCAAGTTGTCTTTTATACAAGCTTTGGCTGTATTGATCAAGGGCAAGGCATTTATACAGTATACACACCCTGTAAACATTATAAGGCCAGCCAGGGTTATTCCTCTGGCGTCTTCAGGGAACTGTGGTTCCTAATTATCCATCTTGGCTTATTATAACTTAAAATACACTAGATTAGCTCAAATAGACCTTAGGAGAATGGACATTTATAGTCTACGCTCAAGAGTTGGCTAAATAAGCTATCAGGGGAGAAGCTTGTTTTGCTGTGTCATCCTGTACACAAAGCAACCGTCTCTTCTGCACGGTAATCACTTCTGTTATAATGCTGCATTGGCAATCCTAAATATAAGCATATTAAGGCATCGTCTGTCTCTTTTATTTATGATTTTTCTTGGACCTTCTGCAGAGGAAAACTCAGATGTTTCCTAATCCATTCCGTGGTCATTGCGCTATGTCCTTTTATTGAGCGATATGAATTCATTTGTTCTTTTGAAGATCCCACAAATTGCTCTCCTAAATCATTGCGCTACATTGATAAACGACCACAGTCTATGGTTTAATCTAATGACATTCCGAATGACTGACGGGATGTCTTCAGTGGCCTGCTGTGATCCCAAGTGTACTTCTCTCTCTAAATCCAGCCAATAAATAGAGGCACTGTAGTAAATGAGTGTGAGGTCTGAACTTTGACCTCGGTCCCTGTGCAGCCATTTTCTACCCTTGGCCTTTTATTACAACTCATTTATCATTGGGGGTTTTTCAGGGCATAATGTAATGCAATGGGGGTTTTTTTTAGTGGTCGACCGATATATCGCCGTGGTCGACCGATATATCGCCATGGCCGATATATCGGCCGATATTTGGCTTTTTTTAAATATCGGCATCGGCCGACAAGTTTTTCTGATTGGCCGATGTGTTGGAAGCAGGACTTTTATTTTGACGGCGCCGGGGCCTTTTATTTTGACGGGTGGCGCTGAGAACACCAGCACCTGAGAGAACGCAGCGCCTGATCACACAGCGCTCACGCTCACTCACATTCTCCGTCATCATTTGTTTACGATCTCTGTCAGTTATCTAATACTTTGTTAGACAGAACCGGAGGCTACAGAACTAGTAATCAAAGAAAGTAAATGGTATGCGAAAAAGTAATGCGTTTGCTTTTATATTATTTGTAACCGAAAAGGCAAACAATCAGGCTTCATTTACCATCAACATTCAGCAAATGTGCATCTACATAATTTAAACAAATCTCTGAATATCTAATAAACATTTAATTTCACAAACCTTGCAGATTTATTCGAATCCAGCTGTGATATCTTGTGAAATGTGCATGTGTAGCCTGCATAAACGTGTTCCTGCAAGTGACGGTCCGTGTGAAGTGAGTGAATGCAAACAGAAGATCAGCTTCACAGGAGACTCGATCGAAAAACTTTAAATCCTTCATTTTAAATATGCTGTGCAATATCCAGTGTCCCACTGTGTCATATTCATGTCGTTTTCACTGTGTGCTGTATGTAAAATTAGCGTTACCTTGTCAAAAGTCAAAGTAAAAAAAAAGTCTTAATTTGAAAAAATATGATTATCAGTGCGCATGAAATTACCAGATTACCAGTGCCCTCAGTGTATACTTCCTTTTATTCACATATTCATACATTTTTAAACAACTACTTTATTTGTGAAAAATACTGTAATAGGATTGCAGATTCAAGAAGTTGCCATCTAAAGTATAGGGCCTAAGCATGTTTATTTTAAAGATTTTTAAATATTTATTAAATGTATCTAATTTATTAAATATTGATTTATATAAATATAAAGTGTGTGTGTATATATATATATATATATATATATATATATATCGGCCACCCTGCTCTCTAAGATATCGGCATCGGCCATCAAAAAACCCATATTGGTCATGTGGTAAAATAAGCAAAAAAAAAAGGTCACACAGCATTTTAAAAATATGACGCTTATGAAATGAGATGCTGAAAAACAAAAATGCAATGCAACAATTAAAAAATATTGCAAACTTGGCTGGAAATGAAATTTTACGTCTAAATGTAAAAATATTTTATCTGCCACAATCATATAATGGCTTTGTATTCTCTTCATTTTCAAGCAAATATTGATAAAAGCAATTTCAACAATTAATCTGCATGTCATAATTAAAAGCTGCATTTGTTATCATACAATTAGGGCTTTTGATCAATTGCATTACTTTGTAAAGTATGCCTTGTTTTTATGATCTGTTTAATAGGTACGGTGTTATGAGGTTGTTATGAGGACTTAAGCATAAAGATAATAATTTTATATTCTTTACACTTCAGTATGTAATGTGTGTATATACGGCAGAACTATATAACTCTAGACTGCTGACTTTATGAGTCCACACATCAAAAGGAAGAGGAACGGCATGCGCTCCAGGTCCACAATGCTTTGTCATTACGGTGCAGGCAGACGAACAGCTGCTGTGAGAGGCCTGTGTTCCACAGCCATGCTGGACTTACGACGCACAGCACACTTTCAATTATATGGGCCGTGGGCAGGGCGCCAGGCTGTGTAGAGATGGGTGCTTTCCAATTACATGGCAGGACTCGGCTGCAAAGTGAATGAGCTGCGGCCGAATACACAGACACGCTTACGTTTTTAGCCCACACACAGGCTTGCGTGCAAGGGTGCTGTGACCAATCGCACAACTGACTTTATAGGGATGTTTAACATCAGGAATAGCTTTCAGTGTAATAAATCACTTTCTCAGCTAATGAAGTGTATGTGTCAAATGATGGTTTGTGTTTGAGAATTTTAAAGCCGTTATGTTTCTCTACTGAGGTTTGTTAGCCTGCCTAGGGAGAAACTTTATAGAGTGCTTATTGATTAGTTTAACGCAAGGTTCTTGCTCCCTGCATTCTATGAAAGGAGAAAATTACAGGAGATCTAATCCGGTGGTTTTAATGGATTTCAAAAGTCGACTTAGCACTGGTTACTCGTTTTGTCAGAATTAAAAAGGTTATTAATGGCGGCGTCATGCTTTCTTTTTATAATCTTTTTTTATGTATTTTGTGCACTAGGTGAGATAAAATATGGCCCAAAGGAAAGAAAATTATTTGTTGCATTTACTGTATAATCTATAATTTGTTGTTATATATACAGTATTTTGTTTTGCATGTAAGTGGGCTTAATTTCTGACCTTATATATAAAATATTTTTCATACAGTATATTTGAAATATACACTAATATTCAAACGTTTGGGGAACGGTAAGATTAAAAAAAAAAAAAAAAAGTTTTTGAAATAAGGCTCTTATGCTCACCAAGGCTGCATTTTTTGGGGGATTATAAAATAATAGATTACACACACACACACACACACACACACACATAAGTAGGCTACAGTAAATAATACTTCAGGGTAAATTAAAAGCAGCATAAAAATAAACCATGGCAGCAAATGATTACTGTGGCGAGCAGGACGAGGCCGAGAGATGCGAGACCGGTGCGTCTCACAGGTGTCGTTCATTATCACTCACGCCACCGGCCTCGCGCCGCTCTCACATCCCTCGGCCTCGTCCTGCTCGCCACAATTACCTTTAAAATAATTATTTAAAAGCTTGGGCTATTTTACTCCAATAGTAAGTATTCTAGCTAGGGATGGGGCCGATCCGATCCGATCCAGTATCGGGACCGGGACCGATACCAGCGTAATTCACGTATCGGATTTTCCCGATCCAACCTGCGGAGATATCCGATATCCATGAGACATGTCTGCGCTTTACTGTACGTTCGCACCACCGCCGACTTGAGCTTCCCAAGTGGCCAGAAGTCATTCATTTTCAATGGAAGCTGGCTTTTCTCAGCTGCAAGGAGCGTCAAATCCATCGGCGTCACGTTTTGGGCGTTTTGAGCGTCAGTCAGAAAGTTGAAAGAAGCTCAACTTTATGGTAATGAGCTATGACGCGGTTCAGCGGCAAGCAGCGGCAAAACAGCAGCAACCAATCGGAATATAGACGTCCTTCGCGCTGGCTGATTCCGGAGAAACATACAACGTAAACTTTCGTTCCTACCAAAACATTAGTTCCGAGAAAATGGAAGAGAAGCTAATAATCGCTGTTGCTGGGTTCCCTACAGGTTTCCTGTCATTTATGACTTGATGTTGTTTGCTTATTGGGACCGCATTTGAAATATTTACGAACGCTCGTTTTAAAGCGGGAATGCAATTCATTTCCTCACGGTGACACCGATTTGAACTATTAAAAATTATAGCCTAATGCAAATAATAATAATAGCTAACTATTCTTTTTTTCCCAACCAAATGTGACCAAAACGGTTATAAAAATGCTGTCATTATAAAAGGTTTCTTCAATGTATTGCTTGTTTTTTTCTGTTTATTACATTTCATATTGTGACACTTCTATTCCCCCTGCAACGTCAGAACGTTCAAAGCGTCTAAAGCGTCAACAACCCTCCCCGTACTTTTTGACAAGCGTCCTTGACAGGGCGGCCAGAGCTTCTTTGACGCTCAAGTCAGCGGCGGTGTGAACGTACACCGTTCAGCGTTGTCTGCTGAAACGACTCCAAATCCAAAAGTGATTCCCGCGGCCCGCCGGCTAGTCTGCTAGCTGGCTCTAAACTGTGGAATGGATATCCTGAACGGAGGCGCAGCTCAATGAGACACAGAGACCCCTGCTCATGAAATCCATTCCGCAGTTTGCAGCCAGCTAGCTGGATAGCATTGAGCTGCCAACATGTTCGCTGTGTGGAAATCCTATGGTGGAAATACTTCACACTGGAAACACCACAGCAGAGCAAGACAGCAAAATGCAATGTTTGCAAACCCGTATTAATTAAACCATTTGTCTGTGATGCATGTTTGCTATTCGCAGTCCAGAAGAGAAAGAGAGAGATCTCTCACGCGGTGCCACAGTGCGTACAACACGACAGCCCATCAGCATGATCGGTGATTGTTGTAAAAATGCAGTCTCTACTTTTGCTAAATTGCGGGATGGTTATTAATAATAAAAAGAGTTATTAAAAGCACAAACATCTGCGCAAGAGATGCTGTTCCCGCGGCGCGCGCTCCGAAACAGACCGCAACGAGACAAGCACATTATACTTTGGGCTTCTAAACGATCAAATGTAGCCTACACAAAAATGTCAAAATGACCAGCTTGGAGATTCACTTAAACAGTTTATGTCTAAAATGGACGTAGTTATGGAAATAGTTGGGAGAAAATATGGTGCACTCGTTCTTAAAGGGGAAGCAGTCTAAAAAACATGCTGACGATTGCTCCATTACTGAGAATTAGGGATGGGCGATACCACACTTTTAGGATTCGATTCGATACCGATACTTTTTCTTGCATTTTCATCGATATCGATACCGATACCGATTCATTTCTTATTGGCAATTTTTGTCAGTAAAAATATTATTAAATTTAAGACAAATCACAAGACAAATACAGACCATTTAAACAAAATGTATTATGGTCAATACATAATAAAATAAAAAAATTAAATAACATAAATATGAAAGAAATAAATTAAATTTAATATGAATAAGACACATTTCCACTTTTCTTATTTCTCAAAAAGAAAAAAGACCAATCTTGGTAGAAAAAGCTAAAAAACAACAACAAAAAAAACGTATACATCATAACAATTTTATGTTTCGAGCCTCTTTTGTAGAAGTAAACATGTAACACTTCACTGAAGCAAAAACAAAGACTCATAAAGATCATAATAAACTAGGATTTACTTATCCTATAAACCTGCATAACAAAGACAGTTGTTCCCTGAGAAAATTAACTTGGAAAAATGAACTAGAAAACTGTCACGCCTTTAGTGCACTCGAGATATGTCGTCACACTTTACTGAAGCTTCAGATTGGTGTTCAGAAAAAGTAGCATATTCACATTTTTTGCTTTAAGACGATTACGCCTCTGGCTGATTATTTCTCCGGCCTTAGAGAAGAGTCTCTCTGCTGGAACAGACGTTGCAACAGTTCCGAGGTATTTTTTCGCAACTTTGTTCAGCAGTGGAAATATGGTTTCATTTTTTTTTCCACCAAATCAAAGGGTCCTCACACCTTTTCCTCCATGTATCTTCTCATTTCAATATATGCATCTGTGTTTGTTGTACGTTTGCTCTGAAAAGCCTCAACCCGACTGTCAAACTCCCGCCATAATCCCTTGGATGATGAACACTCAGCAGGTGACCCTTGCGTCACTTGTGTCACAGTTGATGCAGTCGCAGCGGCTTCATGTCTGGTTGACTGTGTTTCAGCGCAAGCCATGGCTTGCATCTCTGTGATGATCCGTGATTTAATCATTTCCACATTTGCAGAATCACAGAACACAATGTTTCTGAAGCGAATGTCCAAAAAGGTGCTGACTGCAAGAGTGTGGTTGCGTTCAATGTTTTGGAACCGTCGCTTGCATTGTGCTTCAAGTTGTGAAGCCAAACTGTTACTCTGCCCAGCAGATGTGGTTGCTTGCTGGAGAAGAGAGACCAGAGGTATGACTTTGGAAATGGTCACATACTGCTCTGCTGAAACCTCCTTAGTGGCCTCTTCAAAAGCCCTGAGGACATCAATGGCCTGCCTGATGTGGGACCATTCTCCATCACTTAGGCACATGTTGTTTCTCCCAAGAAGACAAAGTGCAGTTGTGATGGCTTGTTGTTGTTCATACAGTCTGTCAATCATGTACAACACCGAGTTCCATCTAGTATCCACTGCTTGGATTAGTTTATGCTGTGGCAAGTTCAACTGATTTTGTACTTCTGTTAGTTTGTCAGTCGCTCTGGTGCTGTGGTGGAAGAACCGAACAATAGCACTGCATTTCTCCAAGCTGGACTCAAGACTTGTGTCAGCCTTAATGGAGTCCTTCACAATGAGGTTAAGTGTGTGAGAGAAACAAGGAATATGTTTCCAACCAGTTTTACGCACAGCAGAGACCATATTGGCTCCATTGTCTGTAACAACTGCATGAACCTTACTGGTGATGCCCCATTCATCAGTTATTTTTCAGATATATTGTCTGCTGTGTGCTGCACAGCTACATGGATTGTTTTAAGACTGCAAGACAGCATCTTCCAGTCCTTGTCAATAAAATGTCCTGACAGAGTCAAATAAGCTTTGGTGGTTCTTGCAGTCCATATGTCGGTTGTTAAAACCACACTGCTTGCTGATTGTATGGAGTCCTTCACTGTTTTTTGTGCTTGCTCGTACAGTTTGGGAATTTCACCTGTCATCATGGATTTCCGACAAGGGATCTGGTATCGCCTTCATAAAATACCGGAAACCTTGATCCTCTACCATTGAAATGGGTTGCAAGTCCTTCACAATCATTTTGGCCAGGCCCATTGTGATATCACGTGCTCTTTGAGAATCACCTGAAAAGGATAAAGTTTTCACGTCACTTTCCAATTAACTGTCATATCTGAATCGCAAGAAGCTGCAGAAGTTTGTGATATAATCAATGAAATATGAAATTATATTTTCCCAATGTACAAAATCATGTTACAGATTAAAACCAATATCAACATCATAGTTTTTAATATTTTCTTTTCAATGGAAAAAATAAAACTGTCATGCAAAGATGAAAAATCCCCAAAATTGTATCTCATATTTTCTTATCTTGTTTAAATACTCTGAGCCAGCAATTTTCAACTTCCATAAATTCCCCTTTAGGTGTGGACATTATTAGAATTTCGGATAATTACTTTAACAAAACATTCAGTAAACATTACTAAAAACCAAGGCCTGTTTTAACTAACGTTAGGCTAATCAACAACTGGACAGTAACGTTACTGGATATAACATTACTGGATATAGCGGGATTAGGCTATATCCCCTTCACCTGAAGTGTCTGTTAAAATTAGATTGTGATCGTAATACCGGTATTTATCCAATGAATCACTCCACTGTCAAGTCTGTACTGTACCTGGATACACTTGAATATTTTGCAGACTCTCGTGCAGGGTCTTCTGCCGGACTGCGGGTGGTGCAGGACACTGGACTTTCACAGCAGCCTGTCTTTTTTCAAGCTCACTGTGGCACTCGGGGTGCGTCGTCTTTAGATGTTTGAATAAATTACTTGTGTTGCTGCTGTGGGAAACTTTTTTATCACACACTTGGCACCTTGCCATGAGTTTATCGACTGGTGAAAAATAACACCACACCACGCTTCGTTTTTTGTCTGCCATATCATACTCTTCTTTCCCTCCGCCTCCGCCTCCCGCTTTCGTGCTGGACTGTGTGTGTGTGTGTGTAATCGTCGGCTGTGTCGCTCATTCGCTCGTCTCCTGTCACGTGACATGGGCCAGCTCAATACGCCGCCAGGTACAGCCAGGGGTGTCCCGGCACATAGTAATTCAAGGAAGTAATCTAAAACAGCTGAAAGTGATACATACACCCCCAATTATAATTTTTTGGTTTATATCGATATTTTTTTAAGGAAATCGATGCCAAATGAGTAGCATGAGTATATCGATCTCGATACCACAGGATCGATACCCCCATCCCTACTGAGAATCAAACAACAAAAGGCAAAGAGAAAATCAATCACAGCTCTTGAATGAATAACTTTAGCTTTAATAAGCATAAATCTATCTATGATAAACTTTGCAGTGCTATTTTACTTTTGATTACTTTATTATAATTCTTTTTAGACCATACCTGAATAATGTTAGTAGACCTTCCTGAAATTAAAGCACCGTGTAGGCCTGTATAATGTGTATCTTTGTTTAATTGTCTATCTTTTTGTTTAATATATATATATATACACTCACCTAAAGGATTATTAGGAACACCATACTAATACTGTGTTTGACCCCCTTTCACCTTCAGAACCGCCTTAATTCTACTTGGCATTGATTCAACAAGGTGCTGAAAGTATTCTTTAGAAATGTTGGCCCATATTGATAGGATAGCATCTTGCAGTTGATGGAGATTTGTTGGATGCACATCCAGGGCACGAAGCTCCCGTTCCACCACATCCCAAAGATGCTCTATTGGGTTGAGATCTGGTGACAATTTTAGTACAGTGAACTCATTGTCATGTTCAAGAAACCAATTTAAAATGATTCGAGCTTTGTGATATGGTGCATTATCCTGCTGGAAGTAGCCATCAGAGGATGGGTACATGGTGACCATAAAGGGATGGTCAGAAACAATGCTCAGGTAGCCCGTGGCATTTAAACGATGCCCAATTGGCACTAAGGGGCCTAAAGTGTTCCAAGAAAACATCCCCCCACATCATTACACCACCACCAGCCTGCACAGTGGTAACAAGGCATGATGGATCCATGTTCTCATTCTGTTTACGCCAAATTCTGACTCTACCATCTGAATGTCTCAACAGAAATCGAGACTCATCAGACCAGGCAACATTTTTCCAGTCTTCAACTGTCCAATTTTGGTGAGCTCTTGCAAATTGTAGCCTCTTTTTCCTATTTGTAGTGGAGATGAGTGGTACCCGGTGGGGTCTTCTGCTGTTGTAGCCCATCCGCCTCAAGGTTGTGCGTGTTGTGGCTTCACAAATGCTTTGCTGCATACCTCGGTTGTAATAAGTGGTTAATTCAGTCAAAGTTGCTCTTCTATCAGCTTGAATCAGTCGGCCCATTCTCCTCTGACCTCTAGCATCAACAAGGCATTTTCGCCCACAGGACTGCCGCATACTGGATATTTTTCCCTTTTCACACCATTCTTTGTAATCCCTAGAAATGGTTGTGCGTGAAAATCCCAGTAACTGAGCAGATTGTGAAATACTCAGACCGGCCCGTCTGGCACCAACAACCATGCCACGCTCAAAATTGCTTAAATCACCTTTCTTTCCCATTCTGACATTCAGTTTGGAGTTCAGGAGATTGTCTTGACCAGGACCACACCCCTAAATGCATTGAAACAACTGCCATGTGATTGGTTGATTAGATAATTGCATTAATGACAAATTGAACAGGTGTTCCTAATAATCCTTTAGGTGAGTGTGTATATATATATATATATATATATATATATATATATATATATATATATATATATTTGACATACATCGATACATACGTACATATCATACTTGCCTGTAGAGAGGAGTTTATTTCAGCATCATATAAAATCAAAAATAATGATAATAATAATATTAAAGCAAACACAGCTCTGGTATCGGAAAAGTATCGGTATCGGCCGATATCCAAATTCAGGTATCGGGATCGGATCGGAAGTGAAAAAATGTGGATCGGTGCACCCTAATTCTAGCCCCATTAATCCTTACGTTGTTGCATTCTAAACAAACTTTATTATAAAATGAAAGCAGACAGAATATTTTAAGGTCCATGTCAGGTGTAAACCATTGCTTTTAATATTGTTTTTTTTTAGCAGCAGTGAAGCCAAGTCTTCGCTGAACTAATGTAAACTTAAGAATCATCATCATTGAGCAACAAAAGACAAGGATTGAGGTCAAACTGCATCTTTGTGAAGTAGTTTAGCACTTGAAACTACATGTTTCCAGAAATGCGATATGACCAAACAATCCCAAAACATGCAAAAAGGTAGGCTACCTTTAGAATAAGTATTACATTGACTAGATTAGGATTTGATGAGAGTTTCATCAGGTATCACCTATATGGGGTACAATACATTTTGTGTGCAGTTTTGAAATGCATAAGAATGTGCGAGGGGTTTTTGGAGGTGAGGCCCCTAACCCTAACCCTAACCCAACCAGGACAAGCACTAGTAGTTGCTTATAGATCGAAGTTTCTAGATCAAAGCCACGAAAGTTTCTAGTGTGTTTGATCCACTTTAACAATGGGTGATCATCCAAGCCAGAATTCCAGGGCACACCATACACTTTCACTGCAGACCTTAACTTCAAATATAATAAAGAAGGTACCTGACAAGTAGTAGTCTATCTGAATATCCTGAAATGTGCGCAGTCCGCTATCATTGAATGTATCACCAAAAGTGAGTAACGGCTGCATTTATTTGATACATTTCTATTTATTATCAATGCTGAAAACGGTTGTGCTGCCTAATACTTTTTTGGAAACTGTGATACATTTTTTTCAGGATTCTTTGATGTATAGAAAGTTTATATATTTCACATTTATTTATTGATAAAGCACAGTTTAATGTTAATATTTAGCCTATTTGAAATAACACTTTTGCGACTTTATATATATCTTTATTGTCAGTTTTGTTCAATTGAATGCGTCCTTGCTGAATAGAAGTATTAAAGGGGTGGTATAATTTTCACAAGATGTAAAATAAGTCTCTGATGTCCCCAGAGTGTGTATGTGAAGTTTTAGCTCAAAATACCTCACAGATATTTTTATATAGCATGTTAAAGTTGTCACTTTTTGAGGGTGAGCAAAAACGCACCGTTTTTGTGTCTGTCCCTTTAAATGTAAATGAGCTGCTGCTCCTGGCACAGAGGGCTGAGCTTCAACAGCTTGCGTCCTTTTACCTCACACAGACATGCACTGAAAATTTCAAAAACTTTTAGCCTTATATGTTCAAACTGGAGTCAGACAATGATGGAGAGACGCAAGAAGTGACAACGTAGAATGCAACAGGACATTTCTGAATGGTTAGTTGATAAATTTAGGTAGCTTATATGTGGTTATTTTCTAGACATTGATTAACATATTCTGTCATGATAATCTATAAATCGCGTTCCCGGGGGCGGGGTTTATGTAAATTTTAGGGTTCGTGATGTCACTAACCCAGGAGGAATGTTGTGTAGTCCCTACCAGCCGTTTGTTGTAGTCCTTAAAAAGCAATTTCTTTAAAAGGAAATATCTCCCTTTGCTTTGAACTTTGAGAGTCATAAGTTTGCGTATGTTGTTTATGCTCAAACAGCAACATTACACACTAACTAAAGTTAGAAAAGTGAAATCATAATCAACCACCCCTTTTTAAAAAAAATCAAACCGACCCCAAACCTTCATACAGTATTGTACATAAAAATAAAATTATATTCAGGGTTCACACAGGTACTTGAAATCCTTGAAAGTTTGCGAATCTGGAAAAAAAAAAATCAAGGCCCTGGAAAGTTTTTGAAAATAAAGATACATAGATACAGGTCCTTGAAAGTGTTTGAATTTATTTTGTGCAAGAAGTTTTCTGAAAAAAACAATCCATATTATTCCACCCGGTCTGCTAATGTGTTATTTCATGAACACTTCGTGTCCTACTGTATGTATACTAGTTTGCTTGATTTACGTTAGTTACACGTATTTATGCGTTATGTTAAGTGTTTCCCGTGTGAGGTACTTTGTGTTGAACGTTGCTATGACGTTCACACGCTCACAAAACTACTACGATGGTACATCAGCGTTTGTTGTTGGACACAAGAAATGTGTCCCCACATTAACCCCCTGGGGTCTGAGGTGTTTTTGGAGTCCTTGAGATGTTCTGACATGCTGTGACATTTGTGTTTTTTTCAGTTGGTTATAAACATATTAATGGCACAGGTGAAATTACACTATTACACTATACACTATATACACTATATTACACTAGCCAAACATGGCTATGATAATATGTGATATAATATGTATGTACATGTTTGTATATTTGAGAGAATATTGTTTATGCGTGGTTATTGAAAAAACTAAAAATGAAAGTTTCTGAAATAAGGCTACAAAACACATAATAAATATGTGTCCACAAGACTTTTGACTAATGGATGTTGTTGCCTAGTGTTTTTTCTTCAAAATGATCTGAAAAACATCCTGCCTAATCATTCACATAAAACTGTGAATTGGGTTTTATTGTGAAAAACTTTTTTTTGTTTGCCAAGGCAATATGCGAATGGCCTTGAACAGTCCAAGCCCCATCATGAATAATTAGGTGATTCTCACCTGACCCGCATAATAATGAGCCTTTCATTCAGGTGTTACACAAGGAAAAATTGAAAGGACAACATACATACATACATACATACATACATACATACATACATACATACACATATACATATATATATATATATATATATATATATATATATATATATATATATATATATATATATATGAAGAGTTCAGATGCAAAAGCCTCTAAGTGCCATTTGAAATTTTCTTCTAGAATAATAATTTTTATCAAGCTTGTATATTTAAGTTCAGTAATTTCACTTAAATGGCAATGAAGATTACCTAATAATTGTCATTTAAGTGAAATTACTGAACTTAAAATGTACAAGCTTGATAAAAATTATCATTCTAGAAGAAAATTTCAAATGGCACTAGAGGCTTTTGCATCTGAACTCTTCATATAATCAAAATATAAATGAAAGTCAAAAACCCATTTTTAGTCATACCTGGAAACAAATCCTGGTCAAATAGGTTATATGGGTCATTGTATAGAATTGGTTCAAAGTTAGAGTTGGAAACATCTTGAAAAGATTTTTTTTTCCATATAAGGTAGGCTATTATAAGCTTGCATTGGATAACAGTTGATTAGTTTATTTTTTACAAAACATAGGCTACTACATATTTAACATATGAGCAGAAACTGTCTAACTAAAGCTTATTTGATGTCTATTTTATAGTGAAAACTTTCTAATCTATTTCGTCTGTAACAGTAGGCTATGCATCTGTGCGTTCGTTTGTTCACACACCCAGACACCCGATTCATATTTAAACAGTCTTTTTGGTTCTACAGATACTATTCTATATTGCGATTAGAACAAATCTCAGTAGTCTTACTAATGTAGGAGCGAGAGTGAATGAACGCACAGCGCGCGCGCGTCTGTGAATTCGTCCATTCATTCGCACACAGACACGCATTTAAAATTTAAACAGTCTTTGTGCAGTTTACAGACACTATTCAATAACACGATTAGAACAAAGCACTTAAGAATAAATGACTTACTACATCAGCTGAATCCGTGCTCCTCGAATGAAACAGGTAACCGAGTTAACTTTTCCAGAAATTATTCCTCACTGCGCAGCAAGACGAGATAAAGGTTAGCGCGTTCTGATGTGGGCGTTTTCATGGCTTGCCTCAACATTAACGTTTGAATAGCGCGCGCTCTCAGTGGGCGTGGTCACATTAACACGTCATACGCTATAATTAGGTGAAAGGAAAAAGACCGACATCTCTCTCTTTTCATACAGATTACATCAACTGAGAATAGTTGCTTTTTTATATAAGTTACTTCACTTAAAAGCAGAGAATTTCAGCTTCATAAAGAGAAATCTTTCGTGTCTCTGTGACAAGTATTTATTGAGTTACAGTTCATTTTTCGGACGCGTTTCAGAAAGATTTTTGCGGAGACAGTGTGAGCTGAAAGCGCACCCTGTTTATTTTATTTATTTTACAAAAACACAAGGTTTTGATGTTAATAAGAGTGTACACAAAAAAAGAAGACATTTAACAGTATTGAATGATGTGTAACACTTATATGTAAGATCAAAATCAACAAAGTATTTTGAGTTTGTTTTGCACTGATACGAAAAAAAGTGAGCAGATCACGCCGGCGTGATTGCCGACCCCAGAGGGTTAAGTCCTTGAATTTGAGGGTATTGGACCTGAAAGGTCCTTGAATTTGAAGTTAACCTAGGTGTGGGAACCCTGTAATAAGTAAACATTATATTAAGCTAGTGTATTAATATGAAAATAATAATTCTAAAAAGTATTAAAAAAAATACTATTATAAGGTCTTTGGATAATATGGGTGTGAACCTACACTGGTCCCACGGTTCGGTTCGGTTACGATTATCATCTCATCGATTCAGTTCAATTCGATATCACGATCCATTACGATGCACCGCATCCTCAATTTTCGATTTTACTTCAAAAGTGATTTTCGATTTTACTTCAAAAGTGATGTGTGCGTGCGCGCGCGTGCGTGTGTGTGTGTGTGTGTGCATGTTCGCCTGTTCGGGAAGTCGCAGTGACAGAAACAGTTACATTCCAGTTTAAGTTTCAAGGGAGTAGCTTGTTTATGCCATTAAGGAAATGAAATTCTGTCAAATCAATTTTGTTTTAAAGAAATGTTCATTTAAAAGCAGCGCTCATTCATCAGTGTATAATGTTACCATTAGAGATTCGCGCATCAACCGTCGCCGAGTCCGCTGTTGAAGGTGACGATCATCCATTTATAATCACGCGTAACAACAACACAGAATAATTGTAATTTGACCATCGGGCGCGGATACTTAAATCAGAGAAAATTATTGGGGCAGGCAGGTGGATGATTTGTATTTGGTTGCGGATTCTGGTGACTTTTGGAGCTCATCCGCTCTGCCAGGCGTTAACAGCTCGGGGTGAAAACGGCTAACGTGGTTTATCAAGTTAGTGGTGTTACCTCCTGCAAATTCTATTTGTGCGTGACATGAGCGCACACAGCCTGTGTCTTCTCCAGGTCGTGCTTACCAGGTTGTTCATAAAAGCTGAAATGTGCCCAGATGTAGGCTTTTAAAGTAGTTGGAGCATTTTTAATTACTCGCACTCACCTCCCTCTGCCATTGTATGCTACCACGACAAAGCACACACGCGACAAATGACGTCAGAAAAGCGTCAGTACCATAGACTGTAAAAAAATATGGACGTAGTGTCTGTGACGTCACCCGTAGGTTTCTGAAGAGCGTTTTTGACATAGACCATAGACAGTAAAAGAAATGGACACAGCGACCCCATAGATTTCAACGGAGAAAGTTGAAGCCTATTAGAAGCACTCACTTCCTGATAGCCAAGTGTACTGCGCAGGCTCAAACTGAGCTTGACGACGTAGATGTGACGTGAGCAACCGTTCTGACCTTCTAGTAGCTGTGCCGAGACAAATCTGAATTGAAATCTGAAACAAATCTGTTGTTGAAATATTTTGTCCTGTTGCTTTTATGAACTCTCTATCTATGGGCTTCTCCATTGACTTTTTTTTTGCCTCCATGTCTCCCCGATTCCCTCATAGACAGTAAAAGATTGCCTACGAGTTTCTTCTTCTGTCTATACGGTAATTTCTCTACTGTGCGGCAGAGAGTCCCGTGGTTATGACGCAATTGTTAGCCTATTTTTACAAAAACGGCTTCTACGGGGCCATAACGTAAGATACAAAGTAATGGAGCCTTTTATACATTGTCCTGTTTCTTAAGAAATAAATAATGGACAAATGGAGTCTTTGGACGCCTCAGATGTAAAGTTATTCGCTGTCAAAGTGACGCCAAAATGAATGGGAGTCAATGGGATGCTAACAGCAGGTGAAGTTCTGCTACAATGGCGGCCCCCAAGCGAAGCTTCAGTTTCCGGCTGTACCTCCTTGACATGACGCTTTTTGAAGCCTAAAGTTGGCGGGGCCGGCCGTCGCCATCTTGGCAGCGCGTCACCTCTCGTCACTCCCGGATAAAAGAAAATGGGCAAAGAGGCAGGACGTGGGTGGAGCTGAGGTGCTAATGCTATATGCTACTGGCCTCGCACTGAAGTGACAGCTGATTGAAGAAGTAAAGCCAATAGTTAATGTTCATGTTTTTGCCCTTCAAAATACTATAATAGTTAAAAGACGTAACTAAAAGTGAGACTATGTATATCGTGATCCATTATTATTCTGCTAGTTACAAATGTATTATCCAGTAACTTACAATATTGCTTTGAGCTTGTGCGCGTGATTCATGCGCATACATGTCAGTCAGCATGGCATCGCACATCTTGTTCGTAAAGAGCTTTATTCAGTCCATTTTAAAATCAAATTTTGGCCGCCTCTCAATTTCTCAAATGGGTTAAACCAAAGATATTACCTCAGAAGTTCAAGTAAATGCACTAGAAATCCGCGCTCATTCAAGGGTGTGCATTTATTGCATGGACGGAGAGAAAGCACTGTCACTTGCAGGATTTCATCTGACGGTACTTTTTTTTTTAACACTAAAAAGTTAAATAGGCATATCTGTTCCGTGAGAGCAACGGTACCGCATAACGAGTGTGGTCTCTATATCTATAGACGTTTTTAAATCTAAACTCCAAAAAGCAACGAAATTGTCAGACATCCATTAGTGCATGCGAGGGAAACAACTGGAAATACAGCGCTGGTTGTTCTCTCCATACTTGATAATGACAGAATCCAACGGTGTGGGCGAAGGTATAATGCATGTATTAAATTGTATGAAATAATCCCCAAAAAAGCACAAACACGGCAGAGATGGCAAGTACAGCAGCTGCTGGAATTAGCTGAGGGTGACGCTAACAGACAGCAGACAAACGGCTAGCAGTGACAGCAGAGGCAATCCACCTGTCACTCAAGTGGCCACGCCCTTAATTATGCAGAACTGTAAGGCTTAATATAATTTAAACGGATGAGTTGTAAAAAAATTCACCTCCCTCACAGTTGTCATGAAGGGCAAAATTAGCTATATAGACCAAAACCTCTTTTAGTACCAGGCTGTAAACATATTTTTTTCCGGCATTTTAACATGGGGGAGATGCAGATTTGACTCACTTTTGCTGTCAGCCTCAAGCGGCCAGTCAATGAATTGCAGTTTAATTCACTTCCGTGCTGGTTTCAAGAGAGAGACTGGGAGGTTGCCGCTTGGTCAGTACATTATAATCTGTTATGGTCTATTACTGAACCGATACCGAATCGTCCTCGTCTACATCGCGATGCACCTTAGAGACGATTAATTTCAACACCCCTATTGGATAATCAGAGGGTTGCTAGATGGGACAACTCAATTGGACAAGCCAAATATAAACACATGAACTTAAATTCTTTCACAACATTTTAGAAAACACCATTTAAATTACTATAATTTAGCTTAATTAAACATAATTATTATCAAAGACACTTTTTAAACAATAAATTTGCTTTCAAAGTGTATTTGTCTCAGAAATCTGTGGGGGCATGTGGTTCGCATCCTTCAGTTTGAACGGACATGACGCTTCTGGTTACTCAGAACACAGTGAGGTCATAATCTGGCTTCGTTCTATTTCAGTATTCTGTTCCATTCTGCCCTTAGAAAAGAGCTGTCAATCAAAGCCTCCCTGACACACATTTGTACAAAAAGACTCGACCTGTGGGACAAATGACCCTGACAGATCACTGTATGACTCACAGTCATTCTCCTGCTTGTAAGTGTTGAGCCGCAGATCACAGCAAGGAACAAACCCTTCAAATTTAAAGGCCCCCTGAAGTGCCTTGGAACGCGCAGCTTTGTATGATGCGTTGACGTAATTTCCACTGAAACAGGAAGCTAAGGCGGGACATATTGATTGGCTCCTCCCCCTTTTCAAATAGCCAATATCGTTTAGTTTACATCACAGACTGTAACTCGTACTTGACAGCACCATGGAAGCGAATCCGAGCGCTGATGATACGTTGGATTTAATAGTAGAGGTGTGAATAAATTCTAGCCATTTCATTCTTAGCCAACGTACGTAGTATCTACGGAATAATACTTGAGCGTTTGAGCAACCGAACACACATCTCCAACCCATATTGCTCTGTGAAGTGTCAACGCTTTGGCCAGCTGGTATTTACTATTTATAGCATAAGGGGGCGGGAGTCGCGGGACGCTTTAGATTCTAGAGAGCATTTGATTGGACAGAAAATGTGATGAGAAGCTGAAGTCCGCAGTGATGATCCATTTTAGCGGAAGTTAGAGACTGTAAGTTTTGAATGCTAATCTCCTAAACGCGAATTTTGTCATTGTTTTGGAACACACCAGCATTTTCATAACCTTAAGGCTAACATATTCATACTAAAAGCTAAAAAAACTTACATTTTAATTTTAGGGGGCCTTTAAGGGAAGAAGATATAATTTTATGACAGATCGCAATGTTATGTTTTTCATGACATTTATTAGCAACAGTTTTTCTTTATATAAAAAGAATTCCAAACAATTACACTTGAAATTTGATCTATTCTTGCAGATTTTTTAAAACAATTTCCAAACAAAGATCATTGCCTGCCTCTCTCAATTACTCAAACTCAGCCTTCACTACACAGATGTTGCTTCTTGATAGATGTGCATGAAAGAGCTCATTTGACAAAAATGCAGTGGAAAACGTACGGCATGGAGAGAGTTTTTCTATATTAAGACAGTGTTATGTGTATGTGTGAGAGATCAGCTGAACGTGAATAATGATGTGAGTGTACAAGTGTGAATCTATGTGTTGTGTGTGCTGTGGGTCGGTGGCATACACGCGGGGCAATTACAGGTACAAAAAGCATTCCTTTTAGAGCCGTAAAAGAGTGTTTCCATGGTGATGGGGTCATCCCATCAGGACCAAAGAGGGATGAGAACTCTTAAAGGGTTAGTTCACCCAAAAATGAAAATGAAGTCATTAATTACTCACCCCCATGCTGTACCAACCCCGTAAGGCCTTGGTTCGTCTTCGGAACACAAATGAAGATATTTATGATTAAATCTGAGAGGTGCATGACTGCTACATAGGCTCCCTAAGGGAATGACACTTGACGGCCCAGAAAGTCATTAAAGAAAATGTTTAAATATTCCATGTCACAACAGTGGCTCAACTATAAGTTTATCAAGCGACGAGAATACTTTTTGTGCGAAAAAACAAACAAAAATAACGACTTTATTCGACTATTCCTTTTCTTCCTTGTAGGCCTGAAACGAGACTTCAAGAGATTTCCACGACGCATGCGCGAGAATTGCGATCTCCTTCAACTACTTCAGTTAAGTTCTCGCGCATGCGTCGTGGAAATCTCTTGAAGTCTCGTTTCAGGCCTACAAGGAAGAAAAGGAATAGTCGAATAAAGTCGTTATTTTTGTTTGTTTTTTCGCACAAAAAGTATTCTCGTCGCTTGATAAACTTATAGTTGAGCCACTGTTGCGACATGGAATATTTAAACATTTTCTTTATTGACTTTCTGGGCCGTCCGGTGTCATTCCCTTAGGGAGCCTATGTAGCAGTCATGCACCTCTCAGATTTAATCATAAATATCTTCATTTGTGTTCCGAAGACGAACCAAGGCCTTACGGGGTTGGTACAGCATGGGGTGAGTAATTAATGACTTCATTTTTATTTTTGGGTGAACTAACCATTTAATAGTTTGAGTCGGTCACCTCTCGCCAGCCTGGGGGTAAAGTGCAGGTGTTAAGACAAGAGGATCCCTAGGTATTGCATCTCTGTATGAATGTGATTTTCACTCTTTCTTGTCTTCTTTGAACCCCAGTTGTTGTAAAGCATGACTCGAAACTAAGGGGAAGTGGAGATGCTGCGCGTAGCCTCCCGTTTCTTCCATTCCAGAGCGGCAGGAGTCTCGCCATGCTTCATGTAATCAATGTTTATTTTTAGCCCAGCTCGCTCGGTTTTCGAAAGAGAAAAGGCCATTCGGATAAATGGGTTTTTTATCATTAGTCACAGACAAAAGAATAGGCAACAGCAGGGCTAGTCTCATTGTGCTGGGTCCGTGAATGGTCGTCGCACAGTTAGGGGTTGACATAGTGCTTTACTGGCTCAGTGGAGTTCCAGTAAAGGCTGACTTACACTCTTCGGTCTTTGTAAAGCCCTGGCGTTGTGTGTGTTTATGAGCTTAGGCCAGCGGTACAGAGAGAGATAAATTCCGTGCCCAAACGGTGTCGATAATGCTCGTTACAGTCCATAATGAGGTCACAGGCGCACTGTCTGGCCCTGATAAAGATTTATAGAGGCTGCGACTCATTGGAGTCCCTCTGTATCCGGGCCCGTGCTGTGCAGCACTGCCACCGCTGGACACAGGAAGTGCTCGCTGAGACATGTGGGCGCCCTGCTGCTTTCGCTGGAATTGAACTCGTGTGCTATTGCTGCCACTTTCCATGAAGAGGGTACAAATTAGTGTCCCTTTACTTTTTTTAAAGCATTAAAGACAGCAATCACATTTTATTTTATTTTTTAAGAATCTTGCTAGATATATTATATAACAAAAAATTAACCAAGCATGAAATGTAGCTTGTTTTGAACATTTATTTATATAAATTATTATTATAATGTAAATTGTTCAAAAGTTTGGGTGCGGTAACATAATAAAAACATTTTTTTTAAGAAGTTTCTTCTGCTCACCAAGGCTGCATCTATTTGATTAAAAATACAGTAAAAACAGTAATAATGTCAAATATCATTACAATGTTAAATAATTGTTTTCTGTCAATACATTTTAAAATGTAATGTTTTTTTCCTGTGAAGGTGAAGCAGAATTTTCAGCATCATTACTCCAGTCTTCATGTCACATGATCCTTCAGAAATTATTCTAATATCCTGGAATAACATTTTTCATTATAGTCAACGTTGAAAACCATTATGCTGCGAAAAAGTGACTTTTTTCAGGATGTCCGATAAATACAAAGTTGGCATTTATTTGAAATAGAACTTCAAGATTTTGAACTATATATATATATATATATATATATATATATATATATATATATATATATATATATATATATATATATATATATATATATTGTTCAAATATAATATATAAAATAATGTATAAAATAAATCATTTAATGAATATAAAATATTTATATATAGAAAAATATAATAGATTTATGTTATACAACTTTTGTCTTTTTAATTTTATAATTATTATATAATATAATATAATTATTTTTTATATTAATGTATATTGCTAGAAATTGGAATCTGTATGTAGAAATGTGTATGTTGACATCTCACAAAGGTTTCAGAAATGGCAAACATCATATAAAATTCATATGAAAACAGCTCATGTAATATTTAGTTTGAACCTGTGGTTGATTATCAAGATTTTCTGAAGGTTAAGAGCCTCCTTTCACTGACAATTTAAAAATATAAGTTTCAGGCCCTATTTATACCCTATTCGTGGAAAATGTTGAAAATATCCACCACTGAGTTGTAGTGTAAGAGTGCTGTTTGCTTGGTTGAGACAGCTGTCCTTGACCATGAAGAGTTTTCAGCTAGTGATCTATACAAAACCTGCACAAGGTTCAGTCCTTATCGGTGACACACAGAGAGAGATGTGATTTAACAATGTGTCTGCATGAAATCTGTCGCAAGTATCTGAAGTATCTGTACCCAGTGTCTTTTTAGTTTCTGTCAAACATTCTTAATTCATTCTTAATTTTGATTTCAACAACTAATTGTAAATATGGTAAATAAAAATACGGCTTTGTAGCTGTACATTGCAATTTTCTGCTAGCTTTTGAATTTCTCATGTTTATTCTTTATTTTTAGTATTGGACTTCTGCTAATATTACTGGATCCTATAAGATAAATTGCTTTTCCTTATTATGCTTGGAATAAAAGCTGCAGGATTAACATCAAGCCAGTGTGATTTCCTTCTCAGACATTTTTGCAGTGGGACGTATTCATGTTTGTGCAAATGCTTTGTTTTATGTAGGAACTGCCCTGAGGCTTCTTTTAGAGGTGATCAGCAGTGTACACTGCCAGGAGATGCTGCTGCTCCCCACCTTCTCCTGCACATGTACTACACACAGGGCCAAGATCAGCAGGAGGAAATACACCGTTATTCAGCCATGGGCCAAACCTGTTGGCGCGTGCTAGAATCAATCATATTAATGCCATATCCTCAGACTCGCATACACACAAGTGTACTACACAGCCTATTATTTACACACAGTGCACAATACACACATATAAGCAAATACTAAAATACAGAAGGCACTGCTCTGAAAAACCAAACCCATGTGGGCTTCTTATTTTAAGATTTAAAAAAGAGAAACAATGAAGTAAAATGTTTTTGGGAGATGTTGCTCTCATTAGGTCATTGCTGTGGCCTAATTTGGTGTTCCAGACACACCTGATTTCTTCTCATTCTTCGCCTCAGATTGCCAGTAGCTAGGAGCCCCACATCGACTTTAGTTATGCTGTGGTGCCACAGACAAACGAAATATCTCTGTTTTCTCCTGCAGAGCTGCTACATAATTAAATCCTGTGGAGATCATGTAGATAATTAGACACACATGCAGTGTGTTTAACTGAATGATGAGAGGAACAATCAGGGCAACGACTATTTGAGTTTAAATCCATGTGTTTAGGAGCTTTTTATTTTAGTATATGGAGTGATAGAGTCTAATGTACCACTAATATTAAGACTAAACTGTATGGATGGTTACCAGGTCAGTTTGAGGCCAGTTGATGGTGACTTGCTATGTTGATATTTATTAAACTTGTTACTAATTCTGATGATTTAAACTTAAATCTAGCTAAATAAAAGGAATTAAAAGAGTAAAAACATGATACATAGATAAACTTCTCATCTGGCAAAACACCGGTGTATCATAATTTTTTACAGCTGCTTGTTTTACTGTGAGATTTTCCCATGTTGATTGTACTGTCTGTGGTGTTCTTACTCATCAGCCAATCACATGGCATCAACTCATGTAGTTATAGATTTGGTCAATATGATCTGCTAGATTTCAAACGGAGCATCAGAATGGGGAAGAAAGGTGATTTTAAGCAACTTTGAACGTGGCTGAGTATTTCAGAAACTGATGATCTACTGGGATTTTCTCGCTCAACCATTTCTAGGGTTTACAGAGAATGGTCAGAAAAAGAGAAAATATTCAGTGAGGAACAGTTCTGTGGGTAAAAATGCCTTGTTGAGAATGGCCAGACTGGTTTGAGCTGATAGAAAGGCAACAGTAAATCAAATAAACACTAATTACTACCGTACCGAGGTATGAAGAAGAGCATCTCTGAACGCTCAACACGTCAAACCTTGAAGCAGACGGCCTACAGGAGCAGAACACCACACTGGTGTCACACCTGTCAGCTAAGAACAGGATACCGACGATACAATTTGCACAAACTCACCAAAATTGGACAATAGAAGATTTGAAAAATGCTGCCTGGTCTGATGAGTCTCAATTTCTGCTGCGACATTCAGATGGTAGGGTCAGAATTCCGTGTAACAACAGCATGGCTCAATCCTGCCCTGTATAAACGGTTCAGGCTGGTGGTGTAATGGTGTGGGGGATGTTTTCTTGGCACACTTTGGGCATCTTAGCACCAATTGAGCATCATTTAAACGCCACAGCCTCAGTATTGTTGCTGGCCATGTCCATCCCTTTATGACCACAGTGTGTCATCTTCTGATGAATACTTCCAGCAGGATAACACGCCATGTCACAAAGCTCAAATCATCTCAGTCTGGTTTCTTGAACATGACAATGAGTAAACTATATTTAAAAGACCTCCAAAGTCACCAGATCTCAATCCAGTAGAGCTCCTTTGGGATGTGGTGGTGGAACAGGAGATTCGCATCATGGATGTGCAGCCGACAAATCTGCAGCAACTGCGTGATGCGATCATGTCAATGTGGACCAAAATCTCTGTGGAACGTTTTCAGCTCCTTGTTGAATCCATGCCACAAAGAATAAAGGCTGTTCTGAAGGCAAAAGTGGGTCCAACTCGGTACTAGCAAGGTGTACCTAATAATGTGGCCTGTGAATGTATATAAAATGTTGACAGGGCAAGAAATCCAGATTCATCTCTTAAATGATGCAATCTTTTCTGGTTATTCATTTGAAGCTTTTGTTCCCCGCCTGCAAACCTTGAGTGCACCCCTGTGCTTGTAACCGAAACGCAAAGGAATCTCAAACCTTTATCTCTGCGCTGACTGAGAGAAGTTCCCACCACTTTGATGTAATAACAAACATGATACAGCCATATCTTTCTTTAACATGTTGTTCCTTCAACAATTTTACAGAGCATAACATATTGGAGTCAAGCATTAGATAAGGCATCGAGTCAGAAAAAGGAAATGTTAGAGATTAGAGGCTGTTTGGCTCTTTATTGAAACACAGAGGGGTTTTCTGCTTTAAATGTATTCAAAACATCCTCAACAATACCTCTGTCTAATGTGGTAATCTGGTGACTGCAGGAGTGCACATTGTTCTCCTATGAATCAGAAAGAGAGCTGTCAAGGGATGCAGCTCTCTCTCACTCTCTCTCTCTTGTGTCTGTGTACGATGTGTTATTGGTCATGCTCATTCAATAGGCTTCATTCAATGGTCCCTCACTGACTGGGATCAAATGATGTGGGAGTCTGTTCAGTCAGTAGCACTAATGTCTGTGCAGTATCAGAGGGCTAGTGTCAGGCTGTGGTCACAGTTCTTTAGTCATTCATTAGCTCTTCTTTCTCCCCACTTCAGAAATTATATATTTACTTATTTTAATATACATTTAATACATTATACATATAGCTTCTTTCAAAATATTTAGCTTTTCCCATTACGTTAAATTTTGACACCAAGAAGTAACATTATTTAGTCCCTTTCCACTTTCTTTAAATATTACACAATCTCATTGATCAAATTTGAAGCCCAATCAAATTGATCAATGACTGCAAAGTGCAAACCAACATTTGGTATCAAAATATAGCTAGGGCCCACTGTGGGAGTGATTTGATTGGTCTAAATTTGCAACTACGTTATACATTCATTTTATTATTTTTAATTATTTCTTGCTTATTTACTGTTTTTGTTAGAAAAAATAAAATAAAAGTATCAGTGAAATCAGTATCTGATTGTTAAACTGTACTGAGATTTCCAAGTTTATATTTGTGTTTCCTTCTAAGCGAACACTGATTCTCTGTTGCTCGTTACTGTTTTATTTTGACAAATGACTTTACTTGTGTTTGTCTATCTGTCTGTCATAACGTCATATCCTTCTTTATGTCTGTAAATCTAGTGTATTGTTATATTATTCTTTCTAACATTATATCTATTGTTTTATCGTTCCATCATTTTATCATTCTCTAATGTTTAAAGGGACACTTCACCCATTTGCATTAAGCTTTGTATCTTTAGAAACCCAGTCATATTTTTGAATGGTCATGGTTTATTCCCTTATTTTCCCCTGAGATGGGAGAAATAAGGATTTAAGTGTTCCACTTCCTGCTTTTTTGACGTAAAAATTGTCATTTTGTGTCATAAAAAGCAGGAAGTCCCATTTCTTTGTATAAGGGTTAAGACTACAAACACAAGCTCATCATTTTTACGAGGGCACCAAGAGGGCACCAAATTCAAAAATTATTTTACATTTCGACTACATATATGACCCACTTTCAATAAAGATTAATGTTGAAATGAGTGAAGTGTTCCTTTAATCTATCATGCTGTATCTATCATTCTTATCGTCTTATCTTTTGTTCTATTGTTCATTCGTTTTATTGTTAGGGTTAGTTATATCTGTATTGTTCTATTCTATCTGACATTAAATGGTTCTATTATTCTGTCTATCATTCCATCTAATCTTCTATGTATCATTCTATGGTTTTATCATTCTTTCAGTCAATCTATCATTCTTTGATTCTTTCGTTCTATCATTATATGGTTGTATCTGTCATTCTAACTGTCATTCTATGTAACGTTCTATCATTCTTACATTCTATCTGTCTGTCTGTCTCTCAATCATTCTGTCCACCATTCTGTCTGTCTACAAGGCATATACTTCAAGACTTTTTACTGTAAATATCTGTAAACTCTCAGACATTATTCCGTCTCAAGCTCTTTTCCAGTTACAAATTACATATACAGCAGTAGGGGTGGGGGAAAAAAATCGATTCTTAGATGCATCGCGATGCGGACGTGGACGATTCTGAATCGATTCACAAATGTCAAAAAAACGATTTTCCCCAAAAAAAAAAAAAAAAAAAGTTATATATATTTATAATAACGTAATATTGACGGAACGCGAAAGACGGAACTCTGAAGCGCGGAAGTGCAGTGGCCGGACCGCCTGTGGCGTGCACATAACAGAGACGCGAAGGCTGAGCACGCTAAATCCAAGGGGGTAATCCATCGACCGGAAGTTGAAGCCGGCCGGGTGCCGCCATCTTGTAGCAGAACTTCACTTGCGTTAGCATTTCCATTGAGTCCCATTCATTTTGGCGTCACTTTGACAGCGAATAACTTTACATCTGAGGCGTTTAAAGACTCCAGTTGTCCATTATTTATTTCTAAAGAAACACGACAATGTATAAAGGGCTCCATTACCTTCTATGTTACATTATGGCCCCGTAGAAACAGTTTTTGTAAAAATAGGCTAACGATTGCGTCATAACCACTCGACTCCCTGTCGCGCTGTACAGAAATTACCGTACAGACAGGAGGAGAAGCTCGCAGGCAATCGGGGGGACGTCCCCTCAAGGGAGAAGCCCATAGATAATGAGTCCATAAAACCGAATAATTAATCAAAATACTTACTCCTGCTCACTCATGCCAAAGAACTCTTTGCTCAAGTTCCCCGTCTCTGCAAGATTAACGTTGGCAATTTTCACGCACAGCTACTAGATTAACGTCTGTCAGACAGGTTGCTCACGTCATCAAGCTTAGTTTGAGTCGGTTTGAGTCTGCGCGTTAGGAATGGAAGTGCTCAAAAATCGCTAAAAATGGGCTTCAACTGTCTCAACTGAGTTCTATGAGATGGCTCTGTCCACTTCTTATACTGTCTCTGGCTAAATCCAAACACCCTCCTTGTTAGGTTAAAAGCTGACGTGGAAATATTTTGGCTTCTGAAGTTGAAGGGGGAAAGGAGCTGGACAAGAGCCACCCTAGTTCTAAGCTTTGTAGAATAAAACTAACGACGGAAACACAACAAATATGAGAAGCCGTATGACACGTCTCCAGCTAGAGGAGGAAAAACACTCGGCTGTACCAGTCGTTATAATATTAATTTACAACAAGTATGCTCCTGGTTCAGGCACACATTTATTTTCCTGTTGGTTCTTTGCAATGTTGATAAAAATATATTGTACGTTAATTCTTTATGGGTAGATAAAGAATTAACTTTATGGGTAGATAAAGAATTAACTTTATGGGTAGATAAAGAATTAACGAATTATGGGAGATAAGAATTATCTCCCGTAATTCTTTATGGGTTGCCTAAGAAGTAGACAACAAGCATGTTTGCATGTCCTCACTAACCATCATTACATTTTCATTGAAATCAAACAAATAAAAAGTGCAATTAATACCAAAATGTTGCTGCTAATATAATCATATGTTGGTCTAGTGTATTTTCGTTTACTGTTGTGAAATGGAAAATCAATAATCGCTAATTGAGAATCGTCAATAATCGAAAATCGACTGTAATCGAATCGGGACTTCAATAATCATAATCGAATCGAATCGGGAAATCAGACAGATTAACCACCCCTATACAGCAGTTATGTGAATTTCTTCGAATCGGATTTCATTAGAATTCTGCTGTTGTGACTTGTTGCAATGCTTGCTCAATTGAAATCCAATTGTAAATGACGCACAACTCTCATATGTATCTGTAAGTGTTGGCACAGTGCAGTAACAGTCATCACCTGCTAAATAATATTTGGATCAGTCGTGTAATCCCTGGCACTTGATTGTGACGCATCACAGTTTACAGTTTGAGCTGGATAAACTGAGGCAGGAGGTGTATCGCTGCCCCTCTTCCTGTGCTAATTAGAACAGGCAGTTCTAATCAAGCTAAGTGCGACCGACTGCGTTGAGTGGCTGTGTGCCTCTGTACATCAGTAGGTCGGGATGGTGTGTGTCAATGGGGCCTTAATGATCCACACAGAGCGAGACAGGCCTGTATCTCTGTTTCCACTGCCATTACGATGTTCTCTCTGAGAGGACCATTGAATGGTTGAAGTTTATAAGAGGGTTGATAGCGAGCGCTGCCATGGATTGTCACGTTTATCTAAACTTGAGGGGCCGAAATAGAAAACAAGAGAGGGAGAGTGCCGAAAGAGAAAAGATGACAGAAAAAAAGAGAATATAGAGGGAGGCAAGGCCAAGAGGAAGCACTGAGATAGTTGTGAAAGGAAATATATACAGTCTCAGAAATGTTTTATAGAAGACTAGCAGACTGGACAGAAATAGGCCAGAAATTCACCCTGATAGCTGAGAAAAGCAGCGTGGCTGTGTGCCAGTGTCAAAAAATGCCATGCGTCCCTTTGTTCTCCTTTCTGTGGCTTTGTAAATATCGCAGCCTTGTGCTGTTTGTATTCCGAGCTAATTACTGTGACTGTAATTAGCAAGGTTTGAAATAAAATATCATGGATTTATTTGAATTAGTGACAAGCGCAAATGAATTTGGCATTGCTATTCACGATTAAAAATGGGTGAGACATAACCTGCTGTTTTTTTATCTAATAACTGAAATAATCCTAAAATATTCATCTCTCTTATTATGAAGTAAGGTTTTGCTCAGACGTTTGCTCTAATTGAATCAAACAAAGCCTTTGATTGAATTTAACTTAATAATAATAAAAGTATAATAAAATAATAATTTTCAATATTTTAATAACTGAATATTTTCAGTCCACTTCCTGATCATGAGTTTATGTAGCTCAGAGGAATATTTCTTACCTTAAGATGTAACATGTTTGAAGCTTGCATGACTGACTTTTTTTGTGTGTCTTTTTTTAGACATGTATCACTTATGTTGGGATATTTGGTTGCAGTTTGTCATTTTTTCTTTTAAACTGTTAGAAGGGATTTTTTTAAAATAACGTATTAGCTATATATACTCACCTAAATACTAGTTTTATATTTGTGCACCAACATGTTTTTAGTTTTCAGACAGTTCAGCAAAACGATGTGATCTGAAGGTTTGATTCCTTCACCATGTCATTCTAATTTGGTTGGGTCTCTGAAAGTTTGAATGTCTGCGTGTTTCACGTTTGCCTCTGTAAAATAGCTACCTGTATATATAAAGGGCTGTGAATCATGATGGCTGGTATAATTTGTTCTTCACTCTCTGATCGCTGTCATGGAACACTGCCCGTGTATGAGGTTAAAAGATTATCAAACTAGATCTTATTTGTGCCACTGAAGCCTAAACCTCATGTTTCGTCTGAAAAGCAGCTACTTATACTGCAGTAGCTGGTGTAATTGAATGCTTTTAAACCATCTATTCCATTTTGATTGTCACTTTGGCTGTTTTGGAACACTGACAGAGATTAACATATACTGTAACATAATGCTAACATATTACTTCCTAGGCATAAATAAACTGGCTGGAAATTAGTAGAAAATCAACATATGTATATTAATTGATATGCACTAGTTTAACTCTGATGTTTTATTTGGAGATGTTTCTCCTACAGTGCTCTGGGGAAGTGTGTGTGTGTGTGTGTGTGTGTGTGTGTGTGTGTGCGTGTGTGTGTGTGTGTAAGAGGAGTTGGACCTTTGAGGGTGAATGGGTCTGACAGTTTGTGTTGTAAAAACCCAACGTCCTCGGACTGAGGAGTGTGTGTGTGTGTGTGTGTGTGTGTGTGTGTGTGTCTAGACCCAAATCCCAGAGCATTGCAGACTAACATCCTCCTCCTCCACTCTTTTGTGCTGATTTAATTTAACAGTGGGTTGAATTACTAACGTCCCAAAGGCGCACAGGGCATCCTAAAAGAGCCTTTCTCATATTTACTCACCAATAATATTCATATGCAGTTCTTTGACATCCCTCCTGTGTCTTGCCAAACACTGCAACATGCACCTTTTTAAGGAGCGGCGTAGTTTAAATAATATTGAGAAGTTGACATCATAGTTGTCGCTTTGTTTTAAAAGTGGGCGTGTCTTATAAATATGAATTAAGTCATGCATAAATCATTTAACATGATATTTTACCATTTTGATAACTAAATGGTTGGTAGTAAATAGTAGGCGACGTATTGAAACATCTATCTCCTTTCTAATTTAATTATAATAATTTAAATAGCTCAGAATTTACGCTCTATCTCAGTGGATTTATATCTCAATTGTATATCCTTTTGTTTTGTGATTTAACTGGAACTGAGAAGTCATGATACTTTGGAGCACACAATTGTAAAAGGAATTTGTGAATTATTTTATAATTATTATGCATGCAGCTTTATTACAAGGAATCTTTAATACATCTGTTTTTCTAAAATTTCATTTGTTACATTGCAGGACCATTTGGACAATTTCAGTTGTTGATTAAATTATTTGTGAGTGACAAAGCAAATATTTTTACAATGGCGTCAGTACCCGAACTTTCTATTGCATGAGGTGGCAATATATATCCATGACCGCTGTCATTGGCCAACAAAACAATATTATTAATGTCAATTTAATCTTTATTACGTACAAACTAAGGAAAATATTCGATTATTCAGGATTTTTTTACCTTTTATGAATGTAAACGGTCTGCAACGTTTTAAAGATTAAAAGTTATTGTTTCCTAAAAGAAAAAAACGTCATTGATCTTCATTGGCTGCCTATAAACAACGTCTACTTTGACCCACCCTCAAGCACTGTATTGTAGCTTAGATTTTGGTTTGTGTTGTCGACAGGTCGAGAAGATGCCATTTTCAGGACTGCAAATCCACTTCATGACTTGTGCTGGAATTGATACGGAAAAATTGACGCCTTCTTTCATGTTCATATCACTGGTGAATTATTGTTCAATTATTGAATAATAATGCACACCTGAGGTGTGTCGGCTGTTTGCGTCATGGCTGCATTACCACCTCGGGTATGCGTTATTTTTCTTTCTAATAATTCAGCGGCCCATCATCAATTATTCCTTATGTAATAGGCCTCTTGTTACCAAAACGTGCTGTAAGCGGTAGACCAATCACAACAGACTGGGCCATCTGACCAATCAGAGCAGAGTAGGCTCTTGGAAAGGAGGGGTCTAGAGAGACTGAATTTTCGAACAAACCATTGTTAGATTCTTTGAGAAATAAGGTCATGTGCAATGTATATTATGAGAAAATTAATACCTCCAATACCAAATTAGGAACCTTTAAAATAGCATAATGGATGCACTTTAAAATAAATCTGTTTTATAGAGAGAATTAAGCGAATTGAAATCTTTCCAAATACATCTGATCGGGAATTAAAGGGGTCATGACATGGTTTTTTGTTTTGTTTTATTATGTTCCCTTAGGTGCAATTATAGTATTACTATAGTTTTTTGTACAAAATTTTTTTAAAAATGTAGTGATTTATGACCTTTTCCCACCCTATTTCTCAACCTCTGATTCAAACAATCTGTTTTGGAGGTGTTTCCCCTTTAAGAGTTCAGTGTTAACGCCCACTGTTATGATTGGCTAACGTCAGTGCTGCTTATGCATAAATTATTAACGTTAATCATTTTGTATCACATGTAGGCTACACAATGCTCCATCACATGAAACTTCGGTCTTCGATCTTTTACCATCGTGTGTCAATTCTCAATTGATTTTGATTCATATGCACGAGAGAGAGAGAGGGAGAGCAAGACAGTTTGAAGGCGCACGCGGCCGTGGCTCTCTCTCTCTCTCTCTCTCTCTCTCTCTCTCTGCTCACTCTTTCAGTAACCTGCCCTGTCACACTCATCTACATCACTTACCGATAAGATAAAGCTTTGGCGCACTGCATATGCTGCAAATAAACTGCATCCAACTGCTTTCCCTGACGTCTGGATCGTTCGGCAGCATTCAAACATGTTGTTTGTCCACAGCAGGAACAGCACATCTGCGTGGCATCGCAGTCATCTTGTAAACAGACCCACTCGCTGCACGACAGCGCATGCGATGATGCGAAATGAGGCGTAGTTGTCTTGCGCTGGAGGCGGTCATATGCAAACGCCTGGTACGTCACTTCGTACCGTGACGTCACTAAGAACAAAGGATCTAGAACGAGCTGTATTTAGAGCTTGATTAAATAATGCTTCGTTTATAATGGGGAGGACGTCTTAAGCTATGAAACGTGCAAGAAGTTTTAGTAGTACATAGATCTCTTATATACCAAAAGATCAAGGCAAATTTGGTTTCTCATGTCATGACCCCTTTAAATTTAATTTTTAATCTAAATTTAAAGGGGCTATGTGTAGCTTTTTACTTAAAAAAATCTTTAAGACAGAGTTTTCATTTGTACATTTATGAGCCAACCATAATGTAATAGAAAAAATAACACCTTGACTGTCCTCCACGGTCGCCTCTATCAGCTTGTATAGTCCATTGTGTGTGGAATAGTCGGGTCCGAATTGGCGCGAAAATTTACAAAATGTGACGTCACGCACGTTCTCGTCTACTTGGGCTTACATCCGGCAGCCATTAGTAAGCAGCGGCAATCGCTAGCAATAGTGTTTCAAATGGACTCTGTGGACGGAAAGAACTAGCCTCCAGCACAATTCAGACACCCACGGAAACTCCTCGTAAGTAAAAAAAATCCTTATCTAGTGCGGCCAGCGAGCGTGCGCACCGAGAACGAGCATGAGACTGGCCGCAGTTTCTCTAAAGGCCACTGGCGTCAGTAACGCAGGGCTCTACAGTGCGACCAATTTGCTCTCATATGCCCCTAAAAATCGATACGTGCGAACCGGAGAAATGATTTACGAGCACAATGTGCGAGTAACTACAACCTACCATAATCGAAAACGAGACGATAACTAAATAAAAACTAGTTTTGATTGACAAAAACTATGACGAAAATCTATTGACATTTTCGTCAACGAATAAAAACTAGACAAAAATGTTAGATAGTGACGATTTGGGAAGCGATCCAGTCAGAACTGATGTCCTGCGTGCGTTTGTGGCAGATGAGCACATTTGTACTGTAACGTGCTGATCTACCCGGCGGCACACGGGTTGACATGCGCTGCATCTCATAAAACGTTAAAAATGTAAACGTGTGGGAGAATTAGTAGAGCAGATATAGATCTGAATAAGAGTGGCGACGCAAAAAAAGAGGTACGATTTTCTGTGCGCACACACCCGACCCGAAGCGTGCAGCCATGCAGATAGAAACATATAAAGCGCACAAGGACTGAATCAAGCTCTCTTTCGTGTCTGAATGGACAGATACACAACATTATGTCAAAATGTCCGTTTTGGAGAGCATTCAGGTAAACTATGTTGGTTATGTCTTAAACAGGTTTGAGTGTATCGGATGTGCATCAGTGCAATATTGATCCGCATGTCATTGGACAGGATCCGATGTCTTAAAGTGACCGTGGGTAATAAACCTAATGCTGTCTGTGTCATCAAGCAACAAAAGAAAAAGAGAATAGCATTCACTGCTCGTTAATAGCTTTAATAAGGATTCATTATATTTAATTCATACAAACAAATATGTCTGCTTCTTGACAGAATAAAAAATGATGTATGCAAGTAGTTATACTTTAGGAAAAGTGGTTTTATTTAATTTTAAGATATTTTTTAAGTCACAGTAGTTAAATCTGTATCTATATTGCATGTTCAAACTTTACAATTATTCATATTAACAGGTTAATAGATGTTTTCTCCGGGAGTATATGGGTTTGGAAATTTTAAAGAAATTCTAAATTAATGCATTACAATTGAACTAAACCCATTATATTTTAGTCATCTGAATTGTTTTAGTCTAGTTTTAGTCGACAAAATACAATAAGATTTTAGTCGACTAAATCTACAGTAGATACTAATACTAGTAAATACTAATACACTAATTTAAACTAGTTTCTCCTCCATGTTGTGGAAAGAGCCTCTGCAGTGGAAAGATGCAGATGTCCACTGGGAGTGCCAATGTGCTCCTAGCCTCCTCCTGAGATCAACACGTTCCCCTTGTTCTGTTTTATAAAGTGATTGTAAAGTGTGATTTATACTTCTGCATCAAATCGACGGTTTCACACCATAGTTGAACACAAAGAGAAGGAGCACACACGTAGTGTATATATATATATATATATATATATATTCCGCCTTCACTAGTGTGCATGAACTAGCTTTACAGATAGCTAACAGTTTCCAATAAAGAACCAGAAGCTTCTTGCTGTTTTGTGGTGTTTTACTGAAAGGACTGTAAAACTGTAACATACAAAAATAAAGAAGAGCATATTACAATCTCAATATGATGAATATACAATACAAAACTAAATAAGTAGTCTAGAAATAACTAAAACCTTCAAATCACGATCGCATAGCAAGCAAATAACACAATGCTAATTTACAGATTTACAGAATAGAAAATGCCATAGAGAAGCTAACGCTACTAGCGTCACATATTTCCTTACAAATTACGCATAGAAAACATGCTAAAATGACTAAATAGGATATTAAAGGAAAGCTAAGATCTCTAAGAAACAAATACTTACAGACAGATATTCGTCAGACCCAAAATGATAGTTTATAAACTTTAACACTCCGGAGATTGACTTGCAGTGAGAATGTTATGAGAACAACTGAGCTACGGAAACTCTGCGTGGACAAAACACAAGAGACTCAAAACTCAAATACCTCTTCTCACAAGGGGGCAGTACACTCCCCGCCTGGAATACTACTATAACACTATTAACCCTTAACTAATAACACAATTTCCGAAACAGGTCTTGAATACACCTTAGCAGTACCTTCTTTAACTATGCGTACATCTACTTTCCGTACTCTTTTATCTCGACCAGGATAAGTGTCCACAATAAGCCCAGTAGGCCATTCGTTTCTTTTGACCTGAGAGTCCTTTAGGAGGACAACGTCACCAATGGCTAAGTTTGGTTGATCTGCTTGCCATTTTCTTCTTGGTTGAAGGGTTGCAAGATACACCTCTCGCCATCGTTTCCAGAACGAGTTAGCCAGACTCTGCACCTGTTTCCATTGCTTCCGGTACAAGTCTTTTGGATCGAAATCTCCAGGAGGAATAGAAAAGGGACATATTTTCTGAGTGAGAAGAGCCCTTGGAGTCAGCAAATCAGGTTGTTGAGGATCAGAAGACACAGGTACTAATGGACGACCATTCATTATGGCTGTTACCTCTGCCATGAGCGTCACAAGTACTTCATGAGTCAGATTTGGAGAATGAACCTTCAGCATCATAGCATCAAGGATACGTCGAGCCACTCCGATCATTCTTTCCCACACCCCTCCCCTGTAAGAAGAGTGAGGTGGGTTAAACTTCCAAGTGCATACCTCCTTTTTGAGGTAGGATTGAAGCTCTGGGTCTTCTGAACTTATCTGAAGCTCCTTGCACGCTCCAACGAAGTTCGTTCCACAATCTGAACGGAAAAGTTTGGTGGGTCCTCTTATGGCCAGGAACCTTCTAAGCGCATTTATGAAACTTGAAGTAGAGAGAGACTCAACTACCTCGATGTGAACTCCTCGTGTGACTAAACAGGTGAACATTACTGCCCAGCGTTTGTTCTCTACCACTCCACCTCTTGTACGGCGGATGCAGATGTTCCACGGTCCAAACACGTCTACTCCGACATGCGTGAAAGGAGGAGATTGGAAGAGACGATCAGCTGGAATGTCTGCCATTTTTTGTTGTTGTACTTTTCCTCTTAACCTGCGGCAAGTTGTGCATTTGTTGAGAAGATTTGTAACCAACCTTTTTCCTCCAAGGATCCACAGTCCAGCAGACCTAATGGCTCCTTCAGTGATGTGTCTGCCTTGGTGCACAACCTGTTCATGGTAGAACTGAACCAGCAAAGCAGCAATGTGATGCTTCTTTGGAATCACGATAGGCTGGCTTTGTTCTTGAGTTATTTCCGCAGAAGTCACACGTCCTCCTACTCGCACCAGTCCTTCTTCGTCCAAAAACACATTGAGATTCTTCAGTGGACTGTGTTTTAGTATGTCCTCACCTTTGTTCAGAGTTCTCAATTCTTTTTCAAAGGTCTCACCTTGAACAGTTCGTACAATGACTAACTTTGCTTGAGTTAGAGCGTCCATCTTTGCTTCCTTTGAATCAGTAGCTTTTGAGATAGATCTGGCCTTTTCAATGAGCTTGGCGATAGCTTGAGTGAGGCGTTTCCAACTGGAGAATCACTCAAACCTGTGTGACCCGAGCGAATTTGCCACGGTTGTAGCTGCAAATGTAGACACTTGTGAGCGGACTTCAATGTCTGTGGCAGGTTCAACAAGTTGAAACTCGTTCGATTGCACAGGACACTCTCCATCACTTTCCCTCAAGAAGTCGGGACCAGTGAACCAATTGGTAGAACTCAGTAAGGAAGCTGGCACATGCCGTGTTCTATGATCGGCAGGATTGATTTCCGTGCTCACAAAGTGCCACTGACTGGGTTCGGATGACTTTCTGATGCGAGCAACACGGTTGGCTACGTAAACATAGAACCTTCGGCTGCTGTTATTGATATAGCCTAAGACTACTCGGCTGTCAGTGTAGTATTTCACTTTGTGAATTTCGATGTCAAGTTCATTTAGCAACATGTCTGCCAACTCCACCGCCAGAACTGAAGCGCATAACTCCAAGCGAGGTACTGTGTGGACTTGTCTAGGTGCTAATTTGGACTTGCCCATGCAGAAGCCTACATGAACGTAACCGTTGGTGTCTATGACTCGAAGGTACGCAACTGCCGAAATAGCTGATGTAGAAGCATCTGCAAAGACACACAACTCTCTTTGACAGGTAGATTGCAGTGACGTGTTCACATACTGTCTAGGAATTTGAAGTTTCTCAAGGTCCACAAGCAAATCTTTCCAAGACTTCCATTGTGCCTCTTTTTCTGCTGGTAATTGAGTGTCCCATTCACAGTTCTCTGAGCACAATTCTCTGATGAGAGCTTTGCCTTGCATGATGATGGGGGCAGCAAACCCAAGAGGATTGTACAAGCTGTTAACAGCAGAAAGGATGCCTCTTCTTGTGAATGGCTTGTCTTCTCTTGATACGAGGAAAGTGAAACAGTCATTTTGCAAGTCCCAGTTAAGCCCTAAACTTCTCTGTAAGGGCAGGGGCTCTGCGCCAAGGTCAAGATTTTTCAATTCTTTTGCACGTTCCTCTGATGGAAATGCTTCCATTACGTCTGGGTTATTGGAGGCTATTTTGTGCAAACAAATGTTAGAGTCCGCCAGCATTTCTTTGGCGCTTTTCAGAGTTTGAATGGCGCTAACGTCTGAAGGAAAGGAAGCCAGTCCGTCATCAACGTAAAAGTTTTTAAGAACAAACTGTTTGGCCTCGTCACTGTACTCATCTTGTGTCGCCAGCGCCGCCCTTCGGAGACCATATATAGCTATGGCAGGAGACGGGCTATTTCCAAACACGTGTACAGTCATACTGTACTCTCTGATTGCCTCTGCAGGATCGTTACCTTCGTACCACAGGAAATGCACAAAGTCGCGGTGGTCCTCGCGAATGACAAAACAGTAGAACATTTGCTGTATGTCCGCAGTGATTGCCACAGGTTCTTTTCGGAAGCGCAAGAGGACCCCAATAAGTGTGTTGTTCATGTCTGGACCACTCAACAAAACATTGTTCAAAGACGTGTCTTTGTAAGTTGCACTAGAATCAAATACTACCCGTATCTGATCAGGTTTGCGTGGATGGTATACACCAAAAAACGGTAGGTACCAACACTCTTGGTCTTTGGTGGATGGCAAGACGGGTTCTGCATGTCCTGACTCAAACATTTTCTCCATAAAGTTCAAGAAATGTTCTTTCATTTGGGGCTTTTTGTCAAGCACTCGACGCAGTGAGTTGAGACGTTTGACTGCTTGGTCTCGATTGTTGGGTAATCTGTGCCTGTTTGTTTTGAAGGGCAGTGGCGCCACCCAGCTGTTGGACTCGTCCATGAACATTTTGTTCATCCATGATCTGCAAGAAGAGTTCATCCTCCACTGACATGGCAGGTTTGTCATCATGTGGGGTTCTCCTGAACAATTTGTTGGTGAGACTGTCGTTTTCATCTATGTCCATCAAGCTGGACATGTTCCAAGCGCTAAATGGGCTGTCAGAGCTCAGAACCTTTTCTTTAACATGGAATGTATTGGTGCAAGAGTCCAACAGAGATGTGCGTCCGTTGTTCAACACTGATGTGCGGTAAACACTGACTTTGCTAGGCACATGAGCACCCCCAAGGCAGACATCACCTATTATGACCCAGCCCAGGTCGAGGCACTGGGTGTACGGAGCATCGTGGGGGCCGTTGTAATGTTCTCTGACCTTGTGCACTTTTGGTATGTCCCGACCGAGGAGGACCAGTATTGAAGCATTAGGGTCCAAATCGGGAATCTTGGCTGCCAAATGCTTGAGGTGAGCATGGTGTCTTGCGGCCTCCGGTGTCAGGATCTCAGATCGATCATCTAGGAGCATGTTGCACTCGATTAATGTGGGCAGCCGGACGCTAGTGTTGCCGTCAAGAGACTCCAGTATGAACCCGTCAGCTTGGCGTGCCCTTGTCTCTCCTACGCCTGAACAGGTCTTCAAAGTGTAAAGTTTGGTGCCTGTGTTAACGTTAAAGATCTCAAAGAATTCTGTCTTTGCCAAAGACCTATTGCTTTGCTCGTCTAACACAACATAGGCTTTCACTGCCTTTTCCTTGTGCCCAGCAGGATAAATGTTTACTAGACAGATTTTGGAGCATGAGCGTGAGCTGATACCTTTTCCACATACCTATGTACATTTGGACACAATGGCGCGCATAGGACTTTCTGCTTGCTCCCCGCCATGCACGTTAGGAGCTTCAGAGCCTGGAGTTTCCGATTTCCAGGGTGCTGGTCCAGGGTGCAGTGCGGTGACGTGTTGGTCACTTTTGCACTAATTGGAATGTACACTTGTGTCGCAATCTTTTGCCATGTGGTTGACGGAAGAACAGCACTTGTAACAAATGGCCAATTCTTTCAGAATGACTTTCCTCTGATCCAAAGTCTTTGCTCTGAAACCACGACACTTGCGAAGGGAGTGTGGTTTGTTGTGGAGCGGGCACAGTTTATCCGGGTCAACTACCTTTTGGTCAGAGGATTCACGATTGCTTTTTGGAGCAAGTATTTCAGTTTTTCGAACAGATACTGCAGTTTTGAAATTGGGCTTAATCATTCTTTCAGGCCTATAAATACTTGGACCACCAGCGGAGAGCAAGGGAGCAAAGCTTGGGTCATTTAAAGTTTTAGCTTTGTCGCACACAAACTTCACGAAAACAGGAAATGGCGGGTATTAGCATGGTGTTGCTCTTTATAGTAGGATGCTGTGGTGATCTATTTTTCTTGGAGGTGAAATGGGAGTTTCTGAACAATGGGTGTGATGCCCCGGGACGTGTCTAGGTAACTCAGACCATGCAGGAGTCCATCTGCCCGGGCTGCATCAAGCTCTGAGATGAGATCACCTCCCTTAACTTGCAGTTTTCTCTGTTTGCGATTTTGGGAAAATCTTCCAACTTTTTCAGGAGAGCATTCTCTATCGCTTCAGGGGACCCATAGCTGTCCTCCAGTCTTTGCCATACCATTTTGACACCAGCTGTGGCATCGTTGGTGTGCACAGCCCTTAATCGTTTCGCTTGCTCTGATGATTTGGGGCCTAACCACTTGCAGAGGAGATCTAACTCCTCTCTTGGGGATAAATAGAGACCTACTGTAGCGTTCAAAAAGGATGCTTTCCAAGCCCAATAATTTTCAGGCTTATCATCAAACGTCAGGAGCCCTGAGCTGACCAACTCTCTGCGCACCAAATATTTGGCTAAGTCCGATGTGGCTGGGGAATTGGATTCGTTTGCACTGGCTACAGGGCGTGGTGACGACAGCCTAGGCTGAAAAGGGACTGACTGGTTCATAAAACGTGGCTGAAATCTGTGGTCGGTAGTAACTGGGGTAGGATACTGTGAGTGAGATGTGAAAAAGGCATTTTTGAACGAGCTTTGGGCATAAGAAGGATTTGCTCCACTGGTGATGCCATACTGTGAGCAATGCGTCACTGGTAGCTCTTGAAACCCCGATTCACTAATCTCGCTGTTTGGTATGTTATGCTCTTTATCTTTATGTTGCTCAATATCACCACTGTATTTTGCTCGCTGAGCTGCTGGAAGCGTCAGTGTGGTAGCTTGGGGGTAATCAGAGCGGTTATTAGTCGGTGGAGGTGGAGCTGGTATGGACTCAACTACGTTGTCGCTGTTTTCTGGAAACCAGGATTCTCCACCTTCATCCCCGGCAGCTGCTTCCAGGACCTCTGCTTCGGTGTTGGCAGCAGCAGCTGCACTCTGTAGACGCAGTTTGAGGAGGTCAGCGCTGAGCTCTGCTTTCATTTTTGTAGCCTCAGCCTCGATGTGGGCCTTTTCTTTTATCACCTCTGCTTCTCTTTCAGCGTATGATGCCTGTGCTTGAGCGGCTGCTGCTTTAGCACGTGCTCTAGCAGCCAAAACGCTTGCATTAGACCACTGACTGGCGCGTGACCGCTGACTGGCGCGTGAGGTGTTGGAATAGTTCGATCTCATTTCCCACAGGTCACCAACGTTGCTGACTGAACTTTGGCGATCAGGGACAGCAGTGTTGTCTTCCGTGTCGACTTTTGGCTGACTTTTCATCCTGTCTTTTTACTATTCTGCCTTCACTAGTGTGCATGAACTAGCTTTACAGATAGCTAACAGTTTCCAATAAAGAACCAGAAGCTTCTTGCTCTTTTGTGGTGTTTTACTGAAAGGACTGTAAAACTGTAACATACAAAAATAAAGAAGAGCATATTACAATCTCAATATGATGAATATACAATACAAAACTAAATAAGTAGTCTAGAAATAACTAAAACCTTCAAATCACGATCGCATAGCAAGCAAATAACACAATGCTAATTTACATAGAAAATGGCATAAAGAAGCTAACGCTACTAGCGTCACATATTTCCTTACAAATTACGAATAGAAAACATGCTAAAATGACTAAATAGGATATTAAAGGAAAGCTAAGATCTCTAAGAAACAAATACTTACAGACAGATATTCGTCAGACCCAAAATGATAGTTTATAAACTTTAACACTCCGGAGATTGAGTTGCAGTGAGAATGTTATGAGAACAACTGAGCTACGGAAACTCTGCGTGGACAAAACACAAGAGACTCAAAACTCAAATACCTCTTCTCACAAGGGGGCAGTACAATATATATATATATATATATATATATATATATATATATATATATATATATATATATATATAATGTATGTATGCAGGGGTTAAATTGGGATTTATTATGTGGGGGTGCTCTCCCTAGGGGGGTCCGGGGGCATGCCCCCCCGGGAATTTTTTTTTGAAAAATAAACCATTAAATAGCACTTTCTGGAGAGTTTTGTGCAAAGAAATGGAGAAATTGAGTATTACATGATATGTGAAAAACTGCAAGGTTAAGAGCATATACTTTGCAACAGGTATTAGGACATTTAGCATTTACATTACTGTTAATCAGTCATCACTTGATTACACGTTGTAATACCTTGTTATGATATAGTGACCCATACAATGTGCCAAACATAATGTGCCACATGGAGAGACAGTGCAGCATATGACAGTAGAAAAATCACATGGTCAACCTAGTCCTGGTTATTTAATTTTGATTTAGTCTTATTTTCCTTACCTTGTCATTCAAGGCCAGGGCACTTTTTTTGACATTTCTGGAACATCCACATCCCGCGCAACCACGGTCTCCCAGGAACATTCATTATTGCTGCGTGCATTTATCCGTGTCAGATGCGCATGCGTGAGCGGTGCGCGATCATGGTCGACTGACAACGAGATTAAGCAGCTGAACAAAAATACGGCCGTGTTCCGATTGTTCTCATCTCAGCTCCGCCAAGACAAAATAGACATGCCATTTGAAAAATCTTTCATTTATTGTCAGAAATATTTTTTCAAAAGCATCACTTTTATCAAATTGTATGTGACATAATTTCCAGTAGGCAACTGACTGCAAACGAGCAGGCTTATGTGCCGGGGCTGAGCCCCGGAGAGCCCCGGCCCAATTTAACCACTGTATGTATGTATGTATGTATGTATGTATGTATATATTGTACTGCCCCCTTGTGAGAAGAGGTATTTGAGTTTTGAGTCTCTTGTGTAGTATATATAATAAATAGTTTGTTAAACTCTGTTACTTGAAAAATGTTCACTGCGCTCCAAAATTTCTTTGTGTGCTCCTAAATTTTTTCATTTAGGAGCACATGCGCTCCTTGGGAAAAACCTTAGCGTAGAACCCTGTAACGGTTAGAAATTTTAGAACTTCCGCAATGCTCCTTTAAAGTGAACATAATTTCATTTTTAATTTCAATTTTAATATTTAATGCATATCAAATTTTTTAAGTTAATGTTAAGTAGCTGACGCATAACATGTCCATGGATTTTTTTTTATGCATCAGCTAACTAACTTTTGATTTTACCTGTTCCTAGAAAAGTAGTATTATCTGGGGAAAAGTTTCCTTTTTCATTATAACAGTGTCTGCTCTGGGTTTTTTTCTTTCATTCATTGCCAGATAATCCTGCACACTGATATTGTGTTTTGTGTTTGTAAATGGACTCAAGGTTAAAATAGAGGCCAGACTAGGTGGAATCTTTTTGTCGACTGCTTCTTTGCTCTCTCTTAAGCTCAGCGTACAGTTTAAGGCTGTATGAATGAGTAAATAAAGAGAGAGAATTCTCTGAGGAAGTGCATGTGAATGCGAACATGGGAGCAAAAAAGGGAGAGGAGGAGGAGGAGCAGTCTGGCACAAAAGAAAAGACAGAAAGAACACAAAGATAGCAGATGAAAAATTGAGTCACAAAGGATAGAGAGTTACAACAAAAGAATAGGAGTGAAGGAAAGAGACACAAGACAGGCAACAGAAGGAACAAGAGAGGCGTCAACCACGGCGGAGACCAGAGCGAGGGATAGAAGAGGAAAAGAGAGAGAGAGAAATGGGCCAGCTCTTCCCTGCAAGGCACACCCTGGCATTCAGCCGTAGAGGAGAGCAGGAGGAATTTTGAAAGAGAGAGAACTGTATTTGTCAAGAACTGAGGAAACAGCGTCTGTGCAGTGTCAGGAAAAGAGACAGAGAGACGACACGTCTCAGAGACTCTGTACAGGAAGTGACTTTAAGGAATAAGCTGTGATATGTAGATGCCAACCTTTGCTATCATCTCAGCCGCATTTGCTTGTGTTATGTCATCATTGCAAGGATATGAATTTGTATCGTCTGATTGCTTAGATAAACATCAGCGCGTGCCAATGATTTACTGATGTCTAGATCTGGAGGAACAGAGGTTGAACTATATTGTGCAGCACAAGCACACACAGTTCCAAAAGTATTCACAGCTATTTTACTGGCGTATGCTACCATTAAACAGACTGAATTATGGGACAGCCAGTCTCTCTTTTAGTAGGGTAGATGGCTGCTGAATTGTATTTTAGGCTTATACAGTTATATATATACGGTCGTGCTCAAAAGTTTACTTGTACCTTGCAAAATCTGCAAAATGTTTATTATTTTTAACATTCTGTTTGATTTTTTACTACTATAAAAAATCTAAACTAGGGTGAGGGGTGAGGGGTGAGGGGTGGGGGGGGGGGGGGGGGGGGTGGGGGGGTGACGGAACACCATGTAACACCGGCAACACCAGCTATCGCAGCAAGCCTATAGGATACTTGCCAAGACAGGCATGTTGACACAATTTTTGATTTTTGTGTGAATTTGTCCATTCAAGTGCAAGACTTGAAAGAGAAATCAATATGCGTGCTGTCCGTGTGCGCTTGGGATGAGCGCACACAAATCTTCTCACAGCATGTGCGAGTTCTCTTTCGTGTCTTGTTGCACTTGAATGTTTAAATTGGCAAGGCTTAAATGAGTTTAGTTTAAACACAGATAGCAACATGTGCTGTTCAGGTCTCACCTGCGCTCGCGCGATATCAACACCCGGGCGATGACTGCGTAAATGACTGGTCATATTAGAGCATACGGCCCTCCTATTGAACACAGTTAGGGAGAGACAGAATGCGTATCCATCGACAGAAACATACATTAGCCTAACTCTGTCTGTTTTACGCGTCGTTATTTTCAACAAAGCATATTATAGATGCGTCGTCAGATTTAAGATGAACCGCGGTGCAAGTGTGTGCCGAACATTGGGTGGAGAACGGTACGGTTACATTTTTTACTGAGAATAGTTACAACCCCTAATAGACACTAAAGAGACCTTTCCACTGACTCTGAAAATCACCAGAAGAAAGATGCTCTGGGTCCCTGATCACCTATGTGAACATGCCATAGACCTGCTGCAGGAGGCATGAGGACTGCAGATGCGTGTATATATATATATATATATATATATATATATATATATATATATATATATATATATATATATATATATATATATATATATATATATATATGTGTGAATAGTACAACTGCCTTGTAACTAGCATCTAATGTAGCATTGCAAGGGATTGTGTTCCCCCTAAGAATTAGTCTAAAACAAGGTATCTTACATAGTAGCTTCATCACACTTGTGTTTTGTGTATTTTTTTACAAATAGCAGCAGTGAGTGTGACATCAACAGGATGTGAGGTTATGGGGGAAAAAAACGCAGTGCTTTATGTTACACCTCAAGCTTCATTGATGTGATTCCTTTGCTTCCAGAACAGACTGCACAAAGGTTTTCTCTCTCTTTCGCCTCTCCCCATTAATGCCTGTGATGACGAATTTTGTAAATGTCACTGACAAGTGTTAGTTTATTCATTTGCCACCCAGCATTAGTCACAGTGCGCTTTTCAGTGCGTGAGTGACGCCGACACTCTCTCTTGTCTCTGTCTGTACAGTTGTGCTTCAATGTCTCCCATTTAAAAAAAACATTTCTTTCTATAAATATAGAACACGCCAATCTCGGGAGAGAAATTTATCTTTTTTTACCTGGTCGGTGCAACTAAGGAACAGAAGATATGATTTCTATTAAACTTGGATATTTAGCATACATGAAAGCTTATGTGGATGTTTTATATCAAATCAAACAAGATACTCTTATTATTCAAATGACTATTGTTCTGACTTTTAACATCCATTTATAAGCATGAAAATACATTTTCTTTCATCAAAATGTTTATTTACACAGACTTTCACCCTCTACTGTCATGTGATTTCACTCCTGTGGCTCATTTCTAAGAAGACCGAAAGTGACTTCTGTGTGAACTTGGCTTTATACATTGCTACGCTGTTGACAAAAGACAATGGATCATTTTTGCCCACAAAACTTCCTTAATTTGATAGTTTAGAAGTTTTGAATTGAATTCGTTAAGCTGATAATGTTACAAGTCATCCCATGTTACATAAATCCCAAGTCATCCGACAATAAAATAAGGGCGAAAAGAACAGATTCTGTAGTGGGAATATCCATATCTCTTATGTAGAGACAGGCAGCATTTAGCCCTTAGAAAGGTTAGTTTTCCTTATGTGACCAGAGGATGGGTTAGGCTATTAGTATTGATAAAGCACTCATGCACTGAAGGATGCTCTCCATGGCCTCCCACACCGAAATAAGAGCCATTACCCTCAAACTAAAGCACCTTTAAAATGGTATGAAATCAAGATCCTCCCTCACCTTTCTACAGTTTTCTCCATTATTGAATGGTTGCTTCTATTTTGCCATACTTTCCCACATTTTTGTCATAATCTTTAAGGTTCTGGTCTGAAGAAGAGAGACCGGGCAGACAGGGACAACTAATCCATCTTTTCTGTCCCAGAGGCATTGTGGGAGATGAAGTCAAGCGCACTGCGAGTGAAGCTGTCAGCGGCGTTGATGCGTGAAGTGGAAAGCGGGATCTGTTTTTCTGCAGTTCATGGTTTACATAGAATCAGGAGGCAGTCGAGCCTTACTTATTTCCCGCCCCTCGCCCACTTATGTATGCTAGGCTTTTAGGTGTCCAACTAGGGGGGTCAGAAGGCAAGACCTGCAAGCCGTTATTGCGTCATAAATCCCTTCGTTTGAGAATGCTGTATAGATCAAATGAATTAAAGCAAAGCAGGTTTATTTTGCCTTTGGGGAACATTCATTTCACAGATGTACAGATGTTAACCTGAAAACTTCCTATAAAATATCCAAGCTATTGGTGATGTCAAGAATCTGTCTAAAAGTCTGAACAGAGTCCTAAATGCTCTTTCTGGTTGGGTCGTTTAAAAAAATAAAAAAATAATAATGCTATGGAAAAAGGCGGCAAGGTCAAATTAAAGGGACAATTCAAAAATGGTCATTATTTACTCACCTTCATGTCGTTCTATACCTATATGGTTTTTTTTTTTCTTCTTCTGTGGAACATAAAGAATAGATATTTTGAAAATGCTTTTTTTTCAGACCATACAATAAAAGTCCAATGTTGTTTTGGACCCCATTGACTTTCACTGTATGGACAAAAACATTCTTCTGAATCTGTTCTTTTGTTCTCTGCAGAAGAAATTAAGTTAGGTTTGGAATGACGTGATGGTAAGAAAATTAATGACATAATTATGACTATTGGGTGAACCTCCCCTTTAAATGTGCGTGATGTTATATAAAACAGAATGGAGATTGTGCTATCCACACACACAGAGACATGCATCGATTATAGAAGTGCGGGATAACTGCACTGACCTGCTTGTTCATTTGTGTGGAATGTTGGTAGAGGCGCTTTAGGGGTCATTGTTAGTGTGGGCTGTAGCGAAATGGACCGTTGCAATGGGGAAACTGCCAATCACCGAGCTGCATCATCACAAACGGAACTCTAATAGAACAGCTGATAAAATCTAGGCTATTAAATACCAACCCTTCTTTTCACTCCTAAGGGGAAACATACGGCTCCGCTTGAAACGGTGGGTGTTTACAGTATCCTGAGTACACACAAAGGGCATCTGAGCTGTGGCTTTTTGAAAATGTCAAATAATACCTTCCTTGGGTTGTTTTCCTAAACAGACGTGGTCTCTTTAAAAAGGTCGGGCTGACAGAGAAAACAACTAAGCTGGAGTTTCGGTTGTTTCGAGGGGGTTGCTGGATTGGAGGAGCGTTTGGTGCGACTGCTTGATTGCTACAAGCAGTCTCCATGTTCCCTTTAGCGCAACTACCTCCACCCCACCCCCACTTCCTTTCCCCCCAGGGATATATGTGATGACTTTGGAAGATATCCAGCCCTGCAGAAAGAAGAAGTGTGACTGTAACACTTTAATGTAGTCTCGAAACCAAGACGAGATCGAAAATCTAACTGCGGTTTCCTCCAAAGGCCTGTCTGGTCACGAAACTCCTACTTTACAAAAACATTGAATTCCCATTGTCGTTGATGATGCACTTAACACTAGGGTGAGAAGACATCCCTATTTTTGGTGGCCTTTCCCTTGGCTGGAGCTGTCCTTGGAAATTCCTCTCTGTTTTTTTTTTTTTTTTTGCTTTTAAAAACAGGAATATCCAAAAACCTATTAGGCTTGTAGAAAAGACAAAACTGTTCTATTTGTGGGCTATAATTCTACAAAAGGTCTCATATTTATTATTTGCCAGTCTGTTTCTCAGTTATTTATTTGATTATTGTTATTGATTGCATTTAGTGGCTTTATATAGCAGTTCAGTGGAGCAGCTGTAAGCGGTCATGCATTGTTTTGGATGTGTGCTCATGTCTCGACCGGTCAATAAGAATTAGTTTGAGCATTAGTTTTATATACAGGTGTATTTTGAATGTACAATATATTGCTACAATATGAATTATCAACTAATATCATAGAATCTGAATCTGAAACTTTTTTTATAGGTAGATATTAGATAAATATCAGACAATTTTAATATTGTTTGTATTTAGATATTAGAGATACTTTTGCCATAATCCAATGCTCTCTTAAAGTTAATCTTTGGGGAAAAAAAATGTCTTAACTCTGCTAAATGTACTCTTTAGCAAATGTCAAAATGAATATCCAGAATGTGAAAATGTTCATACTTTACATCGTAATGTTTTGAAGCCTAAATTTATTCAAAACATTTTATTTCTTAAAGTATAGAGTTTTAAAACTTTGCAGTTATTGCTCATCAACCATATCGTGAAAATAATTATCGGGTTATTGTATTGGCCATGATTTTAATATCTTATTTTTTATAATCGATGTTGTCACCATGTCATTTTCCAGATTAATTAGTCTTATGGCAAATATTGTCCCTATAAAGATAAGCAATTTCAAATATGTGTTAGATAGCAATTCAGTGTAGCAACTGTCAGCGCTCCTGCATTGTTTTGAATGCACGTAACATCATGATCCGTCGACAAGCATTCATTTAAAGCAACAAGGGTGCCAATTAAGAAGTGTGAAGTATTTTAGTGTAGTCTGACACTATTATATACAATACTTAATCAGAGCTCTACGTTCATAATGGTCAAAATACACAGACTTTTTTTCTTCATAGATAACAACAATAGACTCTTCAATTATATGTTGGCCACAGAACTATATTTAATTTCAGAAATAGGGTTAGCTTATACACATACATTTAAAAAAAAACCCAGATCAATTCAGTGATGTGAATGCTGGAATACAGTTTCTGTGTTCTAGTGCTGTGTGGATTATAGGAAGACAAGAAAACCGACAATAAAATTGGGGAAGCTGACAATACTGGTCTCTTTGTGCTCAATTTTGTGGCAGATATTCATTTGGGATGTGTGGTATGACATGCACTGTGAGAGAATGTATTCAAAAGAGGGTTAACTGTGCAAATCAGGTGGAACAGAATGACTGCAGTGTGAAAAATCTGCCGCAATCTGGTTTCTCTCCCTGATTGGATAAACATCTAGCCTATGGCGTTGTGACTTGGTATGCAGGTCTCAGACAAAATTGCTTAAGTGGAGTTCAGATGTTGAAGGGCATGACGATGTGTGAGCTGATTGTGTGAGTGTGTGGTTTCCACTGGTGGGTAAAAAATAAGGAGACCAAACATCACTGTTCTTAAAGCGGTGATTCCCAACCAGGGAAATAACAATAATAATATATCATTAGGAAACAATAAATTGAATTATTTAAAACTGAATGGTAATAGATTAAAATAATATTAATTGAATGATTTTTCAGAGGAAAGAGAAAATAATGTACAAATGTATATTAAAACTTGTTTGTATAGCATTTGTGGCAGAATACATTTCTATTTCCACAAAAATATTATGCAGCTCGGCTGTTTTCAACATTGATAAAAGTAAGAAATGTTTCTTGAGCACCAAATCAACATATTAGAATGATTTCTGAAGGGTCATGTGACACTGGAGTAATGATGCTGAAAATTTAGCTTCACCTTCAGAGAAATAAATTACATTTTAAAATATATTAAAATAGAAAACAGTTATTTTAAATTGTAATAATGTTACTTTATTTACTGAATTTTTTTAATCAAATAAATTCTGCTTTGCAGACTTCTTTTAAAAAGATTTTAAAAATCTTACAGACCCCAAACATTTCAACAAAAGTGCAGGCTATTATGCTACTTTGAGTTTTTTCTCTCACAGTTTTTTTTGTTGCTGATGTTTAAAAGGTCTTATTTAACAATATTGTCGATGATATTAAATTATATCAAGTAGGCCTATAGTGCCACTGCCATATGAACTAGGGCTGGACCCAAATATCCGAATATTTGTTCAGTGGTTTGGTATTCGATTTTCAATTTTGGGATTGGAATATTCGTTGTTTTTTGTTGTTGTTGTTGTTGTTGTTGTTGTTTTTTCGCACACCTGGCATCCCTCTCAAAACGGTTCTCATTCGCGCTTGAATATGTTTACACTATAAAATCTGGCAAAATCTTTTTTACAATTATCTTATATAGCCTAGCCATTAGGGTGGAGAAGATGTCGCGCCACAGGAGGAGGAGACAACGCAAAGAAAGAGATGCAGCAATATTTGAGAGACACTACTAAAGTACAGTCACTTGAATGGTGGAAGCAAAACTGTAACCGCTACCCTAAACTGGCATTTGCAGCCAAACTCCTCCTTTGCGTTGCCGCCTCTTCAACTCCGTCAGAGTACATTTTCTCAAAAGCTGGCTACATCGTTAAAAAGACCCGAAGTTCCCTTTTACCTGAAAATGTGGATTAACTCATCGTCCTCGCACACAACATGAAGAGAGTGTAGATAGACTAAGTTAAGTAGGTAGCTTGCAACTTGATTGTGATTTATTTGAAAGTTTGACTTTGTAAATAAATTGTTTGTTTATTAAAATGTGAGCTGCGCTAATTGCTCTAGCCAGCCTAACGTTTTATTTTTGTTTTATTCTATATAAGGGAATTCATTTAATTTTATTTAAACTGTTCGTTAATTGAAATGTGAGATGCTGTTATTGAAAGTACACTACCGTGTTCATTATTTATTACAGTTTGTTCATTTATTATCCGTTCGTCTTTTATTTAAATAGCCTACCCTTTACTGTGTCAGTAATTACTGCTAATTTCTGATTTGGGAGTGATTTGTTTGTTAGAAAAATGTTAGGCCACCTTATTAAAAGTATTGGTCTTAACAGACCTGTGTGTTTTGTATCACTAGTGCTGTGTCCGTTCTTGGAGCATATAAACCCTGCCCGCGTGAGGCGTGCCGCTTCCGGCTCGCACTGTTCTGCAGTTTATTAATTCTGAACATGTTGCGTGTTCGTATTGCACCAAATGCGACACTGCACTTAGGTCCGCAGCAACACACCCGACACGTGTGAAGTCGATTGGATGAATGGTTCTCGGCATGATAAAAATGCAAACACACAGACAGACACAGAGATTCCTGCCTTTATTAGAGAGAAGAATATGTTCAGCCCCTCCCTCTGAAGCTTCGAATATTCGGTGTTGATTATTACCGAAGCTTCGAATCTCAAAGAACGGTATTTGGACCAGCCCTAGTATGAACACATTACTGTATTTTTTTGTCAATGAAGAGGTTCTTGTGCCTTAATAATGGGGGTTTACATGTGCATAAGACAAAAAAAGGTTCAGAAACACTGAATATTCTTGTCTCTCTCTCTCTCTCTCTCTCTCTCTCTCTCTCTCTCTCTCTCTCTCTCTCTCTCTCTCTCTCTCTCTCTCTCTCTCTCTGTGTGTGTGTGTGTGTGTGTGTGTGTGTGAGAGAGAGACTGGCCTCTGCTTCTTTGCGGGAATGATGCTCCCCACCATCAGATCCAGGTGTCTTTCTGTTCCCTTCCCCCAGTCCGAGGCAATTGTAGTCTGTGCAGGCATGGAGATAGTGCTTTTAGCACATCCATGATCAAAGAACCTATACTTATGGCACAATAAGTTCCTGCTAATAATCCACAATTACTTTCAGACACATGCTAGTGCCAATCAGAATCATACAAAAATAACTAACTACAACAAAGCACTTCAGCAATACGTAATTATGATAACATCGATTAGATAAACCTACTTGTACCTACGTGTACAATGACAAAAATGCCCTCATTGCCGTGAGCGTACAAAACGTGTTGTTAGTTTTGACATGCAGTTGTCTTTTTGGCTGTTTGTTCGGAACAGAAACAGGAAAGCAAAAATCATCAAAGCCAATTGTTTTTTTCTATTTAGCGTAACGGAGTTAAGCTTCAAAGAGAAGTCGGACTAGGTGCAAGAAAGAAATATGAAAAGGGAAAAACTGACAATAACTGCAAGACTGTTAGACATGAGAGACATTTTCAGAGAAGCCCCTGCTTAACTATTCACTTCAGACTGAGGCAGTAGATCGGACGTTTCGTTACGCAGCGACTTCAGTTTCTCAGCATTGCAAAAACACAAGAGAAGCACTGTGGAGCTCATTATCATACAGCATAAAAAGTGTATATAGGAAACTGCTGGCACTTACAGCTGAAGCTCCACATAGAACTGATCCAATTTTCCATTTTTCTTTTTTATTTCCTGAAAAGTTCATTTAGAAAGCAGGCACCCTGTAGCTTTTCCAATGTTAAATCAAGGATTAGCAGATATATAGAGTATATGGGGTTGGTAAGATTTTTTTTTCATGTTTTTGAACGAAGTCTCTTATGCTAACTGCGTTTGCTTGATCAAAAATACAGTGAAGCAGTAATTTGGGGAAATATTACAATTTAAAATAACTGCTTTCTATTGGAATATATTTTCAAATGTAATTTATTCCTGTGATTTTTCAGCAGCCATTACACGAGTCTTTAGTGTCACATTATCCTTCAGAAATAGTTCTAACATGCTGATTTGATCCTCAAGAAACTTTTTTTATCAAAATTGATAAAATGCACTGCTTAATATCTTTTATCAGTATATATTGGATTTATATTGGCCAATAGTACATACTTATAAAATTCTTTTTAGATATTAGAGATCTTTTGCTGTCCTGTAATGCTCTTTTAAAGTTAATCTTTAAAAACTATAATAATTTAATAATACTTTTAATGTAATCTTTAGCAATTCTCAAAATGAATATTCATTTTTCATACTTTATATCATAATGTTTTGATGTCTAAATATACTTGGAGAAAAAAACGTATTTAACGATTTAACCTTTTTAACGTATTTATTTATTTATACACATACATTTTTTTATTGTATTTATTAAAAAAAGTATAGAATTTGAATATTGTCCGTTACTGGTTGTCAGCTAAGATGAAAATAATTATTGTGTTATTGTATTGGCCAGGTTTTTAATATCTAATTAATATAATCAGTGTTGTCATTAACTACCCCAGAGTAACACATGATATTTACAGCTCATGTGATTGGCTCAAAAATAACCTTTGTCTTATTGTCCCACTTAAGATAGCAGATTTCAAATCACAAACTTCCAGGGCTTCAATGCCAGCTGAGAAACTGCCTTTGAGATTGAGATGAGGCAAAATGCTAACAAATAACTTTCTCCAGAGATCATTGCCCTCCTTGTGTTAAACAATGGCTTTTGTATTTTGTTTTCTTAATTAGTCATTCTTGTGTAACGTTCAAAACGATGATGCACAAATGAGCTGACCTGGTAATAGAATTCATGTAGACAATAAATGTACTTGTTCAGGTGGTGGAAGGGTCTCCCAGGCCGTTTCATTAATGTTTCAAACACCCACGGAAAAGCCCTGTACCAGAACACTAACGTCAGCTGGGTCCTAATGCTCTAAAGTCAATTAAATGTTCAGTACTCCCTCAGGTTTTGTATAATCAATGTTTTAAGCATCTAACTCTTTCTCTTCCTCTTTGTTGTTGTGCTTTGCAGTCTGCTCGCAGTACTCACGGGGCGTGTTCGCCATTTTCGGACTGTACGACAAGAGGTCGGTTCACACGCTAACTTCCTTCTGCGGTGCACTGCACATCTCCCTCATCACACCCAGTTTCCCCACCGAGGGCGAGAGCCAGTTCGTCTTACAGCTGCGGCCATCCATACGAGGAGCCCTTCTCAGCCTGCTAGACCACTACGACTGGAATCGGTTCGTCTTTCTGTACGATACCGACAGGGGTAAGACAATAAAAACCTCAGAAACACACCTACTCATGCTAATACACATGACCATTTTCTAGTTAGATCAGAGAAATGTTATTAAGTGCCAGTGTTTAATAGGTGTCCATACTGGCTTTTAATGTTAAATGACTAAATACATTCTGCATAATGTCTTGAAGGAATGGTTTTCCCAAAAATGAATATGCTAATCTCATGTTGTTCCAATCTTTCTTGACTTTCTATCTTCTATGAAACACATTAAGATAAATTTGAAAGAATCTTTACAGACCTATTTTACATACAGCAGCGGTTCATAGCGAAAACGTCTGTCAAACTCCAAAAATGGACAAAAAGCACTATAAAAAAAACGCTATACAAGTCTGCAGCTATACAATTTTTGTATACAACAGACTGAAATGTATTTATTTTTTAGTTAGTGAGCCATACTTCAATCTGTTTTGAGACCAAATCATTCTTTTAATGAACCAGTTGATCTGGTTTACAAATCTAACTGGTCACTTTTTTCATGCTGTTACAATGAATAAGGACTGGAGATTTCAAGCTTTAAATAGGATACAAAAGCATCGTAAAGTTATCCTAAATGTGGTCCATATGAATCATCCACTATATTCAAAGTCTTCTAGTTCCATACAATAATAGATGTGATGAACAGACCAAAATGTAAGTACTTATTTACTGATAATCTTCCTCTCCAACAGCTGTTAGTTGTTGCAAACGGATAAGTGAGTCAGTGTCTGTGAGTCAGTTACGCTGAATTTGAGAACAGAATCATGGAGGATTCATTCAGAGTAAATGATTAATTAAAAAGATGACTCAAAAGAATGATTTTTTTTTCTTAAATCAGTCATTGCTAGGTCTCTAAAGTCTTGAACTGTATAAAAACATATAGGGCAAGATTTTTTTTAAGAAAATGCTGTCCTGTTCCTCACAAAAAGCTGTCATTTGACTTCAGAGAACTTGGAATTTAGTGTTTAAGTCTTATAAATCCATTTTATGATATGTGATGTTTTTTTCACTGAAGGAAGAAAGTCATGGAGGTTTGGATCAATGTGTAAGTGAGCATATTGAATATGCAATGTAAATGTAGAAGTTGTCAGCTATGTTTAGGAGCATTTGTCACCTAAATCAATGTAACTACTACTTTATTGGTTGTCTCGTGGAGTCAGGTGACTAGGAATTATCAGATTTTTATTTCCAGGGAGCTTGTTATTAAAAGAGAGCCTTATTCTCTGGAGATGGGGCCAGGTCTTAAACTCACAGATACTCTAATGAGCAGTTTGTTGGCCAGAAACAGCCACTCTCTTTTTTGCTTGCATGTCTCTCTCCCCTATCCTCTCCATCAATGTCTTTTCTTTTCTCGTCTTGTTCTGCTGTGTTAGACTGAGACTATCCCAGGAGCTTCGGAGGTGAGCTGTGACTTTAGGTCTGAAACACTTCTGAAATGCATGCACCGACTTCCTTTGAAAGATGAGCACAATTTCCTACTGTCCCCTTAGACTGTAATTCATAAGGGCTTACTGCAAAATATCCTATAAATAACACAACTGATCTGTGTTGTCTCGTGCAAGTATAAGATGCGCTGTTCTCTGTCATATCACGGATGTTCCTGACATGCAGATTTCTTGGAGTTTCTATGATTAGTCCTCTCACATCTGCCACAGGCATGTTTTTTTCTTTCACATCCCATATGCCACTTATTTTTTACATATTATGGTGAGCTAAATAGAAAAAAAATGTAAGTGTTAGCAAAATCAGAGCATTCAAGATCCTTGTATCTACTTCATCAAGTGTTTATATAGTAAATAGGAAACTTTTGTACATAAAGCCACAAGAGAGACAGATAGGCCTTTTACAGATAGGCCTTAGTGATGTTTACCCATCCACTTTTATGTTGTGCCTGTAAACACTGTAAAATCTATAGTTGGAGGAAGGACCAACTGCAGATTGCAGTTTATGTCCTCCTCCACACATCCATATACTTTATTTCTTTTAAAAACATGTTTAAAATAGATTTAGTGTCATCTCGAAAAATACATTCCGTTCAAGTTATTGGTGATGCTTACTGTAATGCACAGCCTTGAGGCGCTTATTGCACTATTGCAGCAACAGCAATATTATAAGGCAAAAATGTATTATTATTATCATTTTGATTATTATTAATACATTTTTGTTGTTTGTAATAATAATTTAAAAAGTATTATTGTTATTCTTATTTATAAATAATTACACACACACACACACACATATTACAACCTGTCCTGAAATAACAAACAAATACATATATTTATAATAATAATAATATATATTATTATTTTATTAGTATTAATATTAACAATGATTTATTATTGTAAATTAATATTATTATTAAGAATTTTTTTATTCTTATGTGTTTTATTATTATTATTTTTATTTATAAATATATACATAAAAATAATAATCATTTATATTTTCAATGTTTAAAAATGGCAAGCATTGAAAACAGTTTATAAGCTTATAACAGCTTATTCAGTCATAATTTAGAGACAGAGAACATACTTATAAAAGGGTACATTTGAGTGAGGCATAAACCCAAGACTGGTCAGTGCGCCCGTCACTTCTGAAATGAGTGCGACAACCTGTCAGAAAAGACATTCAGATTATCATTTTATATGTCCTACCGGTCGGCCAATATTAGTGCTTTTGTGGTCTTGAAAAGCACAGATTTGTCCTGATGGTCCTTGTTTAGACTACTGGCTGTGTTGCTTTAGATTCAGTCTGCTGTGAGTGCTTCTGAGCAGACACAATCTGACTGGGATGTGGACATAATGAATGGTTTAGTGTATAAGGTTGGCACTTCACTATATTTTCATGGTCTGTTGTCCTTCTCTTCTCTCTCTGTCTTTGCCTACCCCCCGCCCCCCACACACACACACACACGCGCACACACACACACACACACACACACACACACACACACACACACACACACACGGCTACTTCCCCCTGCTGGGCTGCATGGAAGATTTGGGGGGAAGGGTGGCAGATGATTTTGGATCTTGTTGGTTCTTGCACACACATGGATATTTCACATGTGCACATGACACCCCAAGCTACTGATTTATCAGCTATTAATCAGAGCTCGATTCTTCACTGGGGGCTTGAATTATTAGCAGCAGAGGCTGAGATTTGAAATGGATGGCAGATGAATTTTTAGCTCCGAGTTCGTGGTCGATACTGCAGGTGTCTGCAGATATTGAGTGCAGAGCAGGTTTAGTGTGTTGCTTGTGAATGTGTTTGTAATCAGGCTACTTGACTGATTGCTGTTTGTTTAACACACTGGCATGTTAAAATGTCCACATCAGCCATCATGTACAGTGCTTTGATATGTTAATTCATTACTATTTGTGTTACACGTGTCCCGAGAGCATCAGGGCATTGGTAAACACCATGGTTGCTCAACCAGCATTTTAATGCATAATGTTCCTGAAGCTTAACTGGAACAAGCATGATGCTGCAACACCAGGGTTGTGGATTTGATTTTCACACATGCCGATAAAACACATACCTTGAAATGCTATGGATAAAAGCATCTGCCAATTGCATGAATGGAGTAAATACATAGTTTTAACACGTCCTAGTGCCTCCTTTTTTACTTGCATTAAAAGTGCATGTTTTTAATTTCTGAAATAAAATTTTATATATATATTATTATTATTATAATAAATATATTTATGTGTTTGTTTGTTAGGTTCAAGTTCAGGTTGTAATGCAACTAATGCATTTCATAAAATTTGCAAAAATACTTTTTTACCTTATAAAATAATGATTCATTCTGTCATCATTTACTCACCCTCATGTCATTCCTAACCTGTATTTCTTTCTTCCTTCTGCAGAATGCAAAACAATAATTGTTTTTTTGTCTATTCAATGAAAGTCAGTTTGGCCCAAAATAACACTAAATTGAAGAAAAGGGGGGAAAAAACACTTTTCAGACTTTTTCAAATGATCTTATTTGGTGTTCCACAGAATAAGGAAAGTCATACAGTTTTGAAACAATGTGAGGGTGAATAAATTATGACAGAATTTTCATTTTTGGGTGAACTATCACTTTGAGATGTGTGAAAATGTATATAGGGGTATGGAAAATATTTAAAAAAATTGTGGGTAAGATTAAAAAAAAAATTTTTATTCTTTATTGCCATCTGTGATAGACCCATATACTAAAATAAATATCTCCCCATTTAACATTTAGGCTACAAACAGACACGGCACCCGAATGAGCTAAAGAGTTGCCAGATCAAGCACAGGTTAATCTATTAAATTGTGGAACCGAGTGAGCTGCGTTGCCAAATTCTGATTGTGACCATAAGGGTCCGTTTTACAGGGACATCTGCTCATCTTGGAGTCAAGTGGGCCTCAGCGGCTCCGAGTGCCTATTTCAAACAGCTAGATTAACATATCCAACACCATCCCTGTCTGATTAGTACAAGCAGCACTGAGGACTGTAGCTGGAATCACAAGCACTGTAATGGAGCTCTCAGGAAGCCTCAATCACACCTTGGAGAAGGTGACAAAAAGCAGCTCTTTCTGACTTCCAATTTTACCGGCACGCCTGCATGATGCTGGCTTCTATTTTAGGGATGCAGGAGATTAGTTTCATGAAGAAGGGTGTTTTTGTCCATTTCTCTGAGCACTGTTGAGGCTTCTGGGACTGTAAGCTTCCATGGATGAGGATTGAGGCCTAAAATGAGTCTGCATGAAAGGACAGGAGGTTGGTATCAGCGCCCTACGATCTGTGCCACGTGATCGCTCACAGGCCTGCAGTTGCAGATGAGAGTACCGTACTGGTGCAGGAATGACTCACTGACAATGCCACAAATCACATTCTTTCTGATAAATTGGAGCCGTGGCTCAATGGTTTAAGCCTTCGGTGGTTTGATGCACATGCTGATCAAATGCCTCACTGTCCCTTTTTTGTCATAGGTTATTCTATACTACAGGCCATCATGGAAAAGGCTGGCCAGAACGGTTGGCAGGTCAGCGCTATATGTGTTGAGAACTTTAATGATGCCAATTACCGACAGCTTCTCGAAGACTTGGACCGTAGGCAGGAAAAGACGTTTGTCATAGACCTGGAGGCAGAGAGACTGAACAACATGCTGGAACAGGTGAGATAAGGGGATATTTTCAGGTCGTATAAAAAGTGTCCCGTTTTGCCCTCTGATGCATGCAGCATTGTAAAATAACTTGAAATATATTAATGCTATATATATGGTCAAACCAAAAATGATTCAGACACCAGATGTGATATTTTTTTTCCAGTGGGTTCAGGACACTATAGGTCATTTGTGTAAGTGAGGATAGCAAAATAAAGTAAACTGTGACATATTATACTCCATTTACTCCATACTCCATATTATACTTCATACAGTGGACTACCAGTAACATTTATAAATTATTCAGAAACTTTGACCAGACCATGTTTTGCTTAAGTTTTTTTCTATATTTAATAATAATAAGTTTAATTTATATAGCGCCTTTCCCAAGCTCAAGGACACTTCACAATTACAGTAAACAGTAAAGAACAAACAATCAGTTAACACATAAATGGACAATAGACATTTGCCCAGTCCAAGGAAATGAGCGATTGCAGTTGCATATCGCTTTACAATATTTGCTAATGCGACCTTTTTACACCACACACTGAACACAATTAAGCATTGCTTTGCTTGGTAATTGGTTGACCTAAATTGGGATTATCTAATTGTGTACTTAAATTTAACAGCTGACAGCTATTCAACCTAATTCATTTGTGAGTCTCTAACAGAAGGGTGGCCAAAACCAGTGAAATATCAACTGATTTGATAACTGAGTTCTTGTCATGTTTTATTAGCATTTTCTAAACTATAGCAAATAAACTGAGATAATCTGAGAAATGTTGAAAGTGTCTGAAAAAATTTTGGTTTGACTGTGTGTATATATATATATATATATATATATATATATATATATGTGTGTGTATATATATATGTGTGTGTATATATACACTCACCTAAAGGATTATTAGGAACACCTGTTCAATTTCTCATTAATGCAATTATCTAATCAACCAATCACATGGCAGTTGCTTCAATGCATTTAGGGGTGTGGTCCTGGTCAAGACAATCTCCTGAACTCCAAACTGAATGTCAGAATGGGAAAGAAAGGTGATTTAAGCAATTTTGAGCGTGGCATGGTTGTTGGTGCCAGACGGGCCGGTCTGAGTATTTCACAATCTGCTCAGTTACTGGGATTTTCACGCACAACCATTTCTAGGGTTTACAAAGAATGGTGTGAAAAGGGAAAAATATCCAGTATGCAGCAGTCCTGTGGGCGAAAATGCCTTGTTGATGCTAGAGGTCAGAGGAGAATGGGCCGACTGATTCAAGCTGATAGAAGAGCAACTTTGACTGAAATAACCACTCGTGACAACCGAGGTATGCAGCAAAGCATTTGTGAAGCCACAACACGCACAACCTTGAGGCGGATGGGCTACAACAGCAGAAGACCCCACCGGGTACCACTCATCTCCACTACAAATAGGAAAAAGAGGCTACAATTTGCAAGAGCTCACCAAAATTGGACAGTTGAAGACTGGAAAAATGTTGCCTGGTCTGATGAGTCTCGATTTCTGTTGAGACATTCAGATGCTAGAGTCAGAATTTGGCGTAAACAGAATGAGAACATGGATCCATCATGCCTTGTTACCACTGTGCAGGCTGGTGGTGGTGGTGTAATGGTGTGGGGGATGTTTTCTTGGCACACTTTAGGCCCCTTAGTGCCAATTGCGCATCGTTTAAATGCCACGGCCTACCTGAGCATTGTTTCTGACCATGTCCATCCCTTTATGGCCACCATGTACCCATCCTCTGACGGCTACTTCCAGCAGGATAATGCACCATGTCACAAAGCTCGAATCATTTCAAATTGGTTTCTTGAACATGACAATGAGTTCATTGTACTAAAATGCACATGCACAGTCACCAGATCTCAACCCAATAGAGCATCTTTGGGATGTGGAGGAACGGGAGCTTCGTGCCCTGGATGTGCATCACACAAATCTCCATCAACTGCAAGATGCTATCCTATCAATATGGGCCAACATTTCTAAAGAATGCTTTCAGCACCTTGTTGAATCAATGCCACGTAGAATTAAAGCAGTTCTGAAGGCGAAAGGGGGTCAAACACAGTATTAGTATGGTGTTCCTAATAATCCTTTAGGTGAGTGTATATATATACTATATTTAATTTGATTATTATATTTTTATTATTTTTTTTTACTTTATATAATTAGTGGACATATGTATTTTCACTTATGGGTAAGCTACAAAGGTATGTTAATTCCTGGATGAAAGTTTTTCTTTTAATAAAAAATAAAAAATAATTTGGGGTTGACAACATTATTGATGTACATTTTATTTTATTTTATTTAAAATTAGTGTTTTAAATTTCATTATAAAAATAGCACAATGCTACATAAAAAGCACAGTCAGAGAGAATTGTAAGGAAGAGGTAAAGGTAATGCAACACTATACCCTGAATGGTTAAAACATTTTTTTGAAGGTCTGTTCACTGTACTGAACACCGTCCATCAGAGTTCACTAAAGATAATTAAATATGCTCAAGGTCCCGAGGGAACAAAGAACACATTTCCTCAAGTAACTCTGTTGTAGAAATGGCACATTAGACAGGCATATTTCTTTATTCCCTACAAACTGTGATCCCTTGATATTTTATTTTGTAGCTGTCAAAGTCATTTTAAGATATTCTAGCTGGTGTTTGCGTTAATATTCATCAAATTTCAGTATGGTATTGGAAAAGGCAGCGTGTTTGATTAGAAATAATTAATAACAGCCGAATTCTGTTTTCCCAACGGCTTACAGCTCTGCTGTACATTCATATTCTGGGTGAATGCTGACAAATGTATTTGCTTTTAGAATTTGCCTTCACTACAAATGTCTGGTTTATCTCCACAGATTGTGAGTGTCGGCAAGCATGTCAAAGGCTACCATTACATCATGGCAAATTTGGTGAGCTAAATTTTATTCCTTTATCGCCTTATTCTCCCTGTCAGCTTGTCTGCCTTTCATATTCTGTTTTATCTCTTACTTTCTACATATTCTACTCTACTAGTCTCTTCTCTCTCTCTCTCTCTCTCTCTCTCTCTCTCTCTCTCTCTCTCTCTCTCTCTCTCTCTCTCTCTCTCTCTCTCTCTCTCTCTCTCTCTCTCTCTAGTTGTCTTGGCCTTGCTGTCTCCTGCCCTCCCTCATTCTTCTTCTTTCTTAATCCTCGCTTTTCTTTAAGCAAGATACATCAATTTGAGAGACTAATTCGTATTCCAGTGAGCGGTTGTGACAGTGTTTTAATGATTCTGGGAGCTGCAGAGCATGCTCTCTCTCTCTCTCTCTCTCTCTCTCTGCTCTCTGGCTGTGCACGGAATTGGCTCACAGAGGCGAGCTGGATATGAATGTTTGTGGAATTTCTCTTATCGTAGCGCTGCATTGCCAACTACATTTTAATAATCTTTCTCTCTCTCTCTTCCTCCCTCTCTCTCTATCTGTATTTCTTACTATTTCCCCTTCTTTGCTCTGGCAGGGTTTTAAGGACATCAATCTGGAGCGTTTCATGCATGGGGGAGCCAATGTGACAGGCTTTCAGCTGGTGGACTTCAGCAATCCCATGGTTATTAAACTCATGCAGCGCTGGAACAAGTTGGACCAGCGCGAGTACCCCGGCTCTGACGCACCTCCCAAGGTACTCTTGCATGGCCCAGTCCAGTATGGAACCACTTTGAAACTAGATACATTAGCATAAATGCATAAACATCCCATTTGAATCCCTCCAGACACTTTGAGAGAACTCTCATATCTCCAGAAAGAGTCTGATGATCACACACCCAATGCTTTTATATGCGTTTGTCATGGTTGAGTAAGGCAGAAAGATTTCATTTTCATTTTGGATGGATAGGAGAATGGGTGGGTGAAAGAAAGTAAGGATGGATGGGTGGATGTGTTGGATGGGTGGGTGTAAGTAAGGATGGATGAATGGATAGGTGGGTGGGTAGAAGGTGGTGGAAGAAAGTAAGGATGGATGGGTGGGTGTAAGTAAGGATGGATGAATGGATAGGTGGGTGGTTAGAAGGAAGCAAGTAAAGAAGGAAGGGAAAGAAATGTAGAGAAAGGAAGGGAGGATGGATTGATGATTGGATGGATGGATAGATGGAAAGATTAAGAGTTGGAAGAGAAGAGGATGGGAGGTAGGAAGGAAGGATTGAAGGATGGATATAAGAAAGGATAGATAGACGATAAATGAGGGAATGAAGAAAGAAAGGATGAATGGATAGGTGGGTGGGTGGAAGAAAGTAAGGCTGGGTGGGTGTTTAGGAAGGAAGGAAAGAAATATAGGAAAAGGGAAGAAAAGAAGGGAGGATGGAATGGAATGAAGGAGGGAAAAATGATTGGGTGGAAGAAAGGAAAGATGTTGTAAGCAAGGAAGGAAGAAAGGATGGATAAAATGATAGATGAAGGAAGAAAGAAAGAAAGGATGAATGAATGAATGGAAGGTTGGATGAATGGGTGGTTGGTTGGTTTTGTGAAAGGGTGGTTGCATGGATGGGGAAATGGCGGGGATGATGAATGGTTAGATGAATGAATGAATGGAAGAGTGGAAGGAAGGAAGGGTTGATAGAGTAAGGAGCAAAAGATGGATAGATAAAATTAGAAAACAATAAAAAATTTAATAACATTATACACAGTGGTCAAAAGAAGTATGAATTGCACATTTTATACCATAACTGGAATAAATGTCAAAGACAGAACCTCAAGAAATTGTGCCGATGTATTATAATATGCATTCTTACATATAACATTGTGAAACGACTCAACCGGTATTGTAAATTATACACCTACATCATCATAAGCTGTTTCATTCATTCTAGTCTCACCAGCCGAATCCTGCTCGTGATTTGATATGCCTGTTCATGTCTGTGCCCTGAAAGCAAGGTTTTTGTTGATCCATTTTCACTGGGACTCACTTTCCCCTTGAGGCCTTATGAGGATGACATTCTTTGGAGGGTGGATACATTGATCCCCTTCTGGTGATGCAGCGCGGTAAAGGCAATCCCTTTGGCATGGCCTGAGGGGACATCGCTTTAACAGGCGGCTGCTCCTCACTGCACACCGCTAGCAAGAGCAGGATGATGGGGAGCGACATCCATTGACTAGCAAATGAGATGCTGGGGTCCAACCATGTCAACACACGCACAGATCCACATATATGCTCTCACATACCGCCCTGTGGTATCTAGACTGGGCTGCTCCATATTTTTCATCCCAAATACAAGCTACTCCCATAAGCCCTTCTCAGACAGCAGCACGACCGACACCCCAAAAACTTAAACAATCTCTGAGCTGTTAGCCTTTCCTGCTGAGGTGATTGGAAAAGTCCTGAAGGCACCATCTAGTTAGGACACACTTTCTCCAGGGATCAATCCAGGTGTTTTAGGGCTTTAGCTGATGTGATTAAAACTGCACCTATTGTAATACTTCCTTTCTGTCCTGCGGGAGTCAGTAACCTAACACCTTCTTTGACAATTAATGTTGGACCATGAAACTGTGGTAGACTAAATATAAACACATTGCCTTAAAGGGATAGTTCACTCAAAAATGAAAATCTTGTAATTATTTATGTCTTTGTTAAAGTCATTCTTTGAAATGTTTCTTGAGCACCTAATCAGCGTATTAGAATGATTTCTGAAGGACCATGTGGCACTGGAGATTGGAGTAATGATGCTGAAAATGCAGCTTTACCATCACAGGAATAAATTACTTTGAAATATTATTGCAATCTATTTCAATATTTTAAACTGTATTACTGTTTACTGTATTTTTGATTGAATAAATCCAGCCTTGTTGAACATAAGAGACTTCTTTTAAATACATTAAAAAATGTTACCGACCCTAAACTTTTGAATGGTGGTGCTTATTCGGAAGAACAATAGCATGCATGTTTGGAATGACGTGAGGGTGAGTAAATGACAGAATTCAAATTTTTAGATGAGCTATCTCTTTAAATACATTCTTCAATCTCTTTCTATCTTGCTCTGTCATTCCATCTTTTGCTCCTTGTATGCAGTTGTAGCCCAGGGGTCTTTCTGTGTGTTTTGTATTGTGTTTGTAACGGTCTAAATAGTCTCAGGTCTTGCACTAGAGATCGTCTCCGGTTACTATCGTAACCTCGGTTCCCTGAGAGGCGGGAACGAGACATTACGTCATACTGACGTATATGGGAACTCCTCCCTTCTCCATTTTCACTGAAATCTTATAGGATAACGCCAGCTGGAGACAGCTGGCCAATTGACGCAAAACATGCAAATGCTGACCGGTCCGCGGGCAGTATAAATAGCATGGACGCGACAATTACGTCAGAATCAAGACTGAACGCTAGCACAGCTGATCAAACGGCGAGCACGGTGGTTGACGTAATGTCTCGTTCCCGCCTCTCAGGGAACCGAGGTTACGATAGTAACCGGAGATGTTCCCTTTCAAGGCGGTCACTTCGACATTACGTCATACTGACGTATATGGGAACTGTATAGAATCCCGCAGTGAGCGCAGTGAAGATAAGCCCTGAACGGGGTCAAGCTACACTCCCACAGGAAACACAGTTCTAAGCCAGCAGCGCCGCTAGGAGCACTCAAAACTGATAGGCGAAACTAGACCAACGTCTGCTCCGGCTTTACCAAGTTGCGCATCCACTGCAATGAGGCGAAGGCTGCACTGGACAGGGCAGCACAACACCATAAGCACTCGAGCACAAGAGCTAACACAGTGTCGACGGCATAGCGGTGACAGCTGCATAACCTTAAGCCACACGCAGAGTTAACAGTACATTGGAAACTACTGCGTAATGTGGAAACAGCTATGTAACCTTATAGTCATAACACAGAGTTAGCAGCAATGGTAACTCTGCAATACAGACTACTGCACAGCTGGTGGTAACAGTTTCATGAGTACATTGATAAAACTCATCGAACCCACGACGCTAAGGTGGTGCATCAAACTTGGAACCATGGCGAATGTGTTCTGAGAAGACAGCCAGCATCCCTAAATCCCGTAGGCATTAAGCAACCATTTAAAGCGTCGAATTCAGAGAGAAAGTCTCTGTATAAAACATCACGTCCCTAGTACCATCCACCAAGCACACAATCCACAAATGTACATCCACAAATCCCTTACAGGGCCAACATCACTCTGAGCATCGGCATCATGCGAGGCTGAACTCAGCAGATAAGGCGGGCAGGGATCAACCTGTGCTCTGAAAGGTGTAAGCGACTTCGGAACGTAGCTTGGTATCGGACTGAGAGTGACGCTGCAGTCATCAGGTCCGAGACAATGCGACACTATTCACTAGAATGAGCGTAAGTCTCCAAGTGCTTCGCTGGGGCGAGAGCCGGTGGTAAGGCCATCTCAGGGAGAGCTCCGTCTCAGCACTTGTCAGTGTGAAGTGTCTTGCTCAACTAAGGACCCAGCAGCGGACACACAAGAAGGTTCCACAGCTTGGGGCTGGGGTGCCACCTTGTAGAACATAGCCGATGTTCTATAGCCAATGTACAGAAGTGCACATCAACACATAACTGAATGTACATAAACACAGTGCCAGTGGCCGTAGCGACAACAACTGTGAATATACGCAGTTAGAAAATAGCCCCATAATAGCATAGCACCTCAGTAAGCACACAAACACAGTCGTAACTGTAGCTACAACTGTGAATATATGAGTTAGCACAGAAAAACCAGTTGCCCTGATAGGAACGGGGCAATATAACAGCGTAGCACATGCACGTACAGCATAGGTCGCTGTAGCGCCAACTTAATACACGCAGTTAGCTCAGTATTTAGGCACTGAAGGATACGGGGCAACACCGCTGCATGAACACATCCATTTGTAAATAAATGCAGCGCATGTCGCCGTATCGACGGAGACTGTGAATATGCACAGTTTGACTGGGATAGCTAGTTGCACTGAAGATACAGGGCAACATGGCAGCATAACACAAGTAAGTAAGGAATAGCGCATCCTTGCATGTACATAACGCAGCGTAAGTCGCTGTAGCAACAGAAACTGTGTAGAGACAGAAACTAAGATGCATAGTTAGATTAGGATGGGTAGCAGCACTGAAGGAAACAGGGCAGCATTACAGCATAACACATCCGTTTACCAACATACATCCAGAACTGCGAATATGCACGGTTAGATTAGGATAGCTAGTTTTGCACTGAAGGAAACAGGGCAACAAAATAGCAAAAACACGTCCTTGTACGTGCCGTGTAGTCGCCATAGCGACAGAACAGAATATGCAGTTAGATAGGATAGCTGGATGTTGCACTGAAGGATAGAGGGCAACATAACAGCATTACCCATCAGTGTGCACATTTCAAACATCTGAGTGTATAATGCGGTGCAAGTCGACGAAACGACCGAAACTGCATGAATATGCACAGTTCACATAATGGTCAGTTACATTAGCAACATAACGGCATAACGCTTCAGTGTGGACACAGATGCAGCGCAAGTCGCCGTAGCGACAAACTGTGACTATGCACAGTTAGATAGGATAGCTAGGTGCACTGAAGGATACAGGGCAACGCGATAGCATAGTCACATTAGTGTGTACAAAAACACAGCGTCAGAGGCATCGCGACATCGACTGTGAATACATAGTAAGTCAGAATAGCCGGTTGCACTGATGATACAGGGCAATATTTAGCGCCGTAAACATAGCACATCAGTGCGTAGCGTGTACACAGCGTCAGTTGCACCGCACAACAACTGTGTACTCAATCAGAATAGCCATTTGCACTGAAGGATACAGGGCAATGTATAACGGCATAAATCATAACACATTCAGTGTGTAGAGTGTACATAGACACGGCGTCAGTTGCATCACACGACAACTGTGAATATGCACTGCGTAGTAATCAGAATAGCCATTTGCACTGAAGGACACAGGGCAATATATAATGGCATAAACCATTACACATAACAGTGAGTTGTATGTACGTAACACAGTGTCAGTTGCATCGCGCCACACTGTGAATACGTAGTAATCAGAATAGTTATTTGCACTGAAGGATACAGGGCAATATACACCGGCAAAATTCATAACACAGTGTGTAGTGTGTACATAAACACAGCGTCAGCTGCATCGCAAAACAACTGTGAATACGTACTGGATAGTAATCAGAATAGCCATTTGCACTGAAAATTACAGGGCAATATATAATGGCATAAATCCCAACGCATAACGCTGTGTAGTATGTACGTAACAGCGCCAGTTGCATCGCACAACAACTGTGAATACGTAGTAATCAGAATAGCCATTTGCACTGAAGGATACAGGACAACAACGGCAAAATTCATAACGCAGTGTACCGTGTGTACGTAACACAGCGTCAGTTGCATCGCACGACTGTGAATACGTAGTAATCGGATTAGCCATTTGCACTGAAGGATACAGGAACAGGGCAATATATAATGGCATAAATCATACACATAACAGTGCGTAGTGTGTACGTAACACAGCGTCCGTTGCATCGCAACAACTGTGAATACGTAGTAATCAGAATAGCCAGTTGCACTGAAGGGTACAGGGCAATATCGTGGCATAAGCATAACACACACACATATCAGTGTACATAAACACAGCGTCAGTGGCATCGCACAACTGTGAATCAGAATAGACAGTTGCACTGAAGGATACAGGGCAATTTTTAGCGGCATGAATCATGAACACATAACAGTTTGTAGAGTGCACGTAAACACAGCGTCATTTCATCGTACAACAACTGTGAATACGTGGTAATCAGAATAGCCATTTGCACTGAAGAAACAGGGCAGCATATAACGGCGCGAATCTTAGCACATATCAGTGTGCAGTGTGAACATAAACACAGCGTCAGTGGCGTAGCGACAACAACTGTGAATACGTGGTTAAATCAGAATGGCCAGTTGCACTGAGGGATACAGGGCAACATATAAGGGCATAACAGTTAAATCATAGCACATATCAGTGTGCAGTGTGTACATAAACACAGCGTCAGTGGCGTAGCGACAACAACTGTGAATACGTCGTTAATAGAATGGCCAGTTGCACTGAGGGATACAGGGCAATATATAAGGATATAACAATATATAACGGCACAAATTATAGCACATATCAGTGAGCAGTGTGAACATAAACACAGCGTCAGTGGCGTAGCGACAACAACTGTGGATACGTGGTTAAATCAGAATGGCCAGTTGCACTGAAGGATACAGGGCAGCCTGACGACATAAGCTGTAGCTGTGCACCTCCATTACCAGAGCGGGGCGTCCTGGCGCGGCGCTCTCCGTGAACTGTGTCGCCACATTACCGGTCCCGCCCTCTGCCAACGGTGAAGATCCGGTTCGTTCGGGTTCGAACCGTTTTGGCGGCTGTAGCCGAATTAGGTGGGACGAGGTGCCGACGAAGAGAGACATCGAGGAAGGCTGGACCGTATAGAGATCAAAAGTTTCGGTGTAAAGTCTGGCCGCGGCGAGACTAAATTTTATATGCTGCGAGAGCAGGGATCGAACACGGGTCTCCCGTCCGACGGCTTTGGGTTTCGCCACTGAGGGAAATGCCCACTTTCGCGCCTTTAGACACAGAGCCATGGCCTTGCCTCGTCTCTCTGGATGCGTCTTTCGCATGACTTACCATAGGACGTCGTGAAGACGGAATCTTTCTTGAAGTAGCCTGGTTGTTTTTAGATACCGGGCTATTCAACTCTTCTTTGGGCGTGAGAGGGCCCACCAGCGGCCGCTGGCGGCAGTGGGCCTCATCCCAGCTGATGCCCGGGTTTATGAGGGCGCGCACTGGTAGACCGGCACATGCCTGTCGTCCGTGAGTGCGGCCTCGGTAGATCCTTGTTTGGGTAGAGCGAGTCAATACCGCACATATCTGGCATGTAGCAGCCATCGGATGCGGGGAGGAAACATGGTGAGTAACCTCTATTGCAACTTCCACGATGACTTCAGATAAGACTTCTAGCGTGAAGAAAGAGATTCTGACGTAATTGTCGCGTTCATGCTATTTATACTGCCCGCGGACCGGTCAGCATTTGCATGTTTTGCGTCAATTGGCCAGCTGTCTCCAGCTGGCGTTATCCTATAAGATTTCAGTGAAAATGGAGAAGGGAGGAGTTCCCATATACGTCAGTATGACGTAATGTTGAAGTGACCGCCTTGAAAGGGAACTGCAGATGGAATACCAAAAACCATCTCAGCACTGCAAGAGTGGCTTCTTTCAACCACAAAGCAAGCAGGACAGTCTGAACACACAGGGGTGCTTTTTCTTGTGATTTAACATTGTGCTTTTTTATACAAGCAGCTCAGGTGACCCTCGTCTGACTCAAACCCCGTCACACTCTCTAAAATAGCAATGATAAACACAACAGTAGACTAAAAACAAGGGCATGAAGTGCCATGCCTCTAAAGGACAAATGCGTGTGCAGAGCTGCGGTTTGTTTCCTTTGTTAAAATACTGTGTGTTGCCTGCAGTGATTCATTCTGTGGCGTTTTATCTCAGCGAGGCAGAGAGAAAGAGCACAAGCCACTTATTGGTGCAATCAGGCCAGCCTCCGATAGCAGCTGACGGGCCCTCCCCCACTTCCCCAACTCCCTCCCGCCAGAGTCTGAACACTACTGTGTCAGAGCTCACTGATTTCACATCCTCTGCCCGCTCCTAATATGTGCAAGGACAAGCATGTGCGTTTCTGTTTTTGGTTTGTTCCTTGCTCTCTTTTTTGTTTTGTTTTTACCCCCCTTGATGCAGCTGCAAAACACAGACCTTGGTTGTCCTCTGCTCATGTCCTCCCCATTTTGGTTATTCAACCCTTACAAATGGCTTTCGTTGGTGTAAACCTAATGTTATCATGTTGACTCACTGACTGATATTAAATAAACCGCATTTTGTCATGTACAGACACTGAAGTGAATATTCAAGGCACTTATAAATAACATTGCACATGAATACTTGATTCTGATTGGTCAATCGCAGCATTCTGCAGTCTTTTTTTTTTCTTTTCTTTTTTTTAATAAAATAAAATAATTGTCAGGTAAGTGCTTTCCTGGATATGTAGAAAAAGTGTATGGTTGGTAAGACTTTTAAATGTTTTTGAAGGAAGTCTTTTCTGCTCACCAAGGCTGCATTTATTTGACCAAAAATACAGAAAAAACTGTCCTATTGTAAAATATTATTACAAATTAAAATAACTTTTTTATTTTAATATTTCTTTATATTTCTTTAAAGGCAGAGCTGAATTTTCAGCATCAATACTTAAGTCTTCAGTGTCACATAATGCTTCAGAAAACATTATAATATTCTGATTTGGTGCTCAATAAACATTGAAATATTATTAACAATGTTGAAAATAGTGTTGCTTAATATTTTTTCAGGATTCTTTGAAAGTCCAAAACAACAGCGTTTATTTGAAATAGAAAACATTATAAATGTCTTTACTGTGACTTTTGATAAATGTAATGTGTCCTTGCTGAATATTTAATTCATTTTTTTTTATTCTGACCCCAAACTTAAAATCCTGAAAGGTAGTAATTAAGCTAATAATACATTATATATATGCCATTACATATATGTATACATGTTATGGTATATATGGTAAAATCTTACAATAATGTTATATGTTAACATCAGCGAAAGCTAATAGTTAAATTAATCATACACTAAAATATTTTTATCATTTCAAATTTGATCAATTAACATTATTTAATGTTTTATGAACAAACAGGAAATAACAAAGATAAATAATATTTATTTGTAGATTAACTAACTTTAAATTTAGAGATCAACCGTAGCTGCAGTCCGTAGCTTTTTTGGGGGTTAAAAATTATCCAAAATACATATTTGAGAAAATACATAACCAGCCAGTGTTCAAAACTATCTGCTTGCCTTAGCTCGATTCAAAGCGATAAGCTTGTAATAATGTTTTTAATTCCAGTGGTACTGCTGGATTTCCACGGGAGATTCGAGCATGTCTTTGCATCATTACGTCACATTTGTACACATAAAGAAGGAGTCTCGGCTAGTAGGCTATATTGCGTGTGAGGATGTTGGAGGAGATTTATAGCCTTTTCTCACAGCACTTGATATAATTAAACTTATAAATTTGATGGCGGATCCAGAAAGGTTCAAACGACAATCACCAGAGACAACTGGAGATTCACGCGTTGTAAAATGCAAAAGACTTCGTTCAGACTTCGGAGTGGCTACAGAAAAAAAGAGACTGCAACCGGACCCATGCGAAAACAAGGAGGATGTATATCGGAAGTACATTACATGTAGTCACGCAATGCTGGCGTTGTTAAAGGGTTAGTTCACCCAAAAATGAAAATTAAGTCATTAATTACTCACCCCCATGCTGTACCAACCCCGTAAGGCCTTCGTTCGTCTTCGGAACACAAATGAAGATATTTTTGATTAAATGTGACAGCTGGATCACTCCTCCATAGGCTGCCTAAGGGATTGAAACCTGACGGCTCAGAAAGTCAATGAAGAAAATCTCTTGAAGTCTCGTTTAAGGCCTACAAGGAAGAAAAGGAATAGTCGAATAAAGTCGTTATTTTTGTTTGTTTTTTCGCACAAAAAGTATTCTCGTCGCTTGATAAACTTATAGTTGAGCCACTGTTGTGACATGGAATATTTAAACATTTTCTTCATTGACTTTCTGGGCCGTCAGGTTTCAATCCCTTAGGGAGCCTATGGAGGAGTGATCCAGCTGTCACATTTAATAAAAAATATCTTCATTTGTGTTCCGAAGACGAACGAAGGTCTTACGGGGTTGGTACAGCATGGGGGTGAGTAATTAATGACTTAATTTTCATTTTTGGGTGAACTAACCCTTTAACATTAACAATTTGAGAACAAAGTATGGTTTTGCGTGATATGATAAGCCATTGTTAGATTTAATCAGCGCGATTTACTTCAATGTCAGAACCAGAACAAAAGTGGATGTTACTTACTTGTGCAGATGACATTTTCCGGTGAAAATTCTTATGTTGGTCATACTTCCAAAAATAATAATCTGTGATTCTGAATGCCAGTATCCACACCGGCGCGGTGACTGACAGCCTCAGTGACAGTCTCCTCAAACATTGTGTTCTTCCGCGCTGTGTCGTGTCGAAGTACAACTCACGTTAAGTTGATAATTCCGCGAATAACTTCAATTGCAGATTTCGAACAGAGATGGCGACAAAGAGGAAAAACTGCGGACTGCAGCTTTAACTAGATTAAATGAATGCTGTAAAATGCGTTGTTATTTCATGATACATAATGCACTAACTAATGTTAACAAACTGAACCCTTAAAACTCCATTAAAGCATTACTGTGTATGTAGGCCTACAGTATGTGTTGACCTTTCCATGACCCTCTGTTTCTGTAGTACACTTCTGCTCTGACGTACGATGGAGTAATGGTGATGGCAGAAGCCTTCCGGAACCTTCGCAGGCAGAAGGTGGACATCTCCCGCAGGGGCAACGCCGGAGACTGCCTCGCCAACCCCGCTGCACCCTGGAACCAGGGCATCGACATGGAGCGCACACTCAAACAGGTCACATGCACAGATGAGCAAATGCAGGCTTTATATTAGATGGGAAAGAAGTGCTTCGTGTAGTATTTCCATGGGAGGAAGACAGACAGTATGAAAAAAACAAGGCAGTGAGGTGATAGAGGGCCAAGGCTGAACAGAACAGTAATCGGCGATCTGAAAAATGTGAAATGTCCAAATTTGAACTGATGGAAAGTGGAAAATGACAGGGGAAATGGAAAGGAAACTATAAGGATGGAGAGAGCGAGAATCATAGCAGAAAACAAGATGGATAGTGAAACAGTGAAAGCAAGAGAGAGAAGTGTGATGTTGTGTAGGGCAGGGTTTCTCAAACTTGTTTTAATCCAAGGACCCCTTTTTGTAACAGCAAACTGTTCTCAGACCCCAACACCCCACCTCCCAAACAAATATATATATATATATATATATAACAATGTAAAAAAAAGCAATTGTTTATCTCGCTGAGTAATTAAAACTAGCTGTTTGCAGTACTTCATGAATACTGTCGATTATTTATCGCTTAATCACGACGTGCATGTCAAACATGTAAAACTACTATGAATAACTGAATCTTGAGTGTTTTATCAGCAGGAAATTGCTTAATTGCTTTTAATTATACACAGATTAATAAGAAATCAATTTTAATTTGTCTCGCCCACATTTCCATTACTAAAAGAGTCCGGGCAGAACATATGAGCCTTTAGTATATTTATACTTAGTCCTGATGTGAGCTCAACAATTTAGAGAATAATGTCGCTGATGATTTGGCTCTGTATCGCTTGCAGTGGTTTTCAGATTTTCAGATTTTTATTCACAGTTCAAAGAATTTTCTGGTTATGTTAGATGGATCCCCGTTTGAGAAACACTGATGTGGGGTAATACTTCCAGAAGAAAGTGATGTTAAAGTTCAAGAAAGTAAGCGTAATGCGAAATGTGTAAATGAAAGTGTTTCGAGGTGCTTTGCAGTGGTTGGATAAGCTGTAATGACATTGTTTATCACTGTAATCCAGGTGCGCCTCCAAGGATTAACAGGAAATGTCCAATTCGACCACTACGGGCGCAGAGTCAACTACACAATGGATGTTTTCGAATTAAAAAGTAACGGCCCCAGAAGGGTAAGATGTCATTCTTGTCGTGAGCATTGCAGAGGTCACCGCAGACAAAACATTTTTTTTGTAATACTTTGATATTGTATATCTGACTTAAAAATGTGCTTGTTAGGGTGTTTCTGTCTGTATTCACCTTTGATTGTGAGAAAGTGTAACCATGCTTTGCGTTTGCTCCGTCTCTCTACATCTGTCGAGTGTCATTTCAGTCTAATTCATTGTCTTTCTCGATGTGCTTAACGCTCTGTGCTTCACTTGATGCAGCTGTTTCTGTAAGAACAATCCCAGGAGACCCTGATGAGTCTTCATTATTTTATAGTCAGCGTTTTCTTTCTGTACAATGTAACTTTTTACTTTTACTTCTCTTACAATACTTCAACGCATACTCATTTCAAGCATACTGTATATGCATCTCTTTAAATGGTGAAAACAGCCATTTTAGATGCCTTATAAACCCATATGAATCATTGGCCATGTACACACTGCAGTTAAATTCGGTTGTCGATTCACCTTTTAGTGTTTAATCCTGTTCTGTACAGACACACACTTCAGTAATTTTCAGTATCTACAACCAAATTAACCACCGGAAAAAGCAGGTACTGAAATCCGCATTTAAAATAATTCTATGCAGTGTGTACGGAATCAAACTAAACAACTGTCTGAGATGTTTCTCTCTTCTGCGTGTATGGTGCAAGAAATCCCAGGGAAAGCAGCACGAGCCTTGACTCATTCTTGTTGCCAGATTTTGCTAGAAAAATGGCGAACAAGAACAAGCCCATAATAAATCGAATTGCTGTATGCTGAAAATAATACAGAAATATCACGACCCGTAACTGCTCACTTTAATAACTTTGTAAACGCGGTCGCTTTGTGAGCCAAGCTTAAACAACAAGCCCAAAAACGCTTATAATAAGTGGACATGGCAACACTGCAAGAGCGTGCTCTGTGAAGCAGCCTTTACAAGCATAAACAAAACACAAGTTAACTTTACTAAACATAACGAGTCTTTTGTCTTACTTTGGTCAGAATAGCAGATTCCAAACACACGATACACCAGATCATTGATATATGTCAGTTTTGGGAGTGAGTCGTATTCCAATACACACACAGAACGATAATTTGTATTTAAAAAAAAAGTAAATAAGTCCCGACTGGATTCAAATTTTATATTGCTAATTTAAATTGATTGAATGCTATTAAATTGTGACAAAATTGTCGGAGAAGTTTGCAGTCATTTACAACCAAATGTACAGTTTTTTAAAATAATACACAAATGTCTGCCTTGAATGGTCTGGTGGTTTTAGCAGCAGAGCTATGTACGTACCATAAGGTCTCGTGTCACACACCTTCTTCTAAAGTTATGAGGAGCCCTCTGCCTCTGGCGTGCTTTATGGTGTGTGGCGGCTCCTGGCTGCTGTTGAGCTGTGCACCGGGGGAAGAGTGATGGGAAAAGAAGAAGGAGGGGAGCAAAGGAACGAGCCGCCAGGGCTTGGCAGTCATTTATCAGGCAGTCGTGAGCCCTGCTTTAGGCGGATGCTGGAGCCTAGCTCTTCTTTCTCCCGTTCATCTGGGTTTCGTAAGGACACGGGCACACGCCGCTGCTCGTGTCTCTTCTGCATGGCAGTTTTTCAACCCACAGCAAAATGTTACACACAGTTTTCTTAAGCCACCAAAATAACAACATTCATATTTAGCATCTGCATAATCACTTACAGTATAAATTTAAACTACCGTTCAAAGGTTTTTGAAAAAAGTCATTTATTTGATTAAAAATATCAACTATTTTAATATATTTTAAAATGTCATTTATTCATTTAATGGCAAAGCTTATTTTCAACAGCCATTACATGACCCTTCAGAAATCATTCTAGTATGCTCATTTGGTGCTCAAGAAATATTTATTATTATTATTATCAATGTTGAGCTTTTTCTAAATTCTTTAATGAATGAAAGTTTAAAAGAACAGCATTTATTTAAAAAGTAAATTTTGGAAAATTACAAATGTCTTTACTGCTCTGAAAGTCTTACAGGATAGTTTGTCCAAAAATGATAGTTCAAAAACCTATATGACTTTTTTCTTCTGTGAAACACAAAATAAAATATTAAAAATTTATTTTAAGCTGGGTTTTTTTTTTTTTGGACCCCATTGACTTTTATCGTAAGATAACAGATGAATAGTTAGCCCGGTTTAGACATCAAATTAGTTCTGCTCATTTACACACACTTACCCAAATGGGCAGGCTTGAACGTATTCACTCGCTCTCTGTTGGGTCTGGAGTCTCATTCTCATCACTGTCCCATCTCCAGATCGGATATTGGAATGATGCTGATAAGCTGGTTCTGACCCAGGATCAAGCCTTACTTCCCAATGAAACATCTGGCATGGAGAACAGAACCGTGATTGTGACGACTATTATGGTGAGTAGCAGCATTTCCTGAGACTTTGACGCATTTTGCCATTTTTGTTTGTCCTTCATCTGAAAGCTTCCATATACCAAAAGTCCCTCTCATACTCATGGTGAAAAAATGAATTTCGTCGATGAATTTCTTCATAACATGCACACACAAAGATTATGATCTGCAAACACTGCAGAAATTCACAGCCGCACTGCGCTGTTCATCAAAGCACACATTCTCTCTGTGACCTGTCAGTCATACTGCTGTCCATCTAGATAACCCAAATGTTTTTACGTGTGCTGAATAGCATCTCTCAACATTGCTGTGTAAATGTGTGCCATGGCATTGTGAATACGCCGTGTGCATCATGTGCCTTCTCACGTACTGTCAAAAAGTTACCAGAACTGGTGTCTTGGACTGTATTTTGTTTTGTTACTTTTGTCGACTGTAATCTTATGTGTGAGCCAAAACACTGCATGAATGGGATGCATTCTGTATTTTGTGTTTCCTATACGTTTTGGAGATCGTAAATTACAGTATTGTCAATGTTTATGCACTGATTCAAGGATGTAGTGGACGTTCAGACACATAATTGGTAATTGCTAAGGTTTTGGAGTGTAGCACCTGAAGCCAAATCCTCCTCTTTTCAGCCCCTGGTGAGGAACCCCTTATTAAGAAACTGAACAGATGATGGACTCTGCAGAGGTGAAATCAAGCACTTACTGAAGCACGGACAGGCAGAGAGACAAATCAGGACTGAGGGCAAAAACATGGATTCCACTACCTGAGGCAAAATGAAAGGAACAATGAGAAATCGAGCTGTGTACGAAGACAAAGACAAGCTCTAATAAGCAACTCAATCATGAATGGAGAAGATGTGATGCCAGAATTGGAAAACTGGATGGACACATGGTAGCCAAATGAAGTCTTTTCTTTAGCATTTATATCTCGTGAATCGAAAAAGAAGAACCAGGTTTTTAGAGCATGCCGGTTTTGTATGTATAGCAAACTGTACATAAAATCATCATTACTGTCCATTTGCATTTATTAAGCATATAATGGATATCCATCAGAAATTCTCATTTTCCCATTGTGCTATATACTTCGTATTAATACTAGCCTTAGATATTAAAGGTACTGTTCACTCCAAAAAGAAAATGATCATGATCCTCATGTCTTTCCAAACCTGCATGGCTTTCGTCTGTGGAATTCAAAAGAAGTTTTGAAGAATGTTCATGCTGCTCATTTTCTATAGAATGAATGTGGATGGGGACCAAAAAAAGCACCATGAAAGTATATGTGCTATCAGAAAGTCTTTTGAAGTTATAAAATGAAATTTAAATCGCTATTTGAATTCAATGGAATATCTTGCCTTGAAAATCTTGGTTGACAGCCGTGGTCACCATTCACCTTCATTGTGTGGAAAAGTTCAGCTTGGACATACAATAAAGGTGGAAAAATAAGGTGAAAAAATTAAAGCATCATAAAGGCCTTCAAAATGACAATAGAATGAAATTTAACTTGGTCACCATTCATTTTCATTGTGTGAAAAAGAGCAGCTTGCTATTCAACCTAACTATCTCCTTTTGTGTTCCACAGAGGAGAGAAAGTCATGGGTTTCGAAACTCAGATGGTGAATAAATGGTTTTCATTTTAGGGTGAATTATTCCTTAAGGTTGGAGGTTGTGCGTGATGAAGGATTTTTATGTGGTCTTTGTAAGAACATGGTTTTGTATACCTGCCTATACACCACCTCATGACGGTAGAATACAGATCGCCCATGCTTGAGGCGTTACCAGCGACAAACGCTAGATTCTTTTTTTCAACAAAAAAATGTACCTGTAGAAAAACAATGCCCAGGAACATCACTGCCCTGTGCTTGTGAAAAAAGATTTAAGGAGAAGGCTGCATTCTCATACATCAAACAAATTTGAGATGAAACGGATCTTCCGTTGACATTCAGTTCGGAGAGCTCAATTTGCTGTGTGTGAAATATTTAATTCTCCCTACTGGGCTTTCTGCCTTTCATCATTTTAGGCTAGCCATATGGCTTAGAAAATATTTGTAAAAAGGGAAGCAGGTTTTCAGGATTTTTATGTAAATGTTCTGCTGTTTCCTTGCAAGTAAACATTTCTATTTGCTGCTGTATTGTTTTATATATTGTTTGGTATGACAGTACATCATACTGATGTTGCTTTTTTTGCACAGATGTTCCCTTTTTTCTCTGAACTGTAATCCTTTATAGGCTTCAGGAATGTACATTTTAAAGTTATGAGCAAAGTTCTGCATCATTGTGTGTAACAGATTTGCAATAGCAGTTTCCTGTTAAAATGTTTGAAGGCATGCAATGCAATTGTAATAAATTGTAGTAATGAATTGTATGGGTCAGTTATCATTGCTTTGAATCATGTACAGTACATAGTGCACATTTGGTGTGCTTTTTATGATATCTTAATGCTTTTATGAACCCTATTGTTATGGTTTTATACACATTTACCCTGAAAATCTTTATTGTTTTTATTAAGGAATGTGGAGAATATTGACTCATGTTCATTTAAAAAAGCAATATGTCCTTATTTCAATAGTTTCTTTATGGCTAACATTTGATTAGTAAATCAATCATCTACATGCAAACATAATGGCTGTAATTATCTTTACTAACTCTTCTAAAACAGCTAAATTTGTCTTTAACTCCACAATATATCATATTTAGAGTATAAAATGCTAATGAAATATAACGGCATGGCTAAATTTCAGCACTTTAAACATGTTGCTGGTTTACAAAAGTGTAACATGTTGCCCATTGAAAGTACCTCGTTGTTTTGTTCGTTCAGGAAGGGCCGTATGTAATGCTGAAGAAGAACTGGGAGTTGTACGAGGGGAACGAGCAATATGAGGGATACTGCGTGGATCTGGCTTTTGAAATTGCTAAACACATTGGTTTCAAGTACAAGATCTCCATCGTGCCTGATGGAAAGTACGGAGCTCGGGACCCAGAGACAAAGATCTGGAACGGGATGGTTGGGGAGCTGGTGTACGGGGTAAATTATTTATCTCTTACTTTTTGCAATCTTCTGACTTTAGCATACAAACCTGTATGAGTTTCTTTCTTCTGTTGAACACAAAAGAAGATATTTTATAGAATTTTGGTAGGCAGACAGTTGACGATATAGCCATTGACTTTTATAGTATTATTTTTTTTCCTACTATGGAAGTCAATTGCTTCAGCCAACTGTAGCAATTTTTGAGTAAATGTTAAGTTCTGTGTCTGGTGAAGAGGAAAAAAAGAAAGACAGCAACCTTTCAGAGGCTGATGTTTATTAATGAACACTGCATACAGCCAATGCTTGTCGTCTTGTCGATTTTTGCTGAGCCCTGGAAAACGCAACCCAGAATTTTTTTTTTTCTTCCTCTTGAAAGTGTCGGGCAGTTATGAGACACTTTAATTTCTTTTTTGGATTAGTCTTACGCAGCCCTGCCAAGGTCTAAAGTGTCACTAAGTCACCAACAATAATCTAGTTTTTGGATTTACCATGCAGCAAAACGTGCAGCCAGACTTTAAACTCTACAGTTTTTTCTCTCTAGTCCTGTAAGCATTTTTTTTCTTTGCATTGATTAGTTTATCCCTCTCCCCAAAAACTAAACCTCAGTATTAAGCCTCTTGGATAAACTGCTTGGAATTTTTGACATTAATATGCAAAGCCTTGTTCAATTAGAGAAGTTGTAAAATGTGATGCAAGAAGAGGTGGAAATCAGTAGATTATGCTTTATTTTCTCTTTTTATTCACTCCTTTCTCCTCTTAATATAATTTTCAAATATGATATTTTAGCTTTGAATATAAAAACTGCAAATATTTAGTTGAGCATCGGCTTATCCAGTCAAATGGCTTAGTTAATAAACTTAGCAATGTCATTACGTCCGTTTTGTTTTTAAACAAGTGTGCACAGGAAGTGATTAGAGACAAAGATTGATATGAAAAATGCTTTTCTTTTGTTCTAGAAAGCGGAAATCGCTGTGGCCCCATTGACTATCACTTTGGTCCGGGAGGAGGTCATAGACTTCTCGAAACCCTTCATGAGCTTGGGCATCTCCATCATGATTAAAAAGCCTCAGAAATCCAAGCCGGGCGTCTTCTCCTTCCTGGACCCGCTGGCCTACGAGATCTGGATGTGCATTGTGTTCGCCTACATAGGCGTGAGCGTAGTGCTCTTCCTGGTCAGCCGCTTCAGCCCGTACGAGTGGCACACCGAGGAGCCCGAGGAGGGCACTGACGGTCTGCCTAGCGACCAGCCCCCCAATGAGTTTGGGATCTTCAACAGTCTCTGGTTCTCCCTGGGAGCCTTCATGCAGCAGGGTTGTGACATCTCGCCCAGGTCAGCAAACTTAAAACACCAAAGAAAAATTTCTTGAGAGGACAAAATAAAAAACATATATTGCAGTGAAATGAAATGAACACACTTAATGTCTCTGATATGGTCATATCTGATACCTGAAATAGAGTCATTGCTGCAGTTTCCATAGTGATTTGACGAGTTTCGTCCGTGTCTGAATTAAAGAACATACAAGCAAGCCAAGTGGGAGAACTTGCATTAACACTCAGTGTTTATTCATTGTATCTGCTTTGAATCTTTGGGGAGCGGGAAAACAACCAATCACAACCGGCATCACTAAGAACATTTACATGCACAATTATAATTATAATGCCACTGTGTTTTTTGTAGTTGAGCAGCTGTCTTTCCAAGTATGTACTACCATTCAAAAAATGTTTACTTTTTATTGAAATTAATACTTTTATTCAGAAAGGATGCATTAAATTGATCAAAAGTGACAAAGACTTTTATAATGTTTCAAAAGATTTCTATTTAAAAAAAAAGATTTTTATTCATCAGAGAATGCAAAACAAAAGTCTCGGTTTTCACAAAAAAAAATATTAAGTGGTTGGTAGTGTAAATATTTGAATGGTAGTGTACATGACACAATATTTGAAGGAGTACATACAGGACAAATTATTGTTGTTGTACTTGAACTGAAATCGAATAGAATGCATGTAAACGTGTTTACTGATGTGGTCATATTCCATTTGTATTTAGCAAGTGTCAGTCTAAAAAGGGAAGTTCACCCAAAAATGATGTTATGTTCTAAAACAAGATATTTTTTGGGAATATCCATTATCCATTTAAAGAAATTTAGTGAAGATCAATATTGTTTGAATATTGATAATAAGTTCAATATTGTTTTGGACCGCATTGACTTTCATTGTATGGACAAAATCAGTTGAAACATTCCTAAAAATATCTTCTTTTGTTGAAGAAAGTCAAACAAGTTTTGAATATCATTTTTGGGTGAATTATCCCTTGAAACTTACTCTGTATTTACTGAATACATCACCCTTGTCTCACCTGTTCCTCAGTAAGTTATTGAGGTGTCATCCCACTTTGCACCTTGATGAATTTCACCGTTAGTGAAGCCAGTGGGCGGTCCGGTGTGTTCTGGAACAATGCGATCGTTCATTGCCCCATTGCTATGTCCCGTTGATGTCCACATATCGCCCGTCTGTCCTGCCGGCTACTTCTCAAATCTCATGGGAAATGTGCTAGTCATTCATCGTTACTCTGTGTGGCAGTTTGTTTTTGTTATTTGTCTCTTGCTCCTTCCTTCGCCTGCGGGTTTAAAACATTGGGCTCGCTGCGGCGCTGGCTCTCACTCACACACACTCTTTTCTCTGTGTAATAAGCACCTGCATGACCACGATAGAGCTCTTTAAGAAGTGTAATGAAGAGAAGAGAGAAAAAAAAAAACAGGCTTTATTTTTCAGCCCCCACCAGATAAGAAATCACTCATGACAGGCCAAGGGGAAGAGAAGAGCAGTAAAAAGCACAGCACATGGAGGAAGACAGCAGGTACTTAGAGAGCCGTCAAAACCATAGTGTCTATCTTCACTGCTCTATAGCCTGAACATCACCGTGCTGTAGAGGGCCTATGGTTTTAGATTTGGCTTAAGAGGACCCATTTAGGACTTATACGAATCATGCACTTCATCGTTTTTGCATACAACTAATAAGGATTCATGAATTGGATAGGAGCCAATAAGCGGTGAAAAACAGCATTTCCATTCATTTTCTTTAGTACATGCCATTAATTCTCTTTAGTCAGCATGTACCTTTACCTCAGCGTTCTTGATTTAGACAAGATGACGCAGTTGCACAGCAGCGTTACCCGGGTGCCGGGACTTGTCCTTTCCTTCTCCTCCTCCTCTTCCCTGTCTAATAGCCTACTGGTTATTCAAATGTGCAGATTTGCTTTCTTTTTCTTAAGAACTTTATAGCTTTATGCATATTTAACAGCTAAAGTGTGTCATTTTTTGATGGTAAAATACTTTGTCCTATCCCACAGCACTGTACTACTGATTGATTTGATATTCATTTTCACATTCCATTCTCTTGGAGCATAATGGAGCCAAACCCATCTGTCACAGGACAGTTTATAGTCTAAGACAGGGCTTTTCAAACTGGGATCTGTGAACTTTCCAAGCAGTTGCTAGGAGGGCAAGTTTTTAACCGAAAGAAATAAAAACCAATCTAGCACATATTTTTTGTGAAAAACGTTTTTCACCATCCTGTTAGAGTAGAAAAACGATACACATTTAATATAATGAAAAGTACATGTTTTCCAAGATTCAGTTTTGTAATCAAGATGTTGTCTTCATAATATCACAATTGATATTTTAGTTAATTCTAATAAGTGTTAAGTAGTTTTATACAGGAAAATAATAATGTTTAATTGTTGTTGTTGCTGTTACTATTATTATCACGCTATTACTAATATTAATATTATTATTCGTTTCAGATTTAGTAATAATAATACTGGTACTACTAATGATAATAATACTATTTTGTTGTTGTTATTGTTATTTGTTTTGGATTTAGTAGAATGACAAACCATTTATAAAATTTTGCAATCATGCTGTCTGTCATCATAATATCACACTTAGAAAATGTTCTCACAGTATTAATTAATCTTTATACAGGAAGATAGTGTATTGGCTGCCTTTATATTTTAGCAAGTGGATCATAATATTTGGTTTAAGAAAAGTTTGTTATACGTTATTATATTATATTTTTGTGATGCTAGAAGTGCAGAAATGATCCACTTCAGCTTTGGTCGTGTGATAAGCCAGTGCACGGTTTGAGCTTGAATCATTTACCATTGAAATATTGATTCACTGCACTGGTAGATTGAGGAATTGATTTTGTCATTTTGAGGCATTTTATTCTATTATAATAATTTTTTACAGTCAATCCGCATGTAATTAATTCAGTTTCATTCAGCGCCACTCTATTACATGTATACTTCTTGTTCACAGTTTGTAGGGGAGATGATTGATGAGGATGATGTGGGAATGATGGGGTATGAAAATGCTGAGGGGCGTGTTGTGTGATGGGGCCGGACAGGGTCATAACTCTTGCCTATTTTCCCTGTCGTGTTTTTGGCTCTGGCGGGCTGGCAGGTGTCATCAGCAGACAGGTAGAGCATCTTCCTGGGCTTCGGAAACAGCCAGCATCTGGCGTGTGCGCTATTGCAGGGATTTTGTAGTTGTAATGCATGTGGGCAGCGGACCCTATCAGACATGGGAAGATTAAAAAAAAAACTAATTTTCAGATTCAAACACATGCAGCCTTAGTGAATGGAATTGCATCGCGGGATGAGCGGGGAATTAAGATATACTAATGATAGTCATAGGTTCGATATGCTGCTTGTAAGATTGTGTCGCGAGTTATAAAACCTTTCGATAAGCCTTTTCTTGAAGTGTCAAGTCCTTGAAGTGCTTCGGTTGCACTGGCTGGGTAATATTTATTGAAGTGTGTGTGAAGCTGACGAATGTTTTTAAGAATGCTTGTGTATGCAGGTGTAGTATGTACTTAACTGTATATAAAAGGATGGGATGTATGGAAAATGTGAGGTTGCTGTTGGTCAAAAACCAATATTTTCTTTTTTTTCTCAGCACCTATGACAGGATTTCATCTCTCGTTTTACAAACATGTTTTTTTTTTCTGATATGTCAAATAACACTTTTCTTTTTCCTTTTTTTTCTTCTTTGTCTCTCTCTATCCCCCTCTCTCTCTTGCTTTCTTCTTCTGTCCCTACTTTTGTGTTTTATGGTCGATCTTGCTCCAGTAATTGCCTCTATTCACTGACTTCTTTTATTCCTCAGATGGCTTGGGAACGATTGTAGGGCTAGAAGGAAAGAGAGATCATGGGAGTGATGTAAGGATATGATTGACTCACCAGGCCAGTGCTGTAACAGTGACGGAAATGAGAGAAAGGAGATTACGCTACAGCAGAGGAAGCTTTGCCCCAGGTTTTCTCCATGCCCAAATGATCGTTTCAGCCCACAAATCATTTATCTACATAAGACACTCTGGGATAAAAGTTGATACCCTTCAACTGTAATTTCCTTTTTTAGATTTATGACTATATACAGATGAAACGCATCCCTGAAATAGCATGTGATATGTGCTGCATTACAAGTAATGTGACGTAGTCAGATGATGCCACAAGCAGTGTTGGGTGTAACTAATTACTAAGTAATTAGTTACTGTAATTTAATTACTTTTCTCTTGAAAAAGTAAAGTAAGGGATTACTCTTAATTTTTCTGTAATTTATTTACAGTTACTTCTGATGTAATTGAGCTAAATACTGTGTATAGACCAATCCGAACTCACGGCAATCCGAATGCTTTTTATGAGGTGTCTAAATCGTATAACCTCACTAGTACAAATTCGTACGAATTAGCCATCTTGTAAAATAAGTATGAAATGTCACGAGAACAGACTGGTATTAACTAGAACAATTCTATATAAAACAATTGTGGGTTTAACATCAAAATGTATTGTCTGATGTTAAAAAGTATGTTTATAATGTAACCTTCTCCCTTTAAATTGTTTGGTCAGTTTAAGGATAATTCATGCAATTTTATAGTATTTATTTGAAAGAATCAAAACAGTTTCATGTCTATCCTTGTATTATTCAGCTGGTTGAGGTTGATATGGGATTTAGAAAGTAATTAGTAATTAAAAGTAATTAAATATTTTTTAGAGAGAGTAATTAGTAACTAGTAATTAATTACTTTTTTAGAGTAACTTACCCAACACTGGCCACAAGTAATGCCATTAAATCTGACCTTTTCAAACTATATAACGTTATTTTTTGCATAATTAATTTTTTTTACAGACAAGTGCTGTTGAATACCTCTCTTTTCTCCATGTTAGAAGCAATAGGGGCATTGTGCGCATGACATGCATTGTTGGAGCAGGCCATGATGGGTATTGTTCTAGACTAGAGAACGTGTGTCATGGTTATCAGTGACGTTTGGATTTATTCTCTAAAAGCTATTGGTGCTTTAGTGGAATCCAGTCAAACTAGGTATTTGTAGTGGACAATAATTTGTCTGTTGTCTGTTGGATTGCTCTGCCCTTGAACTCACAGGTGCAACCGCCCTAAATTCAGCTGTTGTCATGGTAATAGACCTTTTTCACATGTATGGGTTTCTCAGAAGCGGAAGTCATCATAGTTGGGTAAACTTTTATAGCGGTGAATGAGAGAACACATTAATTATATTTTTTATGTTCCCATTTACTTTAAATAGGTAAAGTAAAACTCCACAAGAGTGTTTTCACAACTTTCAAAAAGAGGGAAAAACAATAGAGATATTGATAATGGCGGTCAGAAGAGAGAAAGATGTCAATTTGACGTTCACTCCCACAGCCGCTGTATTAGAAACACGCTCACAGCAGCGTTAACTTTTTTTGTTAATAATACAAAGTATATGGTTATAAATGTACATAAAAAAAAATGAAAATATAAAAAACTTAGGAGGATTTACGATGCTGGTGACCGTTAAAACGCAGTCTGTGAAAAGGGTCCATTGGTGTGTCTTGTTTTTTTGTTTGTTTGTTGTGCATTAGATTGAGAATAAAAAGGACAGCTGTTAAGACAGTTTGGTCACACTTTAGTTTAGAGTCCAATTCTCACTATTAACTACGACTTTTGCCACAATAAACTTCTAATTACTGCTTATTAATAGTTAGTAAGGTAGTTGTTAAGTTTAGAAATTGGGTTGGATTAAGGGATGTAGAATATGGTCATGCAGAATAAGGCATTAATATGTGCTTTATAAGCACTAATAAACAGCCAATATCCTAGTAATGTGCATGCTAATAAGCAACTAGTGAGAATAGGATCCTAAACTAAAGTGTTACCAACAATTTTTGTCAGAAATGGAGAGAAGCATTGTTTCCAGCGGTTTTGATTCTTGAGTAAATACACTGATTCCACATTAAAAAGTCATGGAATGCAAAAGTGAGTGATATAACCTAGTGGCCCCAGGCAGACACAAAGGGAATGCTAAAAGTTCCACAGAAATATTTAAGGAAAAGAAAAAGATTTTACAAAGTGTATTTTTATGTTGTTGTTCTTTATTATTGTATTAATATTGATATTAGATATTATATAAAGTTCAAATTATAATTTCTCATACAGATACGTATAAATGGGTTAGGCATATAAAAATATATACACTAACATTCAAAAGTTTGGGGTCGGTAAGAATGTTTTTAAAAGGAAATTAATACTTTTATTCAGCAAGGATGTATTAAATTGATTTAAAATAAAAACTGTTCTTTTGAACTTTATATTCATTAAAGAATCCTGAAAAAAACCTGTCAAGCAGCACAACTGTTTTCCACATTGATAATAATAAGAAAATTATCGTGAGCAGTAAATCAGCATATTAGAATGATTTTTGAAGGATCATGTGACACTGAAGACTCGAGTAATGAGGATGAAAATTCAGCTATGTATAAAAAAGCATATAAATAACATATAAAATAAATAACATATAAAATATATTAATATATTATATTACAGTAATATTTCATAATGTTGTCCTATTATTTTGCTAAAAGCAGCCTTGGTGAGCATAAGATATTCCTCTTAAAAACATTAAAAGACCCCAAGTTTTTAAACAGTAGTGTAGATACTTTTTTTTTTTTTTTTAGAAAGTGAATCATCATATTCGAGGATTCTTGACATCAAAACGTTTGAAAATCTCTGATATAGCCTTTGTAAATGCATACAAACTATGGGGATAAACACTTGACCACTTCCAATGTAAAAAATACCTTCTCTTCTCAATGAGAAACCATTTCGGCATAGCGCAATTTACAAGTAACACATTAAAGTTTCTGTAATGTTCAGGCCATACTGAGACATCCAGGTGTTTGAAGACGCCACATGCTGTATATGACGATGCCAAGAGAGACAGAAATTGCTCCCAAATAGGAATGGGTGTATTTTTAATGAGCTAATGTAAGAGCTTGCTTTTTTATTTTTCCAATTTGCCAGTGGAAGCGGAGATCAGTAATGTGGAGTATGATTGTGAATGACTCTAGTCTCATGCATGGAGAAATTGATTTGCAGGTATTAAATCTTAATCAGAGCAGTAGAGAGGAAGCCATGAATAAATAAAATGCTGGAGGCTCACTGTGGCTGCGGGCAGTGACCTTTCCATTTATCTACGGCATGTCAAGGTCTCTCCTTTCTCTCCCGACTCTCTCTCTCTTTGACTTCCTCCACGAGTCTACCCGGGTACACCTCTACAAACCTTTCAGAATGTAATTTAAATTCACCAAGCATTCTTTTGCTCAAATACACACATGCTGATGTGTTCTTCTCGACGAGAAATCTGCATGAAAGCGGAGTAGTGAGTCTCACTGACAGTAACATCCCGTTTCACAGCTCTAATGGCACTGCTTTGATAATAAGCTGGGATACACTGGTAATAGTTTGCTTATTTTGTGCTTGTGAGTATGTGTGAAATCCACAGAGACGGTTTGATTCTTATCATTGAGCTGTGATCAAAGGGTCTGTATTACAAGAAATGACATTATGAGGACCAGAGAGACTTCCTATTTGTTCATGGATCATTTGTCTTTATGAATGATACTGTATGCCAAGCGGCAGGGCATCAGAGTGGGCCGAGGGCTGACTCACTGGTTTCGCGTCCACTCAATTTAGGCTCTTATTAAATTGCCTGTGTCTCATGAAGTCAAATCGATTAGCCACTGTTAGCGCGAGCCCCGGCGCATCTGATACCCGGACGTCACCGGGCCTGAATGGTGCGTCTGCATGCAGGTTGGTGTTTAGCAGTGACTAATTCTCTTGGATTTTGAGGTACACGATGTTCTCTGATTCAATCCTCAGGAGGGTGACGGCCCACCTTGAGTCCATTCTTAAAAGCGAATTGTTATAACCAATGGGTCTTAACACAGGAATGTTTCATTGACAGTGGAAAAAGAAGCACAGGCTTGCATAAATTCACAATGAAATCCTGTAAACTGATATGCATGATCAGAGTGAGGTGAGAATTTAAACAGCGTTGGGATTTAGCACTTCATCCCCATCATGGTTGACGTTCCTGCCAGCCCACTCTAAATAGCCAATCTGTCTTCATGGCAACCGGTCGGAGAGATCTCCCTTTTAGTGGAGGAGACCCTCACCTACACAGAGTCAATTAAAAGACGACTTTATTACTCAGAATTGCTAGATATAAAGATATAACACGCAATTGTGTGTTATAAAGTCAGAATTGCAAGAAATAAACTCGCAATTCTGACTTTATAACATGCAATTGCGACTTTATATCTCACAATTCTGACATCTTTTCTCAGAATTGCGAGTTATAAAATCCAATTGGGGGGAAAAAGACTGAATTGCGAGATAAAAAGCAAAGAATTGCACAATTACCTTTTTTTTTTATTCTGTGGTGGAAACAAGCTTCCATAGATTTTGAAAAGAAAATGTTTTGTTATTTATTAACTCACCATCATGTCTTAATTTTTTTTTTTTCAGGATTTTTTTATGGATAGAAAGAATAGCAGCATTTATTTCAAATAGAAATCTTTTGTAACATTGGAAATGTCTTTACTGTCACTTTCGGGGGCCATTTACTCAACGTTTTCAACTAAGAACAGAAAACGTTTTATGCATTTTAGCTGTTCATTTACACGACAATGGCGTTTTGGTGGCCTAACGTTTGAAAACAGGTTTCAAAGTATATCGTCTCAGTGTAAACTACAAAAACGTGAATCTGTGAAAACGGTGACGGCATGCACGGCACGGCGTGTTACGTGTTTAGTCTATAGGCGTGCGTGTTTGAATGCGTATGTGCGCAGGCGCTTAGTCTTTCTTTACAAAGTGACATCGCCAACTACTTGGCGTCTGGCATGAATAATACAGCGCTTTTAGTCGTTTTCGCGTATCCGTGGGAATGGGGATCATTTTGATAACATTGTCATCTGTACAAAGAAAAGAAAAATTCAGTTTACAGCACATCGTTGTCGTGTAAACGTGCCCTCTTGGTCAATTTAATGTCTACTGAATAAAAGTTTGAATTTCTTTTTAAAAAAACATCGACTTTTGAACGATAGTGTACATGGCAGAAATAACATCACACATGTTTTTTGAACAAACAATTGCTTTACATTTTATTTTTAATTCAATATTTATTTATTTTTAATGATTGTTAAATGGTTAAAAGTTAACAAATGTTTCTGACAAAACATTTCTCTCCTTTTCTCCTCCTTTCCTCAATTTCCTCGCCCTCACCCCCCTCCCACCCACATGTTTTTCTCCTTTAACCTTCTTTTTTTGCCATTGTTTTCCCATTGTCATTCACCGCTCCTTCAAACTCTCCTTGAATGGTCATTTTCCTCTCCACTCTCTCCCTTTCCGGCGATGTAGGTCTCTATCTGGACGCATCGTGGGTGGAGTGTGGTGGTTTTTCACCCTCATCATCATCTCCTCCTACACAGCCAACCTGGCTGCTTTCCTCACTGTGGAGAGGATGGTGTCGCCCATTGAGAGCGCTGAGGACCTGGCCAAGCAGACAGACATAGCGTATGGTACTCTTGACTCAGGCTCCACCAAAGAGTTCTTCAGGGTGAGTGGGCAAAGCTAATGGGTTGAGCGGAGGGCGGCAGTGTTTTGTTAAGGGGGGTGAAATAAATGACTCCAAAACGAGAAGACTTCAAGTGCTGTATTCAAAAAAGAGATTCGGTGAAAACCCACAGATTAATAAACCAAGCTTAGAAATTTTGGGGTGTTTTAAAGAAGTCTCGTATCCTCACCAAGGCTGCTTTTATTACATCAACAAATACAGGAAAATGTTATTTCAATTTAAAATAAATGTAATCTATTTCTGTGATCTTCAGTGTCACATGATCCTTCTAATATGCTGATTTTCTGCTCAAGAAATATTTATCAATGTTGAGTTTAAGAGCAGCATTTATTTTAAAAATAAACTATTTTGTAATATTATTATTATAAATGTTTTACTGTCACTTTTGATCAATTTAACGTGTCCTTGCTGAATAAGCGTATTCAAAAGAATCTTAGTGATGTCACATTTTTGAACGGTATATTAATAGAAGTGTATATTCATTTCTAATTGATAGATGAGTTTGTTCATTTATAAATGTTAAATGAGATGAAAATCTCCCACGATCCCACAAGGCTGAGAACCTCTGATCTGTAATTCAATGTCTAATTAAATAATCGGCACCCTCCACACTTCCCCTGCACACTTCACTGGCATTCTGTACCTTTCCCCCCAACTTTCAGAGGTCAAAGATTGCCGTTTATGAGAAAATGTGGAGCTACATGAAGTCAGCCGAGCCCACGGTGTTCACGAAGACCACGGGAGAGGGCGTGGCACGGGTGAGAAAGTCCAAAGGGAAGTACGCCTTCCTGCTGGAGTCCACAATGAACGAGTACACGGAGCAGCGCAAACCCTGCGACACCATGAAAGTGGGAGGCAACCTGGACTCCAAAGGCTACGGGGTGGCCACGCCCAAGGGCTCACAGTTAAGGTGGGTGGAGTAGTATAACAATATGTCACGTGTTGTTATGGTATTCCACCTTCCCTGGCGTGCCTATTTCTATTTTTCTCTTCTTTCGTTTTGCTTTTCTCATGTGTTCTTGTGTGCAGTTAAAGGTCTTGAATACATAGTGCTATATGTTTTTTTGTTTTTTTATGTAACCTCACGCAGGTAATTTCAAACTAATGGATGCATGTTAATGCCACTGACTTTTTGCGATGAAATGTCTGGATGTTTAACAAAGAATGTGAATTTCGGACAAGCCTGTGAATATTCTGCCTAGTCTGACGCTACCTAAATCTCTTTCCCACGTAGACTGGGAGGTACAGACATTAAAGGGGTCATGAACTGAATTTGAAGGGGCATGTCTGCTGTGAGACTTTAGTGTAAACACCCACTGCTGTGGTTACAGGGTTATGATGCTGGGTATTGGCTGACATCTTTGCATATGAAATAGCTAGCATTACATGTGCAACTCTCTCTCTCGAAAAACTTTTACTACGTTTTTACTATTGCAGCTATCGAGATTAACAAATCGTGGAAAGTAATGATTATAGCATTATATTTAGATCTATTCCCAACGCATGAAAGGTTGCAGGTGAAAGACAGTCTGTTGACCGCGTGAATGAAGTGATCTCATCACTGCAACACAATTTCTGCACTCTCACGAATGCTTTCACCAAATAACAATGCAAACACGATGTAAATACAGTAAGAGCTTCATTGTGCAGTGTAAAAGCATCATTGATTTCATAACGAGTTTTGGCAAGTGTCCAGATATACTCCAGCTGTGTGATTGACAGCTTGGGCGGTTAGATAGTCAGCGTTCTTTGATCACTTTCTGTATATAATTTAATCACAGCTTAAATAAGATTATTTTCATCCTACTGAGAGAAACCATGTAAAGTTGATCGTTTAGTCACTAGCTTGATTTGCTGATGCATAAACAGTATTGAACGATTTTGAGAGAAAGATAATCTATCTGAATTTGAATAATTGCACATCAGAAATCACTGATCACAGATCAGGCATTAGAATAAACATGGTTAATTACATGTTTGTTGTGTTGCTGTCAGATCCATATCGTAGAAGTCAGTTTGCAAAGCCTGCATCGAAATTGCGACTACCAAATAATCCACAGTAAAATGCACCGAATACAAACAAATAATGCACTGCTGAGACATTTGCATTGTTGAAAAAACCCCCCCACTTTCCTAATATTAGGATCCTTTGGAAGGTTCTAATGGTATTGATCCTGTGTCGATCTTTTTTCGTTCTCATGATTGTAACTATTCAAACGCTCCAGTGGGCGGCGCCAAAGACGTGGTGATGTAGACGTAGGCGTTGATATTCTTCTGCAAGGGCGGTCTTTCGCTGCCCCATGACGTCATTAGTCACCACTTTTGAGATCCTCTCGTTTTCTAGCCTTGTTATTACAAAAACAGCTTTTATTGAAACCAAGGACGGTTTTAGTTTTGAACGTACGTACCGAATATTTTTTTTATAGTATAACGACCTCTTAACTGTCAAAAGATCAAGAAAAATTATCAGTTCATGACCCCTTTAAAAAAGCACTAAAGTATAGCATGAAGCATGTACAGTAAGGCTGAGAAGAGTCAATGACAGATGACGGTAGCTCCCATGATCAGCCATTTTGTTGAGGAGTTACCGTGGTCTGTCTGACTCTTCTCCTGATACCGGGGGGAAGAGCATCCAATGGCGTAGCAGCTTTTCTCCTGCTGTTGTGATGTCAGACCAGTGCAGGAGATTCACACGGCTTCAGATCTACAGCACAGTGCCCTTAATGCTCTTCTTTCTCTTCCCCTCCTCAGATGTGTCTCACTACATTATTTCCCTGTCCCGTTCTTTGTTCCTGTGGGCTGTGTGTTTATTAATGTTGCATTCAGGATAAACTGCATTCAGGATAAACCTCTCTTGAATCATTCCCATCATATACATTTGACACTTAACCAGACCATAGATTAGCTAGATCAGACTTATACAATGGAGTCCAAAAAGTCCACATCTAGAAAATGTTTATATTAATGTATTTATTTAAATATAAAGTTTTAGGATTTTGATGTTAAATTACTAAATATTATTATTATTATTACATATTTAAATGTACTTATTAACGTTCATATTAATATGACTAAATCTATGATTTTTTTATTTTTTGTTATTGAAAATGTAATGTTTTAGGTTTGTGTAATTTAAAACAAAATTATTAAACATAATTATTAATTCATTTAATTTATATATTATTATTATATATATATTATATATATATATATATTTTATATTCTGCTCTATTTCTAGTTCACAAACATTTGTTTGTTTGCTTGTTTGTTGATTTATATTCATATTATCCTAAAGTATTAGGATTTTGACATTTAATACAGTTATTATTATTATTGATTTAAAACAAATGTATTAATATTTATTTAAATGTATAAATTTAGTAAATATTTTAGTGTTTGCACTTTTATTTTTCAGATTGTTATACTAATTTAAAATGAAAAAAAAAATGAAAATGAAAAAAAAGCATTTTCACTGGTCTTTTGGACGGCATTGTATGTGACATGATATTAATTAAAAGGCTATGCTTATATTTATAAAACATTACCTATAGAAACTATAAGCATTCTAAGAACTGCTGGGAAAGGTGCAATCTGGTGTTTAGGAGCAGAATTGCATTGTTCCCTTGTGGCTGAGCCAAAGGTGGGAATGTAGGGGTTTGGGGAATAAGATCAAACTCATTCAGCACTTTCAGAGGCTTAAACCCTCAGTGCTCATTTAAACTGTCTGTAAGCAGCATATAGGGAAAGTAACAGGCATTCAATATTTTGAGGTCCCTCTGCGCATCTCACAGCAATATTGAGTATATTGTAAAGCAGTCTAATGAGGATGGGAAATAAGGATAGCTTGGGTTGGGGAGGAGGGGTTCAAAGCAAAGAACAGATATAGATTTTTCCATTCCTCCATCTGGAGGTGTGTGTTATGGGTAGACAAATAAGGCTGGTGTGAATTAACATGAAAACAGGGAAAGAGAGGTTTGTCCTCCGTGGTTCTGTGTTTTCTAGGGGGAAGTGGGGAGGGAACTTGCGACTAATCTCTAGAGCTTTCCACCCCTTTCTTTCTTTACTTAACCTGATTGGATTCTGCTCAACTATGACAAACTGCTGCTACTGACAAACTATGTTTTATCGTTTCAAGAAGTGCCGTTAACCTGGCAGTTTTAAAACTGAATGAACAAGGCCTGTTGGACAAATTGAAAAACAAGTGGTGGTACGACAAAGGAGAGTGTGGCAGCGGAGGAGGTGGTGAGAAGGTTAGCCACTATGTCAACCAACGCGGGTAAACAGTTTCCTCTGTAACGGGAGCATCTGCCGGGGCGCAATCGCATACCTGACCTTCATCCTGACCCTATTTAGCCTGAAGAGAGAGGAACGCAATTACTGTCAGAGCACAAATATTCGCCGTGGATACTGGGCAGATTCCCTCGCCGATCTCGTGTCATCCATCACGTTTCCCGTCAAGGAAACTTTTTCTCCTTTGAAGTAGTTGTGTTCTTCAGTTGCTGTTATTCTCCTCCTGAGGCGCATTCGCTGCATTTTTTAATAGGAATGCAGAGAACATTTATTTTCTTTTTGAAAGAGGCTGCAGTGTCGCAATATGATTATGTATTAAAGACATGATCTAAAGTCAGTGGCAGTTTTAACAAAATACTTGCAAAATTGAAACGGAAAAATAAATTAAAATAAATGTATATAATGTACAAGAAACGACTAAAACTGATTGGAATGAAACCAAAGAAGCATAACTATAATGACCCTGGTTGCAGAAAGGTTAGTGCCTGTGGTATAGTCCAATAGTTGTGGTTTAACAGTAATTGCCTCCAGCATTATTAGAGAAGGCCGTGGCAGTATGCGCCCGTTACCTAAAGCGATGGAGCAAGGTCCCGTTCATATGTCTGTGGCTCCAGCGCAAGGCCCTAAAACACTGTTCCCCTAAACGGAGCGCAGAGACATGTATTATAACGGGACCATTGGCTCGGTCACTTTGCCAGTGCAACTGCTGTGTCAGCTGTTATGAGTGAATAACATAAAATAACATGTCCTATGATGTTATTTATGTTATTTGTGTTACATTCCTCTGCGTGGTTGAAGAACCCCCGTAAACCTTGCCGTTTTGAAACTGAGCGAATCAGGCATCTTAGACAAGCTGAAAAACAAATGGTGGTACGATAAGGGCGAGTGTGGACCCAAGGACTCGGGAAGTAAGGTCAGTCTGGGACCATCACTGTTGTCTAATGCTCAGTGAGGTAGAAAGTCACCAGTATCTAGCGCATGCTCATCTGTAGGGAGATTTCAGATGTGCACCAAGTCAAGAAAGTTCCAGCATGCCCTGCTTCTCCACACTAAATAGATATTTGTTTTTTAGTAACATACCTAGTACCTGAGAGGAATGGAAGTGACTGGGCTTTTTGAAGGTGTCCCAAGTTTATGTAGCTGAGCGTACTATTGATTTCTTTTTGCATGACAAGCCAAGCAAGCCTGACTTTTGTGAAGCGGGAAATGCGACACATGTGGAGATAAGCTTAAACACAGCGAGAAGTTAAATCCTGTTTCGGAGAACTCGCAGTGTGTAATCGCACATTGAGCTAGCGATCCATTTGAGAGCTTAGCCAAAAAATACAATTGAAAAACATCTCCTTTAATTACAAATGAATTGTTTCAATTGCTGTCAAAGCACTGATGCCTGTCAGAATTCGCCACAAAAACATCAGCTTTTTCAGATTAGCCTGCAAGCGAAAGGTTGATTGGGAAGATATGAATTGATTTGTCTGTAAATTGTAAATGTGTGTGTGAATGTGAATGTGTTTGGTAGCAAGTAGATTCGTAGACTAGCGCTCTGAATGTGTGTGTGCGTGTACGTACGTGCGCTCTGCTCCCGCCCCGTTAACTTCCTGTCTTCCTGTTCCTTTCCTTCCTCTCGCATCCAGGACAAGAGCTCACAGGCCCTCAGCCTCAGTAATGTGGCTGGGGTGTTCTACATTCTGGTCGGGGGCCTGGGCCTGGCCATGCTGGTGGCCCTCATCGAGTTCTGCTACAAGTCCCGAAACGAAGCCAAGAGAATGAAGGTGGAACAGTCTGAACGTCGCCCCTCTTCCTCTCCTCTCCCCAGTCCTGTCCCCCTCCCCAGCCCCCATCCCTCACCAGGCCCCAGTCCCACCCACAGCACTCAGAGTTTAGCCACATATAGAGAGGGTTACAACGTCTACGCCACTGAAGGAGTAGAGATGTAGGAGGTCAGATGTACGTAGGTGCCCGGCAGTCGTAAGTGGAGTTCCTCTGTTTTCGCTGCCGTAGCTTGCCGTATGTGAGCCCGTGGTAAAGCTTCTTGTGTTTGTGACGTCCTTGTTCTGTCTCCTCCACGTGTGCTCCGAGTCGGAGACTTGCATTCACATATTTGTGCATGCTGAAGACTGAGGTATACCTGGACTGCACACGTTTGTAATCACACGCCAGTGCGGTAACCTCTCTTTATCGTGTAAAGAAGAATAGTTAAACGAGGCTTAAGACGATCATTTCACCAGAGGCATAGTCTTGAAAACCCCCTAGTTGTCAATTTCAAGTAATTTTTGGCTCCAAATGACTATGCCAGATGTATTTGAGATGCTTCATCGCTGAACTGTGTCATAATCTGGTGTTTTTGTATGTGCTTGCTGATAATGTGCACTCATTCAAATAATAATGCTCTGGCTTTTAAGTACGCACAGCTGACTCCCGTTCTCCCTGTTCCCGCTTTGTTTTTTCTCTCCCGACGCAGCTCACCTTCACCGAAGCCATGCGGAACAAGGCGCGCCTGTCCATTACGGGGAGCGTGGGCGAGAACGGGCGCGTCCTGACCCCCGACTGCCCGAAGGCTGTCCACTCCGGGCCCTCCCTGCGGCAGAGCTCCGGACTGGCTCTGGTGTCGTCCGACTTACCGTGAAAACCAAAAACGTTCAAGTGCCTTAAACTCCACAAGACCGCAAAACAGACATCAGAAAAACCGACCCTACAGCAATGACGCCACCAAGCTGAGCAATCGTGCTGACAAGGTAGATTTCGAAAGGATCTTCTCACACCCCGAGGTGCCACCGCAAGATACTATACTGTATGAAGGGTGGTTATCGCAAAGACTTCTGTGTTTCTGTCATGTACATTCAAAGAACTCGTGCTGCCTTTGAGGGTGAAGCAGGTGGGAAGAAAGAACAGCGAACTCAACTGAATCTTGTTAGCCTGTTTGGGCGAAGAAGAAAAAAAATGAGCTGCTCGTTCTAACACTCTGCCATAACCCTCGCCAAACCGAAACACCGCAACTCGACATCTTAACATAGTTAAAAATGGGCATTTGTTTGCCCAAGAGGGTATTATTAACATGGATATGGTATTAATGAATACTTATTAAATAAACTGTGAAGAAGAGTTCATATATATATTCTATAAAATCATAACTAAAATAAATTATTTACATCGTTTTGTAAATAGAAGACTGTACAACTCGCTTGCTTTTTAACGAATTTGTAAATAGTCGATTCTGTAGTGTGCAGAGTGTAATTCTCTTTTTAAACCATCTTTAGACAAAGGATTCATCGCAATAATGGTTAGAAAACATTCAAAAGATGATTTGATATATGTAGATGTACATGAACTTTTATGGATTTAATAACATGGGCATGTTATCAGTGCCAGTGACCTATGCGCCCATGATTCTCGGGAATGTGGCACACACTCTCAGTGCATCTCAGCCGCTGCTCTTTCCCAAGCCATGCTCTGCATAATCACTGTGCAGTCATAGACCATGGTAGCCTCTAGACTGTTTTATTTTATTTCCACAGAAGCATATTTTATTTTTGATTTTATGTGATTACTGAAAAAAAAACGAAATATTGAGAAGTATTTAAATGTTTGTGCATTAATTTTAGAGCAGACGTCTTTATGAATGATATAAAGAAATTCAATTGGACGAGAAACCAATCAAGCTCATTTGCCCAAATGTGTATAGAAATACAATAGAATAGAAAGTGTTCTTTCTACTGACCGCCTCTGAAGACACTGTTTGTATCGTGAGAGCCATTGTCAGAGTTCAGCTTTGGCCTTTTTTATGAAAAACACTGTGTAACCTCATTCAGGCCTTTAGCATGTTCTCCAGAAACTGTAGCAATGGACATCTGGATGAAAGGACAGCACATGGACAATTTCAAAGCTTCAGGACACCATCGTGGAAAACGGATCAATCTTTCTCTGCCCAGTTCTGTTCAACTTGCATTTAATCTGAAAGTGCAATTTATGGCTCCTCCTGTTCCAACAACACCACATATTGATACAAACATGTACTTTTACTCAAGCACACAATGTTTGTCTCTTGTTGTATTTCTTCCCCTCTTTTTCCTCTCTGCCTTCTACTCTCATTCTGTCTCAAACACACACACACACACACAATGATCCTGATGCTTATTGAAGTTCAGTGTCTGGAGAGTGGCATTAGGTTTTTTCCCCCCATGGTTTCTAAAGCTGTGATGAAAGTGTAGTCCTTACTAGGTTAATATGTTAAAATTGTACATATTTATTTTGATCATTTTTTAGTAAAATATCAATGGACATGAAATTGCACCTCTGTGTCTTTATTTGGTTTAATGTTATTTGAACTCCTAAGAACAAAATAGAGACTAGACTCTACAAGATCCAATCTAGACAAGATTCTCTTCAAACTGTTTACTGAAAATACAATGTAAAAATGACTATTTTACACTCAATATAGAGGAAATCCATAAACTTGGAAATATAGCAAAATGTGGCTGCCGTCGCATCATCCAAGTGGATCTGGTGGTGGTTGAGGAGAGATGCTCTGATATGATTGTAAAGCGCTTTGGGTGTACATATAAAAGTGCTATATAAATGCCTCATTCATTCATGTACGCTGTAAAATGTGATGGGCTGGTATGTATCTGTACTCTACTGTCACTCAACATACCATGGTCAAGAGAGTTAGATCCAGTGACACAGATGCATTTTGACAGGGAGAAAACTTTTATAGCTAAGTACTTAATGACAGTAATTGTTCCTTTGAGAGGCATTATAGGTAGTTTGCATCAATATCCACGCAGAGAGCATTCATTAAAAACTCAATATATGTGGTCGTGACTGTGCATTACCAAAAAGATGTTAATAACAGAAATGTTATTTTAGATGCAAAGTATTGAACCGTGCAAGTGCTCTGAGGTTCACTTGTGTTTTTGTAGAGCAGAGGGTAAAAAATGACCTTGTTAGGAGGAAAAACCACAAAGTACTGATTTTAATTTTAATTGTGTTATTTTCTTCCCTTACAGCAACCCACATAGAAAGGGTAAAGTAGTGCATGATGGGAATACAAATAAATATTGCAGGGAAACAGCGTTGGCTCTGAAAACCTAAATGCCCTCCTATAACAGATGTTGGCACATATGTTAGAACACAGACAGTCAAGCTAATGACCTTGAGGAGTATGTCATTTAGGACCATCTCAAATGTGCACCTCTTCATGATAGTACTCATCATCAGTTTGTGTTATCTAGCGAGAGCACGAAGTGTTGAGCCCACATTTCATGCCTATTTATTATCTTTAGATTCAGGATCGTAACATGGCTAATTTATTATTTGACGTATAGATGTTTGCTATGACAAATTCATCTAGCGATCACAGCAGATGCACGCAATGTTGACATTTTAACAACGAGCTACCATTATCAAACCCTCAAGGTCACGTAGGACAAACTACTTCACCTAAATGTCGAGCTTGCAGGAATCCAAAGCGCGCAGATTTTTTAAGTGATGTACGTTCCTGCCTATGATTTGTGTGCGTGGCGGTCTCTATGACGTCAACAGTGAAAATGAGCTTTTGGAACTACTTCTACCTGATCTGACGCTAACACAGATCTTTTTGTTGACAGATGTTCAGAAGAACATATTGACATTTTTATAATTCCCGTGGTCATTTTGTTGTCTTTTTGGAAATAAAAGAAAATGGTTATTTTGCATTTGTATTCCAATTTAGGCAAATGTACTGACTGCATCTGGGTATTCTGTGATTACAGAAAATTTGCATAATGTGTACAGTATGCAGAACACACTCCAGCAAGCAGGTTTTAGACATGGCTTTTGAAACATTTATAGTTAAATTAAATAAAGTTATAATCCATAGTGCTCAATTTATTATTTATAGAAACTAGTATATACCGAGTACACATTAAATAATGAAGTAGTATTCTCTTCTAAGGAAACCAGACGGTCGCAATACGAAATGGAATGCGTATTCTACTGCATACACAAACAGTATACTGAAATCAATGCATACTAGTAGCACAGCATGCTACTATTGCATGGCACAGGAAGAAACATATGCCTGATGTGAAGTCATCATTTAAAATGATCATCATTAAGTAAGATGCATCATACTGATGCAAAATCCTTCAATTCTGTATTCAACTCTGGATTCAACTCTGGATTGATTTGTGTTTTGTGAATTTTGTATTTGATGACAATCCCTGGTCTCGCTTTGAGCTTCTATTATTTATCATGCTAAAGGGCTCTTAATGCCTCTCGACACCCCTATCATGAACTATGCTAAACGCTGTCACTGGCCCGCTCCACTATCAGGCACGTGTTGGGGAAACAGGAACTTGCATGTGACAGAGTGTGTCTGATGTCAGATTGGCTGCCATGCCGCATTAGGCCTTGACTGTTATGAGTGGGCAAATAACAGTCCTGTCTAATCCATAACCTGTGTTTATGAGAAGACTGAACACCTTTTGTCTTTACACAGGCATAGTCTCTCAGGTAAGAGGCACTTTTGCTTCGCAAGTTTGCATAATCAATGCAACAAATTATATCAAAAAGGGGTTTAGATTTATTTAAAGGGATAGTTCACCCCAAAATGAACATTCTGTAATAGTTTAGTCACCCTCAAGTTGTTCCAAACCTGAATGAATTTCTTTTCTTTTCTACTGAATTTAAATGGTGTTACCGTTTCGCGGGGATGCCTTATAAATAATAAATGTTACACATTCGGTATATGGGTAGGTCTACTATTTAGACTTCCTTTTTTTAACCACAACATCATTCATTGCATGCTATCTCAACCATGGCTGTTTTATCCACACAAACATAAAGCCTTTCTGAGGATGAACGAGAGGCTGACAGTGAATATGCTCGCAATATCTTGAACATTATTGCCCCCTTGCGATTCAAATCAGAATAACACGTCTTTTTATCTTTGCCTGTGTTCTTTTTGTGTTATTAATATAATATCCTTATAATAAAATTTAAATAAAATAAATATATATATATATATTCTTGTCTATATTTAGAATTAGCTTCTATTTTCATATTTCAGTCTTCATTTTAGTTTTAGTAATTTTGTCATGTTTATTACTATTATTATTTTTTAGTAATTCTACAGGCCTATAACTTTAATTTATTTCAGTTTTAGTTTTTCATTTAATATTTCTATTTTATATCTTCATTAATATTTTGTCATTTTGGATAAAAAGTATGATTATTTTGCATTTTAATGCAAAATATGTAGTAGGCCATCCGGTTATTCTGTGAATACGGATAAAGCGCATAATGTGAACATTATATATACTGTATAGATTTTAGTGTTCATTTTACAAATTTTTCTTTATGCGCCTTTGCCATTTTTATTTATTTATTTTATTGTATTTCTATATAGCTTTATTTTGATTTCATTTTTAGTAATTTCAGTGGTTCAGTGGTTTCAGTGGTTCAGTGGTTAAAGTTTTTAAAGTGTAAGTTTTTCATTTAATATTAATAATTTATCTCAACTTTATTTAAATTACTGAAAATAATTTTTAATTGTTTTAGTTAACAATAACAACACTGATTATTTATATAGCTTTTTATTATGTGAGGGAATGGAAACCGAAGATTGAACTCAAACATAGGTAAATAACTGTATAAATATGGGATTAAGTATCAGTTTTAAAGTGTTCCTAGAAGTCAAAGAATCCGTTTAAATTTTAAAATGATGTTAATTACTTTCCATTTCGTAGCATGTATAAACCAAATGTAAACTGTTATGCAGCCTTTCATTCAAAAGAATCCTTTCCTGTTTTTGTTTTGTTTTTTGGGGTGTTTATGCCTGTGAAAGAAAAAACTGAACAGATACATAAATATTCAGCCATGCATAATGAAGAGCTTTAATAATGTTTCAATGTTTTTCACCCCGAACGCTTTATGTACAGCAAGTGCTTTATCTGTAAAAGTGCTGCAATGGGAAATATATGACACTCTGTACACATTAAAAATCATGTGGAAACACAATTCAACCAATAGCTATTAAAAAGAAGCTGCTTAACACTGCCAGTAGCATAGACATTCATTGCAACGACTTTCAAATTAAGTGACATTCTGATATCAATTATTTTGCAGGCAAAAACTAAATCATCATGCAAACCCTGTGACCGTCCATCGTGGTAATGGACAAACTTAAAAGAGAAACATGCATTTGCGATGTGACACAACTGTAAAAAGTTAAAGAAATGCAGAAGAGGACAAATAAAAGCCTGGAATACTCAGACTTAGGGCTAAACTTTAGAACTGTACATTAATTATTCTAACGAGTGTCACAATGGTAACACAATAGAGGCACGACTTGTGCAAAAGAAAACAAGACTGTTCTACTAACTGTTCTAAACGTCACTTATTGCTTTGGTGCTAGAACAGAAAAATGGAACATTCCACATTTTTTACATCAACACTAATACATTTGTGAAACAATCATGTGCTCTGCATGATAACATTCACAAAACACACATTATCCTACCATATTTGGCAAGTAAATATTCGATTTTAAGCTCTGCTTCTTGGCAACAAATAGTAGGCTATGTAAGTATTTGATCGAAGAATTCAGAATATGACATGATGAAGGTTATGAACTTATGATTATCTGTTAATGCAGCAAGCAGAAATCATTTCCGTTCAATGGATTATTCCGGGTTCAGTGCAAGTTAGTTAATTGACAGCATCTGTTGATTACCACAAAAAAATAATGTTGACTCTTCCATTTGCTTTCTTTTTAAAATATTATAAAAGCACTTAAATCTATTATTTTGTTCAAATGTATTTTCTGAGTTGTCAAGCTATTTAAATCATTGTATTAAAAGAGATGTTCTAAAATTTGGAACACAGAAAAGAATAGTAAATGTTTTTTTTTTACACTAAAATCATGTTAACATGTATATTGTTTACATCTTGTGGCTACACTATTAAAACTGAGTATTTTATTGTTTACAAATTGGCCCCATTCCCTTCGTTGTAAGGGGCCGTTCACACAGAGCGCGTTTTTCCATTCCACTGCGCTACTTTTCCATTGTTTTTCAATTTAAACACACGCTAGACGGACATCTTAAACTTTTGCGCTCACGTCTCGCGTCTTTTGCGACGTCTCACACATGACACGGCATTCCACTGACCCGGGTCTCGTGTTTTTAACAGCAAAAACTGTGTGAACCGGCACTAAGTGCCTCACTGTGAAACCAGATTTTGCTTTTTCAAGAAAAGCAGAGACAAATTAATATTATTTTGTGGTAATTAACATTATACCATAAGTGCTGTTGATTGAGCTGAATTTGTACTAAACCTTGAATATTCCTTTAACAGATTCACAATAAGTAAAGAAAGGTTATCCGTCATATACCAGCTGAAAAAGTATATGATACTGTATACAAACAAGGGCCACCTGTTTCTAAGTGTGCCTGGTATCAGTGCAGCCTTCTGCGGTGGATGTAGGTAGAAACTCTCGCATGCCTGAAGCTCACTGTCTTACCTAATATGTACAGCTCGACCTACTGGTGGATAGGGAGCCCTGTCTAATCGGGAGAGATCTCCCTCCGATCCACATTCAGATGCTGATCAAGACTTCAGCATACAGTAGCTGTAAATATCACAATCATTGTGAAAGCTAAGGAGGTGCACTGTTGCCATGCGCACATACAATCAACATGGTCTTCAGCAGTGCTGGTGATCTTCAGTTGCTTCTGGTTAGATGGGCTGAAGGAGACATTGGTGAGAGAATGTGTGAGAAGAAGACCAGCTGAGCAGTTGGCAGTAATGAGACATGGGCTTTAAGGATGAGAAGGTGAAGTGTCACAAGAGTTGAGATGAATGAGAAGCTACAGGTTGACCAGGTGAAGGTCCAAGGCTGTGAAGTGAGGACACAGTGCCATGTCAGGGTTCTTCAGCTGCTTCAGGACGCGCTTGTAAAACTTGGTGCGCACGCGATTGAACTCCATGATGTCACACGGGTCCTCCTCGATCCAGAACCTGTGGAACTCCTGCATCAGATAACCTAAGAAAAACAAGAAATTATAAATATACAGGTTTCTTATATATATATATATATATATATATATATATATATATATAAGAAACCTGTATATTTATAATTTCTTGTTTTCAAATGTAAATTCATGTCCCAGTTATACCTACATTTAATGTTTTCAATGTAAAAAATAAATTACAATAATAAAAAATGAAACCAAATACAATTTTATATTGTATTTTTATAGTAATAAGTACGGAGCCCCTAAAGGGACCTTTGCAAAAATAAAAATATACAGACATTCACGTGCTCACGAGAAACTATCGCTAAGTTTCTCGCGAGCATGTGAAAGTCTGTCAAAGTCCATTTATTAATGTTTATTTGAAAAAAAGTATAAAAGTTACGAATTTTAACATTTATTCCAAAATAATAGCTAAAAGCAGTAATAATATTATTTCCGAACTGATGCTCAGCTGTTCTTTTTAATAGTCAACTTATTTTTGGATCAACAGTCCTGCTCTGTAGTCACAGACAAGATGTACCTTTAATTTCACCAAGCTGATTGCTCAATAAAACTCCCAGAGTCATCATGTTTTCAGGCCATTTCAAGTTTGATTTAGATGTGACAAAGTGGTGATATCTGAGTTGTTTACTGACTTTTTAATTGTTTTTCCCATCAACAATTTTTTGTTCATTTTGTTCATTCAGACTGATTCGTGAACGCGCACGAAAACAAGAGGCGGGATTTATCGCACAAACCAAACATAGCTCAATAGAGTGCCGAAGTGATGACGTCACTTTGTCGGACAACTTGGAAGCTAGCGGCGCATGGGTTCCCTCGATCGAAAAGACTTTTGGAAAATCGCAAAAAATAAGATCTTTGTTTAACAAAGAGTTGTGACCCTTACACGTTTTGTCTATCAAGATAATCTTTACAAGTTAATCCAAAATTTATACATTTTGAAGCCTATATAAAGTTTTTAAAAACACAAGCAGACACAATAAAGTTTAAAAAACCACAAGCAGGTTATAACTGTGTGTTCTATGTCATAGATCAAAACGTGAAAATATTTAGAGGCTTTGTTCACCACAGACCTTATTTCAGGCGATTTAGCAAAAACCCATTCAAAAATCCCATAGACTTTAGAGCGAGGGAACCGGGAGTGCTAAAATGCTAACTCACTTCCGCGTTTTGGCCTACAGAGTGACGTCATCACTTCGGCACTCTATTGAGGCATTGCCTCCTCTCACATGACTTTCCCTCATTCATTCTCAATTACCCCCCTCTAAACCCACCGCACGCTTTACGTGGGACTGTAAAGGTCTGTTAAAACTCAATGGGCTCAGGGGAGGCAAGAGAGACACGAACTCCAGCTGTAACTTTACTTGCTAGTGTCACTGTTGGACTGTGTCACTTTAGAAAAACTAGTGATTAGTGGTGAGCGGTTTGACCAAAAATTTATGTCACGTTTTTTTTTTTCAAAATTAGGCCGATTTTCCGGTTTATGACGTTTTTTTTTTTTCATGCATAATTAGGTGTTCAAAGCATTATACTGATTGAGAGAGGAATTACTGCAGTAAATTGACCTAGGATGGTCTATTTTACTGTCATTAGTGAATATTGTAGAATAGAATAGTGCCCAGTATAAACTAAAATTGTTATTCTTAACGTTCTAATAACGTTCTTATAACCAGGAAATAACATTAATACCACGTTTATATAACGGGAGAATTGAACATTCTAATGACGTTTGAATGATGTTCTTATAACCCAGCAAGAACGTTAATACAACATTTATATAACGGGAGAATTGAACGTTCTTATAACGTTTTGAATAACGTTCTTATAACCAAGAAATAACATTAATACAACGTCTAAAAAAACTGGACGTTGTGAATGTTCCTAGAACATTCAGAAATAACGTTTTTATAACTTAATGGGAATGTTATGAAAACGTTCTTATAGAGGGTATGCGCGTGACGTCACTGCCAGCTGGAGTGATTGCGGTCACGCCCACTGAGTGGCAAAAAGACTGAGCGGCAGCATTGGTTTTCAGCGTGAATGCCGTGAAAAACACAAAAAATGCATCTAAAATGGGAAAGAGCTTTGCGATTGATTGTACAACTACATTTCACAAGAAATCTGAGGTATATTTTTACAGACTGCCGAAAGCTACAGAACAGAGAAGCAAATGGATCGATGCAATTCATAGAAACAACTTGACTCCAGGCAGAGAAAAGTGGATTTGCAGTTATCATTGAGCACGTTTACATGCACACCAGTAACCATAACAACGCAAGTAAACCGTGGCATGTTTACATGACTTTATTAATAAATCAGGCCATGACCTGTAACGACAAAACAATCATTTGCGTATCTGACTTTGAGTATTTCATTTGTTGTATCGGTTGATGTTAAATAAAGCTTGCAACATGTCAACGGGAAACTTACAGTTTGTATATTTTCCTCTCATGCAGTTACAGATGCAGCGTTTTGACTGAACCATTTCTACTTCTGCTGCACGAGATGAGAGGACATTTTTATAATGCTCTGTGTCATGAAAGAGTCTGCGTTTGTGATATATTTTATTCTTCCTTTCCAGCAAAACGCTCTGTCTGGATGCGTTTAAATCTGCACAAAGGATGCGTTTCTGTCACATTTCACACATGCGCACTTCAATAAGCTGACAGAAAGCAGGTTAATGCGTTTACATAATGCGAAATCCGAGTAAGAGGCAAAAAACGACCTGTGTCGACCGGTTTATGCTTAAGCCAGTTATGACCCTACTCCGATAAAATAAACTTTTTAAATAAACTGACAAAAAACTATAGGCTACAAGTTTTAGGGCTGGACAATATGATTATAGCCTATATATAACATTGATGTGATCACCTGGATTTAGACTTACCTATATTGTATTTATATAAAGCGTTCACAGGCAAATTTGCTTCACGTATTTCCCCGGCGTCGAAATCAGGCACATATGAGTGTCAGGAAACACGATGGCTCCGTGTCTATATCCATGGATCACTGGATCTTTGGCCTAAGTTGTAAGGAACACTATATCGAGTCCAACTTTTAGTTTAAACTGATAATAGGTTGTTTTACTCGCGTTTTCGCAGTTTCCACTATTAACTCCAGCCACGCAGCAGCTCTTTTGCCACTCAGTCCGGCTGAGGGGGGCGTGTTCCGGCGGGGAAGTGACGTTAATGCATTCCCTCTATAACCTAAAATTGTTAGCTGGGGAAGAGGAGAAATTCGCGATTGCACTGAACACGTTTTAAGTGCAGGATTCTGAGCGAGCCCAGAGAAAATAGACCTATTCTTACAAGAGCAGCGTGTATCTGAGAGCGCGGCACATTATATTCCGCGCTCGAGCAGAGAGATCCGCTCAACATTTGACAGGAAAATAACGCCATAGTTCTGCAGCATCCATCTTCCCTGTAACGTAACACCAGAGCACTGCTGTTTACCCTCACTTCGCAGTCGCTGCTTAGAAGTGCAACATTGTAAAGGGTCTGTCTGAAACAGTGTCGCGCGGGGCAGCGTAACGTTCGTTCCAAACGTTGTGTAGCCTAATTAAATACATCGGTATGGCGGTATATTAAAAATTAATATTAACAAAAATATACACCGGTTTTCGGTATGAACCGGTATACCGCCAAGCACTACTAGTGATTTATACACTTTTTAATGTAAATTTTGCTTTTATATTTTGCTTTTAATATAATGTAATATAATTACATATATGGTCAGGAAAAGAGCAAGAATTGCACAAATACTGTAGAAACTTGCAGACAGTTTTTTACAGGGAGAAGAGTCAGTGTTGTTCCACTCAATTTTAATGGCTTCCAACAGTTCATGAGTAGTTGAAAAATGTGTGGTTGTCTTTGCAATTTGGGCAGGAGTAGGGTTGCCACCTGTCCCGGTTTTACCGGGATTGTCCTTCTTTTTAATCACCTGTCCCGGGAAATTTATGCATTCTCCCGGGACACTGAATGTCCCGGTTTTCGAAAGGCTACGTGAATATGTATGTTCAAACTGTAGCGCGCGCACGACAGGGAGGGAGAGAGCGAGAGGCCTTGCGTGTGTGTGCTATGTGTGTCTCAAAAAGCGCATGTAAGAAGCGCATGTAATCGCCTTCCCCCGTTGGGCGGGTCATCGATATGTAAAGAGGCGAATGTAAGATCCCACCGTTGGGCGGGTCATCGATATGTAAAGAGGCGAATGTAAGAACCCCCCCCCCCCCCCCCCCCCCCCCCCGTTGGGCGGGTCAACGATATGTCCCGGTTTTTTATCAGACATAGGTGGCAACCCTAGGCAGGAGCATTGTCTTGTTGAAAAATAACATCTAAACAGCCCTCTTTAGATAAAAACTTTTCAACTGTGGGAAGCGTGTCATGTTCTCCTGTCCTCCAAAGCTTTAAATTACTTTTAACAGTGAAGTAGTTCACCAATACCAGCAGCCAGGGCCTGAAGTTAACTTTTTTTGCCACCAGCCACTGTGGCAGGTGGATATCAAAATTCACCTGCCACAGAGACTTTTTACCAGCCTTTTTTTTTTTTGTTGCCTCATAGCCTAAAGGTGAAAAAACGGGAATTTCACAATATTGTTCTTTAACTTGTACACATTTAAGTGCTGTCAAGTTATTAACGAAATCAATATAAGTAATAATAACTCTTAGAATATACATTTAAAAAAATATTTTTATTCATTGATTTTGACACACACACGCACAACAGATCTATAGACCTACCGCAGCTCGTATGTAAACAAATCACCCGCGGCTGTGTTGATGGCTGATTTAGTCACGTAGACAGCTAGGTCCTGACAGCTTTTAGTTACAGCGTTCAGGAACCGTTAAGCAGAACTAAATTAATATTATTACTGGTAAAGTTACCGGGTACCGGACATTTTCTCACCGGTTCCCAACTCCCAACATGTACTACAGTTGCACACGCACACATCTGTGCAACTGTCATTGTTCTGGAGCCTACGTCAGCGTTACATTATCTCATCCCATCTCACCAACAGTTTAATACTCGCACATCCAAACGTAGTCAGAAAAGGGCCTCATCTTCTTTCTGATCGCATGAACGTTACAAAACAACAGTCGTTGCCATAAATCAGCCGCTCACGAACCTTGCCGTTGTCGCCAATTGCCCACTTTGTATTAAAATTCTTTTAAATTCTTTTGTATTAAATTACTTCTTTTACTTTTCTTTGACTCATCCCCATCTTTTTGTTGGTTGTTTGTTTCAGCTGGCCTTTTTACCCCAGTAATGTGCCGCCACATTATAGCTAAGGTCCAACGCAATGAAAATGAAAACGTAAAAAAAAAAACCTAATGAATCACTCAATTCTCATTGGCTACCTGCCAATGTGGCAGGTAGATTGACAGTGTTACCCGCCAATAGCAAAATTCACCCGCATTTGGCAGGTGGTCGGGTGTTAATTTCAGGCCCTGCCAGCAGCTAAATATTTTATTATATATATATATATATATATATATATATATATATATATAAAATGTTTTAATTTACATAATGATTAGGGCATTTCATTTTATGTAATTTAATGAATGATAAATATATGATATATAATTTATATCATGCTAAATGATTAAATGTAAACATTTTATTTGGTTATTTTTACGAATTTAATAATTGTATAATTTAATGGCCATACATGATGTATATAATTTAAAATGTATATTTCATTTTACTTCAAGAGTAGTTTTCACAACGAGAACAATGGCAACATTATGATAACACTCACAGAAGGTCTGTTGGAAGTTCACTAGACTTGGCATCTCTGGTGCCACATTGTATAGATGAGTCTTCAGAGCCCCGCTCACCAGCAGGGAATATGCCAGGTCTGTGATGTTTATGCCAACTATGGCAAAGGAGTATCTGCACCACAAAAGATTTGGGTCAGCACAAAACACAATGTAAAAGAAATCCTTGTTTAGTGTAAATACACATTGTATAATGTTAAGACACTGCCAGTGTTTGCCTGTGTGATTACATGTTTCTGTGTGCACATGTCAGTTGCACAGTGATTTAACAGACTCCACGCTACACATCAGAGCTAATGCATCCTCAAACCCTTAAACAAAGCATCAGTGCTGCCACACAAGCAGGGTTCAGGGACTCAACTCTTAAAGGGTTAGTTCACCCAAAAATGAAAATTAAGTCATTAATTACTCACCCCCATGCTGTACCAACCCCGTAAGGCCTTTTCGTTCGTCTTCGGAACACAAATGAAGATATTTTTGATTAAATGTGACAGCTGGATCACTCCTCCATAGGCTGCCTAAGGGAATGAAACCTGACAGCCCAGAAAGTCAATGAACAAAATGTTTAAATATTCCATGTCGCAACAGTGGCTCAACTATAAGAAAAAACAAACAAAAATAACGACTTTATTCGACTATTCCTTTTCTTCCTTGTAGGCCTGAAACGAGACTTCAAGAGATTTCCACGACGCGCACGCGCGAGAACTTAACTGAAGTAGTTGAAGGAGATCGCAATTCTCGCGCATGCGTCGTGGAAATCTCTTGAAGTCTCGTTTCAGGCCTACAAGGAAGAAAAGGAATAGTCGAATAAAGTCGTTATTTTTGTTTGTTTTTTTCGCACAAAAAGTATTCTCGTCGCTTGATAAACTTATAGTTGAGCCACTGTTGTGACATGGAATATTTAAACATTTTCTTTAATGACTTTCTGGGCCGTCAAGTTTCATTCCCTTAGGGAGCCTATGTAGCAGTCATGCACCTCTCAGATTTAATCATAAATATCTTCATTTGTGTTCCGAAGACGAACGAAGGTCTTACGGGGTTGGTACAGCAAGGGGGTGAGTAATTAATGACTTAATTTTCATTTTTGGGTGAACTAACCCTTTAATAACTACTGCACAAACAGCAGAATTATTTTTAACATTCACAGATGTAAGAACTGGTGATCATGTTAGGCAGCACCACTCTACAAATGAATGTAGTGAAAATAAAATAAAAAAATCATTAAACCATTAATAAGATATTGTATTTTTATTTATTTTTTATGTTTTTATTTTGCTAGTGTTAATTAACCAATCATACCATTGATCAGCTCTACCAAACTTGGATGTCTTTTTTTTTTCCAGTAATAAACAAACATTGTTAAGTTGTTTTGATTGATACTGTGAAGCAGCTTTGATACAATCTGTATTGTGAAAAGCGCTATATAAATATATTTGACTTGACTTGACTAGTGTTGTGGATGCTTTCCTGGGTGTTGCTATGTGGTTGCAAAGGTGTGTTCAGAGAGCTTTTAGGATGTTGCTGTGAGGTTGCAAATGTAATTTGGTTGCTTACTGACCCAAGTAAAAACACAAAGCACAAAGTGTATGTTCTAGTACCTTAAATTTGTGTGAAACAGTCTGCAATATTCTGAACTCACCCAATCGCTTTGTCAAATTTGTTCTTGTCCCACTCAGCTTTGCTCATCTTGCTGTGTGAAGAATCAAAATGTTAGTGTCCACTCAATCCTGTGCTAATAGTCATTAAACAGCTAATATAATGGTCAACAACGTCAACAACAACAATTACACATGCGAGACTGGAGAAAAGAGAAAGCATTCACAGCTACTAACCAACGTTACAATGAAGCATAATGCCTTGTGTTTAGAGTGAGGTGAATTAAGGCGTTTCGAGATTTTATAACAACAACAAAATACAGCCATTAGTATGAGGCAAAATAATCAAATGAATTTCTTACTGAGAGAGAAAAAATGGAGTACCTGGCTTCCTCTTTGGAAAGGTTCCTGCGTATGACAGTGATGGGAATAAAAAAAAGAAGCAGGGATAGAAAAAAAGGAATGTGTGGGTGCATGATGTGCATGATGGTGAAGGAGCATGCTGAAGGTTTGATTGATTACACAGCATGAAAAAAATCACCTGTTAACATAAACACGGTATGCACACACAGTAAAAAGCAATACACTGATAAGAGGCTTCTGGGGAACTACACCCTAACTGACATCCTGTGGCAAGATCCTGATGTTGTGTGTTTGCTCATGTGCATTTAAAGCTTAAATGTGTCTTAAAGCCCATCAATCATATTTAGGGTGCTTTTTTGGATATAACAATGTATCATAACTAAGTATATACAGTAGAGTGTACATAGGAACCACTCAAGAGGACTATCTGAGGGATCTGACCTGTGTTTGGGCTGCAAGGAGTCATGGAGAACTTGGAGAGCAGTGGCTTTATCATTCTCTGCAAAATATCTGCAAATAAAAGAGGGAAAATCAGCCATTGAATTGTCCTGTTCGAAAACCTAGTGAGCTACCTATATAGTGTTCCAAAAGCTAGGCAACTTAATTATGCTAAGATACCCACTAAGATATCTCGTTTTGAGAAAATGAGACAAGATCAGTGAAAAAATCTAAGATAGCAAATGAAATATTGATCATAATGTAAAATTATTTAAATCTATAATACAAAGTAGTGATAAAAACTAGTTGAGTGTAGCTCAAAAAATATATTTTGAATATATTTTTTAGCTTAGCAACCTGTTAGCATCAAAATCGATTGCTAGCTGATAAAAACTAGTTCAGTGTCATTCAAAAACGTATTTTACTCAATGTGTGTTATGCATTTAATGTTTATTAGAGTATATCGTGTTGTTAGCTTGGCAACATGTTGATGTCAAAATTTATTGCAAACTGATAAAAACTAGTTCAGTGTCATTCAAAAACCTATTTTACTCAATGTATGTTATGCATGTAATGCTTATTCGAGTATTGTGTTGTTAGCTTAGCAACATGCTAACGTCAAAATTAGTCCAGTTATATTCAAAAAACGTATTTTACTCAATGTATGTTATGTATTTAATGTTTATTAAAAACATTAGCAATGCTAATGGCAAAATCTATTGCTATTTTAGTTGTGAATGCCTATGCAGAGCCTTCCAAATTGGTCTTTTATGAGGTTACATGATGGTTAGGAGGATGCTGCTTTAAAAGGTAGCTGCTTATTTAGTTAGTAGACAGCAAGGCTCACTATGTTTTGGAACAGGGTTAATATCTGGTATGATCTAAATAACTAGATTTCACTTAAGCACATATGTTTATAGTATAAAGATCTAATGTCTGTGCTGATTTCACCTCCGCAGATTCTATCAGCCTACTCACAGTAGGTTGTGTAATCCCAAGAGACCCATGCCCCTGAAATCAGTCTTGGGGTCGTTTCCTTGGAAACCAATCTCACACCATTGCTTGGAGATGCGTCCAGAGAGAGGAGAATCAGGACGGAGTTCCTTCCACAGCTGGTGAGAAAAATATGTTTGAGAAAGATGTCACTTTTAAAGACTTACATTATAGATGTTACATTTGTAGCGATTGAAGTTCTGTTCAATTCTGAATTATAATTGCCTATAACATATTTCTCAGTCATTAAAAAAGACTGGCAACCACTAATACCTTCATGAGCATTTCCTCATGTGCTGGGTTTTCACAGTCGTACGGCTCTCTACGCAGCTTCTCCACCTCCACTACTAGGTTTCGGTAACCCGCTATCTGGAGGAGGCAAGCCTGGAGAGAGATGCCAAGCCTGGAAGAAGTCAAGAAATACAGTATATGTGTTCAAAAAGTAAGAACTTAGTAGATGAATACACTATCAGTAAATGACGGGGTCCTTACTGTGGGTTAGTGTCGAGGTTAATCTTTTTCAGGGACATAATATCATCGATAGTTTTCTCAACAGAGTCTGGGTGAACGCTGATGGCAGACTGCAAAAGCTATGGAGGTAGAGTAATTGAAAGGAAGATTATTCAGTTATTAGCTAATACACAAAAAATGGCATAATACGTTAAAAATTGTGCAGCCTTGTAGTTTGAGACGGGCTTATAAACAGTGTTGATATTAACTAAACTAAGTAATTTACGTTTGTTGAAATAAAGCTGAAATAAATATAAATAATAGATGAAAACTTAAATGAAATTTTGAAGTACTAAAATAAAAAAATAAAAAATTTAAATAAAAAATAAATTAAAGCTAAACAGAAATATATTAAAAATTTACAAAAGAACATCAAAATCCCTAAAACTTAATTTAAAATGAAAATGAAAACGTAAAATATCAAAATAAATAAAAAATATTGATAAATACAATAATTCTATTTAAATAATACTAAAATAACATTGCTTATTATATTACATAAAAGTACAAAATACCGTCCATTTTATAATATTATTAAATGTTACAATAAAATAGATACAATACCGGTATATAAAATATATGTACTTCATAAACCAACAACCTCATGACTCACCTCATGTTTAGAACATTTGAGTGAGGATTCTGTGAAATGAAAGGAAACATAAAATAATATAAAAAATGTCCCCACACACATTTTACTGTAGATGTCCCACTAAATAGAATTTAGTACTGAAAGTATTTACCGATCTTGAGCGTCCTTCGAGCACCAGGTTTGTTATTGTAACAGATGCGTTGAAGCTCACATCGTCCTGTCACCTTCCTGATGACAAACTTCAGGCCCCGCCACAAACACTTACAGTAAAGGAACACCAGCAACTGGGTCAGTACCCTAGAAGATTCAAAGAAATAAAGAGGCCTGAATAAAGCAACACAAGTCCAGAACTGATAGGCCTAATACACTTGCGTATTCTGTCCCAGAAAAAAGCGTACTCACTGGGGTATTTTGAAAGCTCATTATATTTGAGTACAATAAATCTGAACTGCATAACCTTCAGATGTGTGTTTCCCATGAACACTCCTCGAGCTATTCAAAGAGAAATGCACATTATTTGTCTCTTGTCTACAAAAGCTAGGCCTAATTCCCTTTGTAAAAAGCATATCTGTGTTTTGAGAGAGAGAGATATGTGGGCCATGATGATGAAATGGGTCACAGTTCTGCAAAGATGTGTGTGATGGAAGTGAAATATAATTGTGAAAGTAATATTCTTTAAACAGGTTTCAGGTCCTGCATGTATCAAGCAGTATGTATTCACCTAAGGATTTCATGGCATGTCTAACTACTGTTTGCATCTGTTTTTGAATCAATGCACAGTTGAATTCATCCATCCGTATTATATACTAATCTAATTGCGGTCTATTTCACTACAGAAAAACACACTGGACTAGGAATAAACCTGTTTGAGTCCGGTTGCGGAGAGTTACTGCTCACAGGATAGACTCGCCTTCCCATCGGCATGCAATGAATTTGCAGTCAAACCTGCGTTTTGTAAAAAAGGTGTTATTGTGAAAACTGTTGAACAGGAGTGACGTGTCTTGAAGGTAATAAGCAGTAGTCTGGTCTCTACCTCTAAAGGTCTAGGCGAAATACCAAACTACATTCACTGGGAGCAACCTGGGTTTAATGCCTTTCAACATAATTTATTGTAAACAATATAATTAAGAGAAGTGGCTGAAAAGAAAGCACTTAAAACTGAAAGCCAGAGGACAACTCGTCCAGGTAATTAAAATTATTAAAATGTAATTAAAAGGTATTTATCAGTCATTTACATTTTAAGAGCTATTTGACAAAGAATGTTAGTATGAAAAGGCCTCTGACTGTTGTGTGTGTGTGTTGCTTGGGGGGGGGGGGGGGGGGGCTGGGGGGGGGCATATTTGATCTTTATGAAATATTATATATAATATGTAGAAATATATAATATTTGTTTCCACATCTATGACATAATTGGGCAATAATGCATGCAATATAAATGTATTATTATAATCTGATAAGATTCAATTATAATTTAATTTCTATTTTTGTTTCCACATCCATGACATAATTGGGCCACACAACTATGCATACAATATGAAATCGGTGAATTTAATCATGTGGGGGTTTTTTAATGGAAAATGAAAGCAATGACATTTCAGCTTCAAAGCAATAATAAGCTTGTCACTATTAAGCAGTAAGACGTACTTACCTTAGAAAATGCTTCATCGTGATTGTCTGCTTTGCTACAACTGTATAACTCACATTCGCGGATGGTCTGACCACCTGCACAAAACACAAATCAAAATAAATACTACAATGTATCGTTCTTTAATTGTTGTATTGCATTAAACGTGGATACAAATCGCAATAATGTCTTAAGGTCGTCAGTGTGGCGTTAGGCGGATTAAGACGTTGCCGTGGGTAACTGCTCCTACAACCAACATACGATCTACATAATCCACTTTCACATAATGTCTGATGCGTTATTTCATCATACGTGAGTCGTTTATAATAAAGTCAAATATCACCGGTTATATAACACCAAATGGACTCATTTACCGTCGAGCATAGCTCTTTAATTTTGCATTAGGTTATTCTGCTCTGTTCTCTATTCTACACCACACACATGGTCGTGTGTGAAAACTGAGTATCAAATAATAGATCTGAGTATTTGATAAAATATAAATAAATGGCAGGAACATACGTTTCAAGATGTCGCTGTGAATGGGAATATGCCTGTCCTCCTCTCTCTGCAAGGCAGGTACCTGTTATTCCTCCATGATGAGCATGTGAATGAGGGAGGGCGGGCGCTTCAGAGCATCGCAATGCAGCGCCGGAAAGAACCCAGCAGACCCTGCTGTCACTCGAACTCTTGAATACTTGAAAGTAGCCTATTATAGATTTAACTGTTTTTCCATCATTTAGAATTGAATAGCATGATCTTGCTCTTCTGGAACCAGGGTGTGGTGGGATATTCCTCAGTAAACCCTTCCTTTAAATTAGCATTTTATTCTAACATCTTGAAACATCTGGAATCACAAAATTCATTTAATATAGGCATTTTTATAATAAAAAGATTATAAACAAGCAGCTTTGTCATAATTCCAGTAGAAATACCAATATCTTACCAACAATATACCCTTCTGCTTTCATATAGGGGGGCCTTCAAATATTCAGACAACAGACCCAAAAAAAAGTTAAAAAATATTAATATTAATTAATGTTAATGCATTGACTAACAATAACTAATGGGACCTTATTGTGAAGTGTTAATGTAACGGATGTGGACGGATACACTCACAAATGGGGTTGAAGCTTGAATTTATCTTTTTTTTTGGAAACAACAAGAAAGACAATTTACATTGGCTGATGACAGACTGCAGACATTCATATGGACCACAGCGTCGACACTTGAATCTGCTCACAGCTAACTCGTATTATTCACATTAAACACATAGTAATGATATACAATGTGAAAAACTTAACATAATACTTATGATACTTATAATAAGTACACCATTGTAAATGTACAGAACAGTTAATTGCAGACAACATCAGTAATTCTTCATTAATTGTCAAATAACATTCGTTAACAATTATAACAGTATAAACATGAAAGCAACATACCTTTTTTTTGGAATTCACACAGTACTCTTTAAATCAAATGTTCTTTTCAACCCTGTTACATCCACCCCCACTGAATTACATAAAATATCTGCATGACCAGGGGAATTTCAACAACGGAACACTTTTCTTTCAGTTCACAATAATAAACTTCACAATACGAAAGGAACTCCTATAGGAGGACAGTCAAAAACCAATTATCCCTTAAGGACGAAGTGATGAGAGAGTAGCGCTAAGCTCTCTCACCAACTACTGACAGCAGAACATCTACATACATTCCGCAATACCCTTCCATACTCTATTCACCATTACACCAAAACAAACTAAAAAAAAAATGTAGAGAGACACAAGGTGTACTCAAAGATGTGAAGGCAACCCATTTCTTCAGGTATGTGCTTAATTCTGAACTACTGCTTTTAGACTATAAAGCAGCCTTAACACTATTTTAGACAATTATGTCAACAGGCACGAAACCAAAAGTTTTGTTCTAAGCAGAGAATGCCCTAAACACTGACTTGCAAACAGCTTGAACATTGTGTTTTGTATCCTGAACCACAGCCTGTGTAGACATTACATGTATTAATCTTTCAACAGGTCTAACGACTCGACCAAAACGTGTTCTAACCTGTGTGACTGAGCTAGAACTTTGTGGTACAGTCTCAGCTACATGTGTGTTGGTAAGAGTTTGAGAGGGTGGCTGGGCAGACAGGACCGTCTCAGAATCGGATTCATGTGAATCTGAACCGCCTCTTGTGTCTCCATCAGAAACAGATGTTCTTACATCTCTTGACATGTCAAAGACATGGCTTTTTGGTGCAGAAAGGAAGGCCTCAGCTACAGGATCTACCAGAACTCCACTTGGGGATTGATCAGACTCATGATGGGATCCCTCAGGCAGCTCCGAAACCCAACTTATCCTTCTGTTTCTGGTATCAGATTCCTGAACTGACATAGAATCATCCTCACAATTAACGTCAGCATCCTCACATGAGGTTATCACCTTGCCTCCCGTCATCACAGAGTCATCTATTGTAACACTGCTGTAGCTATCCTCTGTATGCTCAGACACGGCCGTATCTCCTCTTAAAGACTCATCCTCCACTGCACACAATGACAGGACTGAAGATGACTTCTGGTAAGAAGTGGATACACCAGAAAGTTGATCAGACTGAGGGTGCTCAACATTCACTGGTAAGAAAATTCACCAACATCAACAAGTTTCGATGAACCACTTTTTCCTGACCTGTGGCTGGATTACGGATCCTGTAAGTATGAGTATCTGGTTTACAATCCACAACAGTGTAAACTGTTGACTCCCACCTGTCAGCAAATTTCTTCTTACCCCTTTCAGTTTTATTAGCTAAGAGCACCTGGTCACCTGTTTCAATTAATAGTCCTTTTACCCTTCGGTTGTACAACACTGCATGTCTTTTCTGTTCTTTCATTGCATGCTCTTGTGCGATCTGTAATGCTTCTTTCAGATCTTTGACCAGAGTGGATACGAACTTGTCACAGCAGGTCACATCTGGATCATTCAAGACAGAGCGAAACAGAATGTCAATGGGCAGACGGGGTACACGCCCGAACATCAAATAAAAAGGAGCATATCCTGTCGTCTCATGTATTGTGCAATTATACAGAAATGTTAGTGTCTGCAACCGTCTCGGCCAATCTCTCTTCACATCTGGTGACAAAGCCCGAATCATATTTCCAAGGGTTCTATTAAAGCGCTCCACACTTCCATTACCCATAGGGTGATACGGTGTTGTGCACGACTTGTTTACTCCAGAGACCCTTAGAAGCTCTCGGATCAATTTACTCTCAAAACTCGGACCCTGGTCGCTATGGATGCGTTCTGGCAGGCCGTAGATGCAAAAATACCTGTCCCATATTGTCCTGGCAACCTGTTTGGCAGATTGATCTCTACACACAAAGGCTTGTGCTAGCCTCGTAAAGTGATCGGTTATCACCAAAACGTCAACAGACTTGTTAGTAGAGTCTTCAGCAGACCAGAAGTCTATGCAGACAAGCTCTAACGGCCTACTTGTTGAAATGTTCTCCAGGGGTGCTCTACCAGAAGGATCAATCGTTTTGCTCACGGTGCAGCAATGACATACGTGCACATAGTCCCTCACATTTCGCTCCATGTTCAGCCAAAAGAAGCGCTGCCTTGCAAGGCTAATACTCCGCGACTGACCTTGGTGACCACAGTCGTCATGGATTCCTTTCAAGATCACACTCACTAAAGACTCTGGGACCACAAACTGAAAACGTTTTTTTCTTGATAGTTGGTCACAGGACACTCTGTACAAGATACCACTTCTGACAACAAGTTTCTCCCAGTGCCTCAGGTATTGAAGAACACTCATTGATTCCTTTGACCTCTCTCTTCTTGAAGGCCTACGCCGACGCTCAACATAATGCAAGACTCTTGACAAAATTTTGTCTGTGAGCTGTTTTTCGCGCAGCTCCTGTTCTGAATATGTTGGCAACACGTCCTGCCCTTCTGACATCAACTGAGGTAAGTGATCAATGACAGACATTGCTCGTGCACTGGCACCGATGTTCCACTCAACATGTGAGTTCAATATAGCAGAGACATCTGCATTCGGAACTGTTATAAGGTCTGTGTTATGTTGGATGTTAAAGTCGCATGACTGACCTTGATGAAGGACGCTCTGCCCCTTGTCTGAAGCACAAGAACGTCTGAAAGCATCCTGCACTGAAACTGTCGACATCCCTCTGGAATCAGCCAGAAGTCCTCCATAAGACTCGTTGAGCAGTCTCTGCATGACATCAGTTCTGACAAATGGAACCCGACTCAGGGCATCAGCGACTGTGTTTTGGGGACCAGGCACGTACTTTATGTCGAAATTGTAGCTAGCCAACTTAGCCACCCAACGTTGTTCGCAGCAATCAAGTTTGGGTTTTGTAAGTATATGGGCCAAAGGATTATTGTCAGTCAAGACAGTGAATTCATGTCCTTTGAGCCAATGACTGAATTTATCACATACTGACCATTTTAAGGCCAAAAACTCCAAACGATGTGCTGAATAATTTTGCTGCGACTGAGAAAGGGACTTACTGGCGAAGGCTACAGGCCTGGCTTTTGTCTCCCCCTCTGTGACCTGAGAGAGCACAACTCCAATACCGTCTAAGGAGGCATCCGTTGCCAGTATGAAAGGCCGTTCAAAATCTGGATGGGCAAGGATAACGCTCTCAACTAGTGATGCTTTCAGCCGCTCGACTGCCTGGTCTTGTGCTTGTGTCCAGTCACTAGATTTCAGCTTCCTATTCTGACGAGCATGACCCCGCTTCCTCAGATTCCTTACTTTCGTCTTTTGACCCTTCAGAAGATTAAAAAGTGGCTTGGCTACGGCAGAATAGTTTGGAATAAAGTGCTGGTAGTAATTCACCATTCCCAAGAATGATCTTATCTTCTTCTGAGAAGGGGTTGTTCCATCAAGCTCCATCAAATCTAAGCTGTTCATCTTAGAGATGCTCTCAACTTTGCTTGGGTCCATAGAAACACCCGTCTGATCAATCATATGCCCAAGGAACTTCACTGATTTTCTCATCAGGTGACACTTCTTTGGAGCCAGCTTAAGATTGTGTGTGCCAAGCTTGCCAAACACCATTTCCAAGCGATCAAGAGCTGGTTTTCCATCTGGCCCGAAGACAATCAGGTCGTCCAGATAACACAGCAGACTGAGAAAGTTTTCATCCCCGAATATGTTGGTCATCATACGCATGAAGCTGCCAGGACTGTTGCAGAGACCTTGGGGTAATCGATTGTATTCGAAAAGGCCCATAGGCGTAGTAAAGGCGGTAAACTTGCGGTCCTCCTCATGCAGTGGCATATTATAAAATCCGGACGTCAAATCCATTGTGCTAAAGAGGGCGTTACCGCCAAGTGCTGCTAAACAATCCGCCTGGTGTGGAAGAGGGTATGCATCCTTCAGCGTTCTCTTGTTCAGCCAACGGAAATCCGTGCACACACGCAGGTCCCCATTCTTCTTCCAGACCAAAACGAGAGGTGAAGCGTACTCGCTGGTAGATCGCCGAATTATCTCCTTCTCCTCCATCTCAGATAGCACTTGTCTCAGTGTCTGATATTGACTAGGTGCCACTCTCCTGTACGGAAGCCTGAACGGTCTGGTGTCTGAGAGGTGTATTCTATGGATGAAACCCCTTGCTTCCCCACAATCAAGATGGTCACGTGAAAAGATGTCTCCGTAACTCACTATCAGGTCCAGCAGCCGTTGCTTCCAGGTATCCGAGATATTACACAAGTCAAGGTTAAGACTGTCCAGACCAAGTGACTTCAGTCGCTCTTTCACAGGTGACATGTTGGCCACATCAGACAAACTCGTAGAGGAGTTTACCAGAAGAGGATTGGCTGCACTGTTGTGATCAAGATCTTCAAGCGCCATGCAAGGATAAAGATCTGCAATTTTTGCATTTCGTCTCAATAACACTGGACTACCTGATGTGTTAAGTTTCAAGGGGACCCATCTATCTCCCCACAAAGACGTGATTAGTCTAGCCACCATAACACCTCTGGGAGCTGAGTGAGAAGATGTAGGTTCAGTCATGACCGCACTTCCCGGGGACACAACAGTGGATTTGGGCAGTTTTCCCCATACCAAATACTCACGGCCTGGCTCGAGCTGGACGGCTGAATTGCATCTGACTGTTCCTATCTTCCCAGGAATCTCTTCTCCTCTCCAGCGGTTCAATCCAGCGAGCATCGACAAGAAGCTTTCACACTCAGGGTCAGAAGAAGTTGGACTAGACAGAGCTTGCCAAAATCCATCGCACAATTTGAAATATCTGAGAATGTGTTTAATGACATTAGTCCCAATTATCAGCTCATCAAGTTGTCCAGGCACCACTAAGGTGGGTACTGCTATCTTTATACCATACACTTCCATGGTAACAGTGAACGATGATTTAGGTTTCACACGCAGCCCTCCGCAGCCTACAAGGGTAACATCAGTTTTGAACTCACTGGATTCATCCACTGCACCAGCTGATCTCGGTTTCATCTCAGCAGACTCATTTATAGTGCAGGCCATCGAACCGCTGTCCAACATTGCACTCAATGTCACCGTATCTCCAATCTTCACTGGCGTATAAAAGAGGCTGTCACGTCCACCCACAACATGCGTGTTCTGATAAATGACTTCTGAATGATCAAGACTTCCTTTGGCTAAAAGGTATGTATTCTCAGACTCACAATCATCAATGGCTTGGGAGTTACAATAAGGACCCGCACAGCCTCCCTCCAAATACGGGTCTGCTAGTTTCCCTCATGCTGTGTCTGGGCAGAGGATTGTTTAGGACAATCCTTCTTTGTGTGCCCTTGGGAAAAGCATGCAAAACACAGTCTGTCTGTCATGCAGTGTGTCACTGTTGTGTGTTTGCTGTCATTACAGACTCGACAGGTACTGACAAAACTGCGCTGTTGTCTAGGGCCATGCCTTGGGTTGGAAACATCACGAAATTGCACCCTGCCCATGAGCTGCTCCATCATCTCCATCATTCGAGTGAGTAACTGACTCTCAGCCTGTTGTGTGTGTTGAGATATCACTGGGGCTGGAGTTGAGCAGAATAAGGGCTGATGCTGTGCCTGATTTGGTGCTGGTCTAGACTCTGACTGGCAATGTGCCTGAGTATCAGGCAAAGAACTGACTGATTGGGCTGGAACCGAAGGCGACTCAGTCTTTGGGCAATCGTACATAATATGTTCATTGTTGAACACTGCAGTTGTTTGACTGCTCAGATTCACTGTATTATTCCCCGACTCCTAAATTCCCTCTGGTAATCATCAATCCTGCTCTGTATTTCCTTTGCAGTCCATTCTTGAACAGGCTTGCATCTGAACACACTCGCCAAACTGGGATCAGGGGCTCGTTCTTCGTACGTTGCTTAAAACATCCGAGATCAAATGAGACATCCAAGATGATATCATCGTGCTAATCATGATCCGGCTAATTAGGTTCTTCGAACACTCCTGTTGTTTATGATTAGTATAGCTGGATTGAGTTATCTGAGATAATTGCGCGTGCATGCGCTGGGTTAAAAGGGGATATGTATCGATAGTAGAAACATTGATCAGCAACGCTGCTATGGGCTGCTCATCGTGTCCAAAGAGCGCGCTCAGTTTTACTCTGCAGCAGAGCAAGAGCTATTGCTTGAAGGACATGCTGAATTTGAAAACTTAATTACAAGTTTTCACCTAAAATGTGCAAAAGCCAGGAGAGAGGGCTGGCAAAAAGTAGCTAATTAAGTTTGTAGTGACCATTTAGATGTTTTTATCACTTATTACAGTATATATATTTTTTATTTTAATCATTTCTAAATAATTAATAACTGTGGTCATTGTAATGTCAGTCACCACCCACTACTAGAACATGGGAACAAGTAAAAGTGAAGTACTAGAATATTCTACATAATGGCAATTTGTACTATAGGCTACTATAATCTCTTTTAAAAAGGCACTGTTAATAAATATTTGGTTGTTTATAAAAGCAACCAAGAAAAAGGCTGAGAAAAAAAAAGAAAAGAAAAACAAACAGGTGGTGGTCCTGCACCCCCACATTATACCCAGGCAGAAGAGCTGGCACTTGGGTTAAATGTGAACCGACCCGTCCTGGGTTCAGCTCTTCCTCAGACACACAGCAGGGACCAGTAGCAGCAACTCCTTCATTACTGGTAAATGAACTTTAAATGATCTTACACTGTAAAATATTTTTTTGCTGCACTATAGGCCTATAATCCCAATAGCTGGTCCAGTCTTGAGTAGGCCTAGTGATGAATTGCTTACTTGTGAAAGTGTGCATGCGTGAAACTACATGTAGCCTAGTTAATGTAAAAAAAAATCTGTTGCCATGAGTTATTGATCACATTTCCCCCAGTGTACTTCATTGTAATGAAATTGTGTTTTCCTCTTTTGTGCAGTTTTAAACACCAACACTTTTATCTGTTCCCAAGCAAGTGGCTGAAGCATGTGCAGTAAGTGGACTTTTCCAAACTTTACATCAAAAGGGAAGAAAGTACAACACTAATTTTTGTTGCATAAGGCTTGTGTTGACAGGTTTAACCCAAGCCCCCCTGCCCCAAGAAAATAGAGTATTTTGGGGGGGGGGGGAAACTTGACAACTTAAAGAAAAAAAACTGGCACTATAGAGTTAGAGATAGAGTTGCTTCAAAGGAACTTCAGAGTAAGTGCTAATATATTATTTCACACAGAGTACTATTGCTGACCTTGCATAGTATATCTTATTGCAGGCAAAATATGACTTGATCACTGGCTTTTCTTTACAAAGAACAATTTAAATAAAAAATCAAAGAACTAAGCATTTTTGTCTTGTCTTTTATTAAACATTTATTGAAATGTTTCATGTTTTTGCTGATGGTGGAAATGTTGTGTAAGGCCGGAGACACACTGGCTGCGTGGCGTGAGCGTGGCGTTTCTGTTGCGTGTCAGCTGCGTGGCGGCTGCGTCGCGTTTTCTGTGTCTTTGCACACCAGAAGCGTGTCTGACGCGGCGCTGCGTGGCGTACACGAATACATATTCGCTATATGTGACATAGAGGGAGGGCGCCGACAGACCAGTCTACATTTGGATTACTGTTGCTCTTGCCTTTACGACAACAATTTCAACTTTTATCACGCATCTTCCAAAATCCGAAAAATAGAGAAACATGCGGCTGTCTGTTTATTTCAATAACATTTACGAATTCTGTGTAGCTTTAAAGAGCCTATATTTAGCCTACCTGATGTTGGACCGTCACTCAGAAGACACACTACGATGTTATTGTAGCCTATCCTAACTTTATATCCTCCTGAGGCCCAGAAAGTTTTTTTCAAATAATGTTTTTGATTTTTTTTTTCATGTAATCACATTGTTAAGAGCATTAGACACAAATGAAAATATATATAGGCTATATTTTATTAATATGCTATGACCTCTGTAGTGGACACCAGGACTCGACTGTGACATGAAAATAAAATGACATGAAATTATATAGGCAAAAATAATGGGATTAAAAAAAAAAGACATTTATATCTGAATTTGTCAAAACCTAGATTTTCAAACATCAAAATGTAATTTATTAATATGTATTCGTGTACAAAATGACATATAAACATCTTTTCCTATACTATTTTGCCTGCAAACGCTTCCAACACGCTTGCGTGTCGCGTGAAAAATAGGCGTCGGATCTATTTCTAGCATGCACGCGTTTTCCGCGCGGCTCATGCCGCGCCTGAGACGCGGGTGTCACGCAGGCAGTGTGCAAGCTCTAACCTGTTAACATGGGAGCCGAAATAAAAACGGACACGCCAAGCAGCTGAGACGCTCACGCCACGCAGCCAGTGTGTCTCCGGCCTAATATGGCACACAGTGCCGCCGCTCCCACCACGCGCATCACGCGCTGTGCGTAGAGCACCAAGTGCTGAGGGGGCACCAAAAATAGCCTAATGAAAAATCAATCATCAAACTTCTTGTTATAATCAGATTCAGCGCGTTCTTCATCTTTCATCTTTAATCCGCAGCGGCGCCGAGCAGAGAGCACGTCAGAAACAGAGGACAGGGTGTGTGTGTGTGTGTGTGTGTGTGTGTTCTGAGCCTCATTGGTCTGTCACTGCTCGTCAATGTCAGAATATTTGAGATGACCAATCAAATCAAAGTAGGCGGGCTTTATGTTCACAGACGCTGAGCGCGAATTTTAAGGCCCGATTCACATATCGCGTCTTTTGCGCGCTCAAGTTCATTATTTCAAATGTAGGCGCGCGGTATGCGCGCTCATAATGGAAGCGACGCGGTCGCGGTGCGACGCGCTCGTTTTTTTATGGAAAGCCGTTAGGGCCAAAAACACGCGAATTTTAACGCGTATTTCACGCGTATTTCACGCGTATTTCACGTGTAAAATACGCGTATTTTACACGTGAAATACGCGTTGATTATGTCACTCGTATTTCACGCGTATTTTACACGTGAAATACGCGTGAAATACGAGTGACATAATCAACGCGTATTTCACGTGTAAAATACGCGTATTTCACGTGTATTTTACACGTAAAATACGCGTGAAATACGCGTTAAAAATCAGTATGAACGGGTCCGTGTCATTGGCTGCTGAAGACTTGGGTCTAACCATTTGTGTGAGCTTAGAGGGGTGTACCTTTCATAGACTAGGCTACCACCAGTTAACATTCTAGATCAGCTTATTCAGGTTTTTTTGTATAACCTATATGAATAATATATTTAAATAGCAGTTTTATGACAATTTAGATAAAAATAAAATTAACTTGTTTTTCTCCACTCATGCCTTTTTGTAAATAAACACATTAGTGGACATTCTAGCTTTAACATCAAAGCATTAACGTGTGTGGGGAAATCAGATACAGTGGAGGTAACCAATGCAGGTTTATGATCACTGCAGGTTTCAGATACAGACCACTGTAATCAATATCTGTCTTTGGAAAACAACGTGAGCTTTTGTTGTGCTTACATTTATAGCTATAGCAAGCAGGGGGCGCTTTTTCAAACCTTTTTGTTCTGAAATTGGGCACTCAGACAAACTGTAATTAGGTATACAGGTGATATTATCAATTTAAAGGAATTTAATGACTTAAAGTATTTAAATATGTTATTTAAGGCTTTCAGGATTAGAATGAGAGCTTGTGCTCAGGTCAGGACCGGTATAAGAACTTGATTTGGCTTTCCTGACAGAAGTATTTTACTGCTACCAAAATTAAATATCCTCCTATTTCTTTTCCTATTTCTTTTCTTTTTCTTCGTTTTCTTGTGTAGCCCAAAGAAAATAGATAGATTGCATTTTTATGAACAAATATTTTTACCAAGATTGCCCCCTTTTGCATATTAGTACATTTACATATTATTATTATTATAACAGGGACAATGGACAGTAAAGAACTGTCCCAGAATTAGCTACAGAGTTAAATTTCATCTGCAGTCCCTGGCATTTGGCAGATGCTTTTATCCTAAGTGCCTTACATTGCATTTCAATGTACACATTTACGTTCTTATCAGTTCTTGCTTTCCCTGGGAATCGAACCCTTGCATGAATTTTGCAAGCGCTAACATCTTAAAGGTATTGTTCACTCAATTTAAAATTCTGTCTTCATTAACTCACCCTCATGTTGTTTCAAACATGCATGAGCCTCTTTGAATGTTTGGTTACTAATATTTGAAGATTATTGGTAACCAAACATTGCTGGTCCCCATTGACTTCCATAATATTTTTTTCCATAGTATGGAAGTTCCAGAAAGAAACTTTGGAACAACATAAGGGTGTAAATGGGTGAACTATCCCTTTAAGCCCCAAGTTATAATCTGACAAGTTCAGTGTTTTAAATTGGTTCCAAAATGAAATCACAGTGGTTACTTAAGACAAGATATTACTCTGACTGAAGTTGTTTCTGCAATACAGCCTCAGGAAACCATTCCAGGTCATAATTTCAAGTCCTCCCTCAGTGTCATATATTATTAACTAATATTCAGGGCAATTTGTACTTACCTCAGACTTGTCAGCAGCTTAATATCCTTTTATCTTAGCTCCATATCCTTTATATCTTTAAACATACAATGCTTTAATAGTAGAATAATACAAATGCAATAAATTAAACTGTGCAATACTCAAATCTATATTTTCTACTGTTTAGTTTCATAAGTAGAGTATATGTACAAGTAATCTTAATTTTTAAGATTTCACATACGCTTTTATTTCTTTTCTTAAATGTGAGCAATGGTGACATGACCAATTTAAACCTGGGATCAATAAATTATATCTATTATATTCAGTGGTTATGAGGAGCAATGTGAGAGAGAAATTTGGCAATCATTGTCTGACCCAGCAAAAAAAACCCACTATAATACATTTTTTATTGATTTTTCTGTTCGCATTTATGAGGGAAAAAACAACGTGTCAGTTCTCGTTTACGGACGTGAGCGTTCTGAAAGCGGCACTAAACGACTTCTTTAAAACTTTCACAGAGACCTCAAACAGAACAGCTGCCTTTCTTTACATTTATTTTCGTTTTATATTAATTATATCTTAATTTTAATCAATGTTTCATGAACCAATTGTCTGGATTTATTTAATAAATATAGCAGAATCACGACATGGAGGCGCCGGCGAGTGAATTGGAGTTCGTCTCATAAATTAACCGAAACTCGGCGTATAATGCACATTCACATTCACAGCGTATTTAGACGCATTTATAATCATTACTTTTACCGGTTCTTTGTGGCAAGCTTTATGCGTGCGGTCGTGCGCTTGAGCACAAATTATGAGCTTTTGGCAATTTTTTTTTTATAATTATTGACAAAATTAGAATATAGTAAAAGGTTTTTTTTTGTGTGTGTGAAAGTTTTGGGTGGGCCTGTTGAAAAGTGGGGCCATGCCTGAGCTACAGGACATCGTCTTTAAAAACATAACCTGCGCGAAAGAGAGAAAAAAAAATGAATACGTCATTGTACCCAGCACTTCTGAAAATGCACTTCTGAATGCGTCTCTGTCCCCAGCACATTTCAAACCAAACTGACGCCCATGATAACAAAGATAGATTGACAGGTGACACTGCAATGACTACCCTTTTAAATTGCTAATTTAACCCTTTACACTTTTTTTTTTTTTTTTACATCAGCAGGGTTCACTTGGAATGCTCCGAATGCAATGGGCAAACACGGTCCTCAAGGGTCAATGCCCTCTGCCCTGCAGAGTTCAGCTTCATTTCATTTTTTCTAAATGTAATAAATTTTCAGTGAAATCAATTCTGATTTAAAATGGTAATGCATATGTAAAACAAACTGACCCACTGTGCCTTTTATCATGCAGATGATTTGTATGAATTTATGATCACAAGCTTGGATGTGTTCTGTCAGTGCTTGAGGAAGGTAAAGTAAGTGGGGAACTGAAAAAAAAAAAACGAGTTGGCTTTATAGCAGTCTTATTTCAGTAAACTGCTGGTTAGGTATGAAATATGCCACATGGTGTCCGTAAGAGACTTGGTGAAAATATGTTGGAAATTTGAGAGTAACCTGTTTATTTGTCACCACAACAACTCAGTTATTAACAAGGATTGAATGGTACTTAGTTGTGGGTGTATTAGTGTGTGGTTTTCTATAGAAACAGAAAATGCAGAGTAAATATTCTAACATTAAATATTAGAGACAACACGGCACTGACAACATACATTATACATTATACTTCATCTCATTAAACAACAAATTAAACCCCATGTAGCCTACTATTTAAATCGACTGCTGGACGTCGTAATGTTATTGTAGCATAAATCTGATTTAGCATTTTATTAGTAACCCCCACCCCACCTGTTCCACCCACTTTTTAAAACAAAGTTACGTCACTGATTTTTATGTTTATATGTTTACTTAAATGTTATATGGTGTTTTACCAAAGTGTCTAATAATTTTTACAGATAAATTGCTTTAATACCAATTACCAAGGTGACCTGTAAAATACTATCTATACAATCTATCTATTTTCTTTGGGCTACACAAGAAAACGAAGAAAAAGAAAATAAATAGGAAAAGAAATAGGAGGATATTTAATTTTGGTAGCAGTAAAATACTTCTGTCAGGAAAGCCAAATCAAGTTCTTATACCTGTCCTGACCTGAGCACAAGCTCTCATTCTAATCCTGAAAGCCTTAAATAACATATTTAAATACTTTAAGTCATTAAATTCCTTTAAATTGATAATATCACCTGTATACCTAATTACAGTTTGTCTGAGTGCCCAATTTCAGAACAAAAAGGTTTGAAAAAGCGCCCCCTGCTTGCTATAGCTATAAATGTAAGCACAACAAAAGCTCACGTTGTTTTCCAAAGACAGATATTGATTACAGTGGTCTGTATCTGAAACCTGCAGTGATCATAAACCTGCATTGGTTACCTCCACTGTATCTGATTTCCCCACACACGTTAATGCTTTGATGTTAAAGCTAGAATGTCCACTAATGTGTTTATTTACAAAAAGGCATGAGTGGAGAAAAACAAGTTAATTTTATTTTTATCTAAATTGTCATAAAACTGCTATTTAAATATATTATTCATATAGGTTATACAAAAAAACCTGAATAAGCTGATCTAGAATGTTAACTGGTGGTAGCCTAGTCTATGAAAGGTACACCCCTCTAAGCTCACACAAATGGTTAGACCCAAGTCTTCAGCAGCCAATGACACGGACCCGTTCATACTGATTTTTAACGCGTATTTCACGCGTATTTTACGTGTAAAATACACGTGAAATACGCGTATTTTACACGTGAAATACGCGTTGATTATGTCACTCGTATTTCACGCGTATTTCACGTGTAAAATACGCGTATTTTACACGTGAAATACGCGTGAAATACGCGTTAAAATTCGCGTGTTTTTGGCCCTAACGGCTTTCCATATTTTTTCAAGCGCGTCCGCGCCGCATCGAGATAAAAACATCTCAACTTTTCAGAATGCCGCAAGCGCACCATAAGCGCACAGTGGGTCACGTGACAAGAACCATCCGGAACGCAACCGCCCTAGCGCTTTGGAAAAAGGAGAATGCGGCGCGCCCAGCGTTTTCTACGCGTTTTTAGGCGCTATATGTGAATCCGGCCTAACAGTGCAAGTTGCAACTCGACGCTTCAGTGTACGGTCAAGTGCGAGATAAGATGTAAGTAGCTAAACTTAACTTTATATATTTGACAGGTTTTTCTTAGGTCATAAATGTTAAACGAATGACAAAAAATAATTAGGCAAACTAATATAGTTTTGTCTAATTTCGCCAAAATAGGCCTATGTAACATGTAGCCTAGTGTAATAGTTTAGGCTACTGTCATTGTGAGGGGACAAGAAACATGAACAAAGCCGTTTTCATTATGTTAGGCACAGGATTAATAATGAATGTGTACATATTGAGAATAAAATACAAATTGTAGCCTTTAGTAAATTAAAAAAGCCAACTTTAGGAGGGGAAGAGACAGGGCAAGATAAAAACAAAGAGAAAAAGAGTGTGATGCTGATGAGGAGAGAAAAATAATCAGTTGCCCACTGACATGGTTTTAAAGCTGTTGCTATCGAATTTTTTTTTTTTTTTTTTTTTTTTTTTTTGCCTTCACAACATCTTAAAATGCACATCTTCAGAGAAATTCAAAATTTACTCGGGGAAACCCCGAACCCGCTAGCTAACCTGCCTCAAATTCGGGACCATAGTGATTATAAAACCATGCCATTGCATAGTAATGAAACTAGATAATAGTAAGCATAAGTCCCTAAACTAAAGTGTTACTTTTTAATTTGTAAAAAATAAAATTTTATCATACCCCCTAAATGAAAATCCTAAATGAAAATGTTTTTTTTTTTAGTGAGGGAGGGGGGGGCATCATAAAGGAATTATGCTTAGGGCACCAAAATGGCTAGCAGCGGCACTGATGGCACATGTAATGTCACAGGCCCTGTCAAGTGCAACCCTCAGGCTTTTCAGACACTGAAATCTTCCCTTTAGTTGGCCAAAGTTCATTTCATTGTGTGACCTTGTCCTGGCTAGAGCTGCATTGTAACTGTGTATGTAATACAGTGAGCTTGATATTTATATGTTTCCTTACCATGTTCAAGTAATGTGCATAAATGTGAATCTCTGTGCTTCCACATTTGTGATATGGAACAGTCACACACCATCTAGAGATTTTAGTCTGTCAACTGCCTTTTTTTAAATTTGTTCGAGCCTCACATTAGTTATTGTAACGTAATTTGGTGTAATACCTACCCGAGTCATTTAAATAAATTAATAAGTCTGCAAAAGAAGACAATACAAGCTATATCGTGGTCTTGGTACAACACCCCTACTAGACCCCTCTTTCACCGCTTAGGTCTCCTCCGGCTTACTGAGTTGAACATATACCACAATGCGTGCATTATGCACCAAGTGGTTAATGTTACAAACAGCAGGCTATCTCAACTCATTCCAATTAGTAGTCCGCTTCATACTCATGCCACCAGGAACAAACATCTGATTACTGGTAAAACCAGAAGACTTAAAAGTGCAAATTTGAGCATTACAAGTAGAGGCCCAAAGATTTGGAATGAGCTCAGGCTGAAGGTGTTGAAATCTTTATCCATCTTCAAGAAAACTCTAATATGTGTCAGGCTCCCTATTATAAGCTTTGGATAGCTTCTCTGGGAGGCCTGATTCACACATGACTACATGTACTATTTGGTTTGTGCCATTTGTCTTGAATCTATGTGTGGGTGAAATAATAAATTAAATAAATTAAATAAATAAATATAGGCCTAATATTACTAATCTGGAATGTTTGGAATTGTAATAGTAACTTGGCTGCACATTTACATTGTGATCCCCCTTTGTGTTCACAAAATCCCCTTCATAGAGGCCTTCAGGGGCGTCACCAGGATTTTAATTTTAGGGGGGCTAAGCCCCCAATATTACTTTTTTTAAAAATTATTAAAAAAGGTAACACTTAACGTTAGTTTAGGATCTAAAGCTCATTATTAACCATTTTCATTTTCATGCAAAGGCACGGTTTTATAATAACTGTGGTCCCAAATGTGAGGTAGGGCAAATAGGGGGGTTCGGGGTCTCCCCGAGAAAATTTTGGTTTCTCTGATCTACATATGTGCATTTTAAGATGTTCTGAAGGCCAAAAAACTTGGATAGTGGGCAGCTGATTACTTTTCTCTCCTCATCAGCATCACACTCTTTTTCTCTTTGTTTTTATCTTGCCCAGCTGAGCTATGACTGATATAGGCTTTTCATTTTTGTCTGTCAGTGAAGAAAGTAAACATAGGGTCAACTGATAGGTTGATTTTGCCTATGAATCATTTTCTTAGACGCGTTTATTTACTGAAAGCTACTAAAGGTAATTAAGTTTATTAAATGCATTCACAATATGTAGGCTACACATTCATTATTGATCTTATGCCTAATACAGGGCCGTAGACAGGCTTTATAATCACAGAGGTCCTAAATTTGAGGTTGGTAGGGGGTTCAAGTTTTTTATTTCTCTGATATGTGCATTTCAAGACGTTTGAAGACCAAAAAAAGGATAAGAAATAGCTTTAAAACCATGTCAGTGGGCAGATTATTTGTCAATACCTGCTCTCTTCTCATCTCCATCACTCTTTCTTTTTTTCTCAGTCTCTTCGTCCCTTTCTCTTCCCCTCCTAAAGCTGAGCTTTTTTACAATTTGTATTATATTCTCAATATGTACACATTCATTATTAATCTTGTGCCTAACATGATGAAAACGGCTTTGTTAATGTTTCTTGTTAACTAATTATTACATTACATGAGTCACGTTACATAGGCCTATTTTCAGTTCAAAATGGTGAAATTAGACAAAACTATATTAGTTTGCCTGATTATTTTTTGTCATTCGTTTAACATTTATGACCTAAAAAAAGTAAAATATGAAATGTTAAGTTTAGCTACTTACATCTTATCTCGCACTTGACCGTACGCGTCGAGTCGCACTGTTAAAATTCGCGCTCAGCAGCGTCTGTGAACATAAAGCCCGCCTACTTTGATTTGATTGGTCATCTCAAATATTCTGACATTGACGAGCAGTGACAGACCAATTAGGCTCAGATGAACACACACATGAACACACACACCCTGTCCTCTGTTTCTGACGTGCTCTCTGCTCGGCGCCGCTGCGGATTGAAGATGAAGAACGCGCTGAATCTGATTATAACAAGACTGAAGCGAACACGAATTTGTGTAGCCTACATTAATCTCACATTTTTAGGGGGGCTAGGCAGAAGTTTAGGGGGGCTGAAGCCCCCCTAAAAAGGGCCTAGCGACGCCCCTGGAGGCCTTGATGGGTACATGTGTGCAGTCTATTGACCAATCACATTAGTGAAGCCTGAGGGACATATCTGTGTCATATTAATCGGCATGTTCATGATTGCATGATCTTCATTAAAATGTATAATATACCTGCGTTGGTAAAAAAAAAAAACCCTGCTATATCCTACAACCTTGGGTCTAAACTGGCTTGGAAATGCCACAAAAAACACCCTAAAAACTGCTTGAGCGCCAGGGTAAACTTTGTGAATGACAGCATTTATCAAGTTCTCCGCATCCCCAATAGTTTAAAGGAAAGAGCCACTCGCAAATAATATCAGGACATTGCACACAGTTTGTGCTGTTATTAAAGGCCGACTCCGACGAGTCGAACATTTAATGTGCGTTTCCAAAAAATAATTGATGTAAACGACATCCTCACGAGTCATGAGAAAAATGATATCTCTCAAAAAGTACACTATCGCGCTGCGTTAAAAGACTTCTCGTATCACCTCCGCTTATAAAGCCGCGATCTAATCCTGTTTACATGAAATAATTAAGCCTGCTCGCGAGCAGGTTCAAGCTGGCGCACCTGTTGCTATGACAGCAAGTCTAGGATGAGCTTCGAAGAACCAAACAATCCAAGATCATACCAAATCGCTAACAATCAAATCCAGCTAAGTGACTTAGCGACGTACGAAGAACGGGCCCCAGTACTCTTTAAATCAAATGTTCTTTTCAACCCTGTTACATTAACACTTTTTTTTTTACTGTACATTCATAGAATTTTATAACTATTACTTTCAATGCCAGTCCCATGGTTGGCTGAGAGTCTGGTGAATCGTCCAGGGGCCCGTTCTTCGTACGTCGCTAACTCAGTTAGCTGGATTTGATTGTTGGCGATTTGGCATGATCTTGGATTGTTTGGTTCTTCGACGCTCATCCTGGAATGCTGTCATTACAACAGGATCCTGCTTGGAGACAGGTGTTTTATGACCCCATTCCCTGACCCAAACCCCAGACCAGTTACAATGCAGCTCTAGCCAGGACAAGGGCACACAATGAAGTGAACTATAGCCAACTAAAGTGTCTGAAAAGTCTGAGGGTTGCACCTGACAGGGCCTGTGACATTGCATGGGCCATATTACACAATATGCACCATCAGAAAAAATACAAAACATTTCATTAATGTTTAATAAAAGACAAGACAAATATGCTTAGTTCTTTGAGTTTTATTTTAATTGTTCTTTGTAAAGAAAAGCCAGTGATCAAGTCATCTTTTGCCTGCAAATAATATATATTGTACTGTACTCTGTGTGAAATAATATATTAGCACTTACTCTGAAGTTCCTTTGAAGCAACTCTATCTCTAGTGCCAGTTTTTTTCTTTCTTTAAGTCGTCAAGTATTTTCAAAATACTCTGTTTTCTAGGGGTAGGGGTAAACCTGTCAAACACATGGCTTATGCATCAAAAATGAAAAGAAAAAGTACAACACTGCCCACCTCTGTATCACTGCATAATGCAGACTCTTCTGTAGATGTGGACTCCTGCAACTCATATTGCATTCAGAAATAATAGGTACTCAAGTGTAAATGAAGTAAAGTTATTTATGCACTTAAAGATACCTGAGGGTTTCTTCACTGTCCTGTGCATTGGGGGGGAAAATGGCATTACAAAGTGTTGTACTTTCTTCCCTTTTGATGTAACATTAGAAAAAGTCCACTTACTGCACATGCTTCAGCACTTGCTTGGGAACACATAAAAGTGTTGGTGTATTGTTTAATACTGCACAAAACTGGAAAACACAATTTCATTACAATGAAGTACACTGGGGGGAAATGTGATCAATAACTCATGGCAACATATTTTTTACATTAACTATGTAGTTTCACAGTCACACATGTAGACTTTCACAAGTCAAAGCAATTCATCACTACTCAAGGTTTAACAGCTGATATGACTGGACACTGGACAGCCATTTGGATTATAGGCCTACTTAATTTAATGCAGCAACAAATTATTTTACAGTGTACTAGAATCATTTAAAGTTCATTTACCAGCAGTGAAGGTGTTGCTGCTCCTGGCCTCTGCCTGTGGGTCTGAGGAAGAGCTGAACCCAGGGATGCCCTCCACAATGGGTCGGTTCACATTTAACCCAAGTGCCAGCTCTTCTGCCTGGGTTGGTATAATGTGGGGGTGCAGGACCACCACCTGTTTGTTTTTCTTTTCTTTTTCAGCCTTTTTCTTGGGTGCTTTTATAAACAGGCAAACATTTATTAACAGTGCCTTTTTAAAAGAGATTGGTTATAAATTACTATTATGTAGAATATTCTACTCCTTCACTTTTACTTGTTCCCATGTTCTAGTAGTGGGTGGTGACTCTGACATTACAATGAACAAAGTGATGAATTATTTAGAAATAATTAAAATATAAAAATATATACTGTAATAAGTGATAAAAACATCTAACTACAAACTTAACCACTCCTAAAAAAGGACAACACTTAAGGTCTTTGGGGTCATTTTGACCCCAAACTTTTAACCCAGCGCATGAACGCGCAATTATCTCAGATAACTCAATCCAGCTATACTAATCATAACCGGCAGGAGTGTTCGAAGAACCTAATTAGCCGGATCATGATTAGCACGATGATATCATCTTGGATGTCTCATTTGATCTCGGATGTTTTAAGCAACGTACGAAGAACGAGCCCCAGGAGTCTAAAAACACCTGTTTTAAAAGCCAAAAACTTTATAATGTAAAGTCAACTTCGCATATTTGACAAACACCACTATTACTGATTAACTATGAAACAAACCCACTTTAATGGTCATAAATAATAACTCAAAATGTGCATATGATACATAAAATATAAACATACATAAAACATGTTCAATTCTAATAATAAATCTAACAAGTTGAATATGAAAAGTTATTTTTCGATCAGTACAGTTTCATAGCTTTTCATAATTTTGTAATGCAAGTAAAAAAAGTATTAAATCAAGAATACAAAGATAAAGAATGTTAATACAAGTAATAATACTGGAAGGTAGTACTGTTCAAATCATAGTGCATTACTTTCTGAAATATTTTTTCTTGTTTGAATGTACCATCTGAACTTCAATCTCAGCAGATTTAAATAACATTTATATGCAAATTGGTGAATATAAAAATACAGACTGAAGGCACACTGAAGTGGACTTAAAATCCATTAAAAAAAAACAAATTAAACACTGCCTTTGGCAAAAAACACAAACTCTTCTAAAGATCTGTGAAATCCATTACTGTACATTGTATGTCAGGGAATAGTGCCCATTGCAATGTGCTTTGTGATTGGACCCTGTTCTATCCAGATCATGCCCTTCCTTCTGCAGCCGATCTACGGCTCCCTCTTGTTGGACATCAGCAGATGAAGCAAGATAATACACCTCGTCATCCGTGGCATACGACTGATCGCCAGTGTAGGTCGGTATGACGTTGAACATGATGAAACCAAGTGTGATAACCACAAAAGACACGATATACAGGCCTGTGAACTGTGAAGAAAGAAGAAAAAAAATATATACGTGATCAAGCAAACTCTAGAAGCTAAAACTACTTCATTAAAAGATTTAAAACATAAAATAGTATCCACAGAAATGTCAAGAATCGGTGCAAACACTCAAAATGTCAACACCCATGCCCAATTATCATTTCAGCATGAGGACTGGGACGAAGATATTGGAAATGCTTTAATCTTTTATTTTGGCACTTTTATTGAACATTTTCTGAAAATGTGTTCTTTCTACTCACCTTGTAGTAAAAAAGGAAAATGCCACAGAAGAGGCTGAAGAGGTCAGCAGTCAGCAGCGAGAGGTTTACAGCAGTGGCGCTGGTCATCTTCACTACGACAGGCATGAAACTGTATAGCCCATACATGCACAGAGTATACGCAACAAAGAGTAGGCCTACAGAATACAAATATTTAGTTATCTAATGATAATATTATCTTCAAGCCAATGTCAATAAAAAAGTAACATTTTACACTTAGTTACGCACTTATTCTCCAGTTCCAGCTGATGACAGGTATAGCTTTGGATTCAAGTATAGCCCTTTAAAACAAAAAGCACAGTTCACCTAAAAAGAACTAGGGCTAATGATTTACAATAATGTTTAAACGTTTGGGGTCAGTAAGATTTTTAATGTTTTTGAGAAAAATAACACTTTAAAATAATAGTTTTCTATTAGAATATTTTAAAATGGAATGGATTCCTGTGATAGCAAAGCTGAATTTTCAGCACCATTACTCCAGTCTTCAGTGTCACATGAACCAACATGAATCAACTAATATGTTGATTTGGACCTCAAGAAACATTTCTTATGATTATCAATGTTTCTTTTCAATTATCATCAACAGTTGCTGCTGCTTAAAATTCTTGTGGAAACACTAATATACTCTAAAATGTAACACATTTGCAAAATGCCAGCCTATGGTCTTCATTGGCTGCATGCAAACAACATCTACTTTGACTGGAAGAGTTTGGTTTGTGTTGTAGACATGTGAGAAAACGCCATTTTCAGTGCTGCATATCCAATGATGAGGACTGGCGCTTGAATTGATACCGGAAACTAGACGCCATCGTTCATATCACGGTGAATCAAACGCAGAGGAAAGCCTCAGGAGCTGAAATTCAAATATGGTAATAGGCGTTTTGTTTCAGACACATGCTGCAAGTAGTAGACCAATCACAACAGACTGGGCCATCTGACCAATCAGAGCAGAGGCTCTCAGAAAGGCGGCTTTGGATCAACCGTTTTCAGTGAGGTGATGTGCAATGTACATTATGATTTATTTAATTTTTTTTTACCTTGGTTGCATGCCAATTTTTGACCTTGGATGCAAAACTAAATTAGGAACCTTAAAAATAATGTAATAGGGTCACTTTAAGAAGAACAGCATTTATTTGAGATAAGGACATTTTATAATGTTATAAAATATTTCTCTGTCAATCTTACTGACCCCAAACTTTTACACGGTAGTGTACATATCGCTTCTCTTTTTCAAAAGCGAGGACTTCTCATGATGCGGACATTCACTTTGAAAATGAGGTGGTGGACATAAAACTTACATCTGGACACCGCTGATGAGGGTCCCAAAGAGCCCCATCATGCCCAAGAACTCCACCCTGCTCAGGTTTTTCACAGTGTATTCCTGACAGACGTTAGACACTGCATACAGAGCAGCACTGATCAACACAAGTCCATCCCCCAACAACACATGACTACCTGCAGTGACAGAAACACAGAAAAAGCACAAGAAAGAGACACAGATCAACTATTTTGGTGCACGATTTCAAGCAACAGACAAACTACAGTCTATGATAAATTCTTAATGCATCTTCTTCACTTAGTTGTCCTCATTTCATATAATCTTATCTTTTGTAACAGTAGTAATAAAGCATAGTCAAGATGATTTACCCCCCCCCCCCCCCCCCTCAGTATAAAGTACTTACTTGAGCCTTGGTCTCTCCCCGCCAGGAGATCTGCTCCCACCATTGCCCCGACCCCAAACAAGCACACGGCCACAGCTACAAAATGCAATGGTCTGTAGCGAGTCTTCAAGAAGATCCACGAGAGCACCATCAGAACCGGGATAACAAAACAGTCCAGCAGCTGCAACACATAACAGATATTATATTATATTTGCCACAAACACTCCAAAGTAGTAAGTGTGTGTGTGTATGAAGAATGTATTCTTACCTGTATACTTGTAAGCGTAGTGAACTGGTATGCCTTTACAACAGTGTAGTTGGCTTGCACATCCGTAAAAGCCATCAGAAAATACTTCCACCACTTTGTTTTTAGAATTTGAACAATATTAATTTCACCTAAATTATGGGGAAAAAAAGGATTAATCCAAGCTGTGAACTGAAATATATATATAGCATTTCTTCTGTACTAACTTGCATTGCTGGGTGAAAACTACATGAGGTTTTTATGAGTAGCCAATTTTAACTTTGGATGTTGAGAACACTCAAATAATTTAAAGATTTTTATACTTCCTTCACTTGCTATCAGAAACTGCCTACTTCTGAAGTTGTGATTAGGAACTCGTCACATTCAAGAGCTTTGTTGTTGAAAAGAACAGGAGTCATGGAGGACACCGGGTGTATTGGAAAAATCGTAATAAGTCTTTCCCTGCCAGAATTTTTTTTTTTTAAGTTGCTAGCCACCGCCAGCGTTTTTGATCATTTTAACAATTTATGGCCCCCAAAATATTTTGTTCCATGAGTATCTGAACATGCAATACATCAAAAGAAAGAGCATACTCTCTGTTTTTAAACAGAAAACCCGTTTTAATTCTAGCTTCATGCATTTTTTTTTATCAACACTTTAGTGTGGGTAAGTTTCATAAAAAAAGACAAAAACATGATTTTCTCAGCTTTTTGCTCAAAGACTACATCTGGATCGGATTCAGAATGATGATCAAAACAGATGGAGTCGATCGAGTCCATCAACACACCTAAATGCTTGCACATTCCTATAGCTCGTCCTGGGTCGACATTTCATTCGGTAACATTAGGCAGTTTTGATTTATATGCCGTTTAATGATGATCGTGTTATTTTACATACGTATATGTGATCGTTTGTTTATGCTACTACTTCGCCTGTGTTTTGATCCGGAGATTCTGTACTCTTTCAGAAGATGTGTCATAGCACCCCCTACCGTATAACAGTGAAAACACAGAAATCTGGAAATTGCCATCAATGGTGGGGAAAGAGTTAAAGCCATCCCATTCATTGACAACCATTTAAATATTCACGATGCTATCTAGATAGTCAGCTTGCTGACAATTCTGGAATTTCGGTCAAATACGGACTGTGTATAAAACATACAATACGCTTCAAAAGATTATTCATAATATGTCAATATGCACTATTTTAACAAGACAAGGTGATGTCGCTGTTGTGGGGGGGGGAGGGGAATCTCAGTCACAGCAGCGATTGTTTTCTCTCCACCATGTCTAAAGTTTATGGCCCGCCCCAATCTGAAACTTCTGTATCAAAATTATCCCCAAGCTTCCCAGTGGTAAATACAACTTGAGAGGGTGTTCATGTCCAATTTTTAACTAGGAAACTTGTATTTAGGATAGTTTAGGGGGCTGCAGTGGCTCAGTGGTTCATGTAGGTTGTCTACAAACCCCAGCTGCTCCCGACGAGCTGGATGGCGCCTTGCATGGCTGACAGCGCCGTCGGTGTATGAATGAGTGAGTGAATGTGAGGCAATGTGTAAAGCGCTTTGGTGGCCATTGGGTCTATGAAAGCGCTATATAAATGCAGTCCATTTGACCATTTACCATTTTGATAGCACGTGAAGGCAGCATTAATCCACAAGATTGACCATCCAGGCATGAATCCTTAAATAAGTTTATTTAAAATCTGGAGCAATGATATGATAAATATGGCCATGGCAACATTATTCTGCCCTTCTAAACATCTGATAAAAGCAGTGAGTGAGTGATTCCACGCAGGGAAGGTGTTCTGCAGCGTACCTCTCCTGAAGGCTAAGGTTAAAGTATAGGTGAGCAGCAGCAAGGTGTAATTGAGAAAGCTTTGCAGCATTGGCGTCTCTACCCCAGCATCTGCCAGATACTGACATGTAACTGCCGTCCCACATATCAGCATGGACAGGGCCTGACCCATTACAATAGTTTTGAAGAGCTGCCTGTAAACACAATTCTCAAGTTACAATGAAAGAATTACCATGAATTTGCAGACAACTGCCACTTTAAAACATTTTCAAACCATAAAATAGAAATCACACCATGTAAATACATCTTTGAGCGTGAGATTCCGAGGACCACAGAGGAATTTCCTCCAGCGGCTGAGAGTTCCCAAGCTTCCATACGTAAACGAGTCCTCTCCTGCCTCACGATCCATATTTTACACAGAGACCTAGAAAATTCAGAGAAAGTGTATGAAGAATATCACGTTGGAAAGGTCACGCTGGACGTAGGTAGAAGAACCGCCCCACAGTTTTAAACATCCAGGATACGCACACGAAAGGACCATTTTAAACAATAAACTGACACAAAGACATAAATGTCATTCAACAAAATTTGAACGATCCTCCTTCTCCTTGCTTGTAAACAATGGGGCGGTACTTAAGCCTACATCCAGCGTGACCTTTCCAACGTGATTACGTAATGCCTGGCACGTCGCAGACCAGGACAAGACGAACAATTGTGGTTAAAAAGTATATAAATTACAAAATTTTAGAAAATGACCGATCATTTCACTAGATAAGAAGACCCTATTCCTCAGCTGGGATCGTGCAGAGCCCTTTGAAGCTCTTCAAAGCCCTTTAAAACTGCATTGATGTGGACTTCAACACTTTGGTTACCGTTGAAGTCCATTGTGTGGAGAAAAATCCTGAAATGTCTTTTCCACTGAAGAAAGAAAGACGTGAACATTTTGGATGGCATTGGGTGAGTAAATTATCAGGAAATTTTAATTTTGAGGTGAACTAATCCTTTAATGCAAGTCACATGATGTTGGGTAACATCTAGTTATTAGTTGAGAAAATAATCTTAATCTCTTCAGGAATGTATACCCAATAATGTTGACCTCATGTAGGCCTCTTTAATAAAAAGAAGCTTTCCATGTTTAACTTACAGGTCATAAAACAAAAATTAAAAGTTAATTAGCCTTTTTAATACTCGCCAACGTTAAGTATAGTAATTAAATAAAAGTGCACAATATACTATAAAACCTACACTAGATCAAGATATATAACAGCCTCTTAACAAAATATATATAATTGAAAATATAAAGATTAACATGTAGCAATTAAAATTTACTTTTAATTAATTTTACATAAAGACCTAATCAAAAAACATCAGCATAAGCCGAAAAAATAACATTAAAATGAGCTAAAGTTTGACTGAATAACTGTTGTTTACATATGCAGACTAGCGCTTCGGCCACAAATCCGGAACATCTGAAGCTGTGATGGTTGTAATGCGGCACTACTCAGAGCACGTGGCGACCTGTCACCTGAATAGACTAAACTATTTCTTGACCACCGAAATCAAAATAGAGTGAACTCATTCATAAAAAAATGAATTCGTTTGCGTTTTAGTCTTTCTAGAAGCTTTGTAGCTTGATAGCGCAAAGCAAACAGTCTCACTGCCTTCTTCAGAGTTAGCCATGCTATTTGCTACGCTACAAAAACACGACGGTACGTGTTTACAAGTAAAAGAATAAAACCAAGGGTCTGTTAAGTACCTGAATGTAACTGATCCGTCATGTCCGTAGTTGACGAATAATCAGATAAAACCCAACCACAGAATCATCTTTCCATGAAAGCGAAAATCATAAATGCGCTCGGTCAACTTAAGGCCACGCCCATTTCGCCAAACAGCCAATTGGAGCTGATTCTATTTCCTCTTTATTAAATTGTGACCAATGGCAGCACACACGGAAGTTGTGTGCAATGAACATGGGTATCAAATCGATCAGAAATTTACACAAATTTTTTGGAACATTAATAGTTTGGAAACGCCATGTTTAACTGAGCCGTTACATTTATTTCTATCAATGATTAATGAGAATTGTAATTTCAAAACGAGTATATATCTGCAACTACAGTTGCAGCTGCCTGGACCCCTGGTCGGCCTTCAGATTGTTATGGGAAAGAACTCATCTTGTCCTTCAATCAGGCATGCCGACTCCAGTCCAGATTATCACCAAGGACAGGACAATTCATTTGACCCTGCTAACGTTAGATTACATGCCAATATTCCTTGTTTATTAAATATTGTTCTCACTGGCACTACTTTAATGGCATGATGATAAAAACATTAGTATACAGAATTGACAAAAGCTACTTTATGCAGATATGCATAAACTGCTCCATTAATAAAGTGTATATGTGTGTGTGTGTGTGTGTGTGCAATATATATATATATATATATATATATATATATATATATATATATATATATATATATATATATATATATATATATATATATATATATATATATATATAAACAGCACTGCAGACAGTGCTGCTGATGCAGTCTGTCGCAATTCTCCCTAGCAACCAAACCTTCTCAAACATCGCGAGATTACACGAGGTTCAAGTTGAAGAAACATGGCGACGTCTAATTTATTGAAGGTAGGAGGTCCCACAATGTGAGAATATTTTGCCTCGTTTGCGTCTCCAACAGTGTTATGACAGCGATCCTATGAGCCGGTAACTGTGCGCTTTTAATTAGATCGCTAAATTTGAATTTTCGCTAAAATAGACGCGTTCATTTAAAACTACATTGTACATTGTTCATTGCAGCTAGTGAGGTTTTGAGCTATTATAATGTTCAGGGTTTCAGAGCTCTATTCAACTATGTCTCTCCTCACTGCACAATTTACAGTCATAAAACTACCTGAAAACGACTATATATATATATATATATATATATATATATATATATATATATATATATATATATATACTTTTTTTTCTTAAATAAAATTGCAAACCAAAAGTTAATCATTTAAATGACTTATATAATTCAGCCTGTGCATATCTGGTGTATGTCAAGCTCGAAGCTCACCTGATGCCTCTGGTCTCTAATGATAAAGCTGTAATAATCTATCTACACATATTATATTGCACTGTACCTTCTGTTAGTGTTTTAAAATTTTGCTATAATATAAAATTAATGAAATGTAATGTTTTTTTTTAAATGCATAAAACCCATAACATATTTTTAAAGAACTGTTTATTGTCCTGGATCTCCTTTCTTAGAATAAAGGCTCCCTGCAGTTTGAAGACAAATGGGATTTGATGAGGCCCATTGTTTTGAAGTTACTCCGTCAGGAGTCAGTTACTAAGCAGCAGTGGTTCGATTTGTTCTCGTAAGTTGTCTTCGATGTGACATAGTCTGGGCTGACTGAAATATCAAGAAGTCAGTGTACTGTACATCCAGACTTATTTTTTTAACTAATGGTGCTGTTTGGGTCTGATGGTCACCTCAATAATATCAACTAGAACTAACAACATACAGTATGTTAGATTGTTGCACAATGAGTAGAATCTGATTTTAGATAATCTCTTGATACTGTGTTTGGCTTGCAGAGACGTCCATGCAGTGTGTTTATGGGACGACAAAGGCCCGGCAAAAATTCACCAGGCACTGAAAGAAGACATCCTAGATTTCATCAAGCAAGCACAGGCAGTACGTACTGTACCACTTTTGCATCTACTATAATAAAGTGAAGATCATATTTAAATATCTCTGAAGAAATACTTTGCTGGAACCCCAGTCCTGTAATCAATGCATGCTGAGTTTCTTTCTGATCTACTTCAGCGAGTACTCAGTCACCAGGATGACACGGCTTTGCTTAAAGCCTACATTGTGGAGTGGAGGAAGTTCTTCACACAGTGTGATATTCTACCTAAGCCCTTCTGCAAGTTAGAGATCACCCTGCTGGGCAACCAGGGGAACAATAAGAAGTCCAGTGTTGAAGACAGTATTGTTAGAAAGGTGGTTTCTATATTATCAATCTATATTATCACTTGAATGCAGTTGTTCTTATTGTAACAATACATGCACAACATTAAGATGCACATCTATCCTAATCAACTGTTTTCATTATTTTTTTGCTAAAGCTTATGCTGGACACATGGAACGAGTCTATATTCTGTAATATAAAGAACAGGCTCCAGGACAGTGCCATGAAACTGGTCCATGCTGAGAGATTAGGAGAAGCGTTCGACTCACAGCTTGTCATCGGAGTGCGCGAGTCATATGGTAAAGCTATCATAATGCTAAGCCACTCGGGTTCTGTCTAGATGGACCTCTCCTGATGGACACTCTTGTCTTTTGCTCTGTCTCACAGTGAATTTGTGTTCCAACACTGATGACAAGCTCCAGATCTATAGAGAGAATTTTGAGAAGGCATATCTGGATTCCACAGAGAGGTTCTACAAGACACAAGCACCCTCCTATCTGCAACAGAACGGTGTTCAGAACTATATGAAATATGTGAGTGTATTTTTAAACTGCTCTCCTGCCTAAACTTAGTCACTAGTGTTGTCAAAAATAACATATCGATTCTGAATATTTGAAATGGTTTTATTCACTTATATAGTCAGTTGCGTTCAGGGTGTGTTCTCACTTGGCATGTTTGGTTCAAATAAAACGAACCTTGTTGCGATTGCTCTGTTAGTACGGTTAATGTGAATAAGTGTGAACGCTGCCATCCGAACCCTGGTGCGCACCAAACAAAAAGTGGTCTCGGTCCCCTTCCAAACGAACTCTGGTGCGGTTCGCACATGATATATGAAAACAACCAAAGAAATGTAAACAAACTAAAAACAGGAAGATGAGACCCTATAAAGCACAGAATACTCAAGCATACCTGATTTTTCTCATCATAAGGCAAATTCACACTGCACAGACAAGCGCCAACAAACCAGTTTGTTGGGTTTTGTTGGATCAGTGTGCATGACTCTGTCGGCATTGGATGGGGTTTGTTTTCATCTGACTGAACATGTTCAATCAGCGTTTGTCAGTGTCTTTTGGGGCAGTGTGAACATGACAGTTATTTTTCAAAAAATTCTAAATCTAACGACCAACGTGTTTGTTGGCGTTTGTCTGTTCGTTGTGAATTGGCCTATAGTCGTGATGTTGCCCATCACAGTTCAGTACAGGCATCAGAACCGTGTCCCCTCGCAGCAGATCGTTCGTTTTTGTGAGTGACGGAGGGATTCCTGCCGCTGTTTAGACTTCTTTACACACTTTATAAGCTCTTCACAAGTTCTCAGCGGGTCAAAATACCATAATATGTAGGATACGCACATACGAGCGCATTTAGCCCAGCACACTGCATTGTTTTGGATGTTTGGTAAATTCCATCTAAAAATAGGCAATACATAATAAAAGCGACCCATTTAGGTTGTGAACTTATCCCTATCCCTTTAGGTTTGGTATCTTTAGGTTCGGTGTTAATAATGCCAATCTGAACGCTAAGTGAACCAGGACTAAATGTTTTTATTGGTCCAGACCAAATGAACCAAGTGAACCGAACTACAAGTGTGAACACACCCTTACACTCAAGCAGCGCATGGTTCTGTGTTTTCGAGCCCGCTCACACCAAGGACGAGAACTATAAGTTCTAAAAAATCGTTCTAAATATAAAAGAATAGTAGATTCCAATTCCATACCATAATGATAACAGCACTGAGAAATTATATCATTGGAATCACTTCCAGAATTTTTTTTTCCAGCTGATGAACACTAAAAACATTGACAGCAATCAGAATCCATCGTGCTTTAAAGAGCTTGAGCATTTAAAGCAGCAGACGACTTCAGCGTGCTTAGAATAAGGTGTGAACGCTAATGTAGTCATCGTTGTAGTTATCGTTCTTTATGTGAACAGGCCTGAAGAACATTTCAGTTTGCTATAAATGTCGAAAAATCCATCTCTGTTGTGCTGTGAGTTTAATGCGCTTAACGTTTTTTTTTTTTCACGTTCAAGTAATTTCCAACATTTTTGTGAACATATAATTACAGCATTTCACTAGATTTGCAATGAGAAGGTGCATTTTTTGCCAAAATGAAAGCTTGAGGGTTTAACTCTTACAAGTAAGGAAATGCTTTGTGTAAAGTAAAATGATTAATATACGTATTATGAAATATATTTTTTTATTTAACAATGCAGTTGTATTATAGTAATGTAATTCTGTCTTTGAAATAATATTATTATTATTTATTATTATTATTATTATTATTATTATTATTATTATTATTATTATTATTATTATTATTATATAATCACCTTCAGAGCAACTGGATATCTTGATTTTGAGTTTCAGTTGATAATGTACTTTTGACCATAGTCAAAGTATTTTCTTAACTGTTCAGGTTTTATACCCATAATGTTGTTGCAGTTTTTTTCTGTATTATCAAAAATTTTATAGAATATCAATATTTTTCAAGGTATTATATTGAAGTTAGAAGTTCCAGTATCATGACAACTCTAGTTGACACTACAGCTTTCTACTCTGATGGTTTGTTTAACAAGCATTTATGTGTATGAACGGTAAATCACAGCACATTTCTGAATTGTCATAATGATGTGTCACAATATTTGAGAGTTGTTTATCCCAGGTGACGCTTTTGATTGACAGGCAGATGGCAAGTTAAGAGAAGAGGAGAAGCGTGCACTTCGATATCTGGAAACCAGACGTGAATGTAACTCCGTCCAGGCAGTGAGTGTTCGTGCTCCAAAAATGCTCCAAAACAAGACCCCGTGGTGTGCCGCATTATTAAATAATGCTCAGCGTGTAGTGCGCGCTTGTCTTTTTCGCATACTAACATTGGGTGCTCAGTTTGTGCCTTTTGCGTTCATTCAGCTAATGGAGTGTTGTGTGAATGCGCTGGTGACGTCGTTCAAAGAGACAATCCTGGCCGAATGTCCGGGAATGATCAAGCGGAACGAGACAGAGAGTGAGTACGGCAGGAGCTCTGGCACCAAAGGCTCCGCAAGTTCAGGTTGGCAATGGGACCCAGTTCCCATCTATATCTTGCCAACACCTCCCCATCCATCTCACCATCTGTGTGTTTGTGTGCTAATCACTATGTCCACCAACCCATTTACACTGTAAACAAACACAACAGCATACAACAGTTATATGTAAAGGGAAGGAAATCCCACATTTGTGTAGATTGCATCAGGAATACTTGGTTTAATTCATGTGTATTTTGACTTTAGAGCTCTATAGACAGGAACTTCATGTTGTTTTTTTTACTATTTCAATATGTTTTAATGTAATTGAAGTGTGTTTGTTCTGCTGTTGGTGTGTTTCCACAGAGCTGCACCTCATGTTCTCGCTGATGGACAAAGTGCCCAGTGGGATTGAGCCTATGCTGAAAGACCTGGAGGATCATATCTTGAATGCAGGTCTGGCTGATATGGTGGCCACAGCGGAGACCATTACCTCAGTGAGTAGAGACAGTAGCTGCACTTGCATCATGGATCCTGTACACGAGTCCAGTTGCTGTTAGGCAATCACTGAATGATCTAGGAAGTCATTCATTTTTATTAATCCTTGTTTGTGAATTTGTATGATTATTTTTACGCATATGCTTTGGGGATGTGTGGGACTAGTCTACTAAATGAAACCGCTGCTGCTAGTCGACATTGGAAATACTAGTTGTTTACTGTTTGTTTGTTTTTTGCACATTTATGTTTTGCTTTATATGTTTTACAAAGGCTACATTCAAACACAGATGTGCAAGCGGTGGGTACAATAGCTTGACATGGGCTGACTTTTTATTTGAGGAATTCTGTAATTACTATTAAGCTTGTACCTACTGGTCCTGAACTGCCTGTGATTCAGTTGATTTTAATAAATATGTCTATTTTGTCTAAAGTTGATTAAAGGGATAGTTTCCCCAAAAATGAAAATTTTCTATTAATTTACTCACCCCTTTAGGTCATCCAAGATGTAGGTGTCTTTTTTTCTTCTTCAGTAGAACAGTAAAGGAAGATTTTTAGCTGAAACCATTGTCCTTGATGATTCAGATAATGCAAGTCAACAGCTACCATCACTGTGAGAGTCAAAAAGAACATATACAGGCAAAACAAAATTAATACCAGTGGCTCCAGACGATACATTGAGGTCTTATGAAACGAAACGATCGGTCTGTGCAAGAAACTGAACATTATTTACAGCATTATTACCTGTAATTCAAACCCTTGGCAAATAGTCATGTTGTTCTGGAGCGTGAGCTTCCTGTCGTATAACAGCAAATTAAAAATTTTGGGTGAACTACCCGAACGCTTAAGTATAATGTACAATTATCATAATGCAAGGCAAACACAGCGCATGTATATGATCTATTTTTCAGTGAATTCAGTATGGGATTTGACTGTTTGATTTATAGATTAAGTAGGCTATTTTAAATGGATCGCTGATACAAATTGTTTTTGACTGTCATCTGGGGGTTTCTTCGACTAGTCGGTTATAAAATTTTAGTTTAAACATTATGGAAAAGAATCGTGGCACACATCCCTAAAATCCATAAAATGGCTCCAAACTGTTTCTCAAAATTCTTAATTATTGCTCTTAAAGGGTTAGTTCACCCAAAAATGAAAATGAAGTCATTAATTACTCACCCCCATGCTGTACCAACCCCGTAAGACCTTCGTTCGTCTTCGGAACACAAATGAAGATATTTATGATTAAATCTGAGAGGTTTATGACTGCTACATAGGCTCCCTAAGGGAATGAATCCTGACGGCCCAGAAAGTCATTAAAGAAAATGTTTAAATATTCCATGTCACAACAGTGGCTCAACTATAAGTTTATCAAGCGACGAGAATACTTTTTGTGCGAAAAAACAAACAAAAATAACGACTTTATTCGACTATTCATTTTCTTCCTTGTAGGCCTGAAACGAGACTTCAAGAGATTTCCACGACGCACGCGCGAGAACTTAACTGAAGTAGTTGAAGGAGATCGCAATTCTCGCGCATGCGTCGTGGAAATCTCTTGAAGTCTCGTTTCAGGCCTACAAGGAAGAAAAGGAATAGTCGAATAAAGTCGTTATTTTTGTTTTATTTCCGCACAAAAAGTATTCTCGTCGCTTGATAAACTTATAGTTGAGCCACTGTTGCGACATGGAATATTTAAACATTTTCTTTAATGACTTTCTGGGCCGTCAGGATTCATTCCCTTAGGGAGCCTATGTAGCAGTCATGCACCTCTCAGATTTAATCATAAATATCTTCATTTGTGTTCTGAAGACGAACGAAGGCCTTACGGGGTTGGTACAGCATGGGGGTGAGTAATTAATGACTTAATTTTCATTTTTGGGTGAACTAACCCTTTAATGACTTATTGATGTTTTATTTTTGCAGGACTCTGAAAAATATGTCGAGCAACTCCTAACATTGTTTAACCGCTTTAGTAAATTAGTTAAGGATGCATTCCAAGATGACCCACGTTTCCTAACAGCCAGGGATAAAGTAAGTCTCAAGAAATCCAAACCTTTCACTGTTAAAGACTTCACAGGAAAATAATATTTATTGGACAAACTAATAATACAATATATTCATATAATCTATAGGTATAAAAAAGATACACTACTAAAGGCGGGGTCAGTGAGATTTAAAAAAAATTTTTTTTTTACTTTATTATTGTGAGGAATCACCGGAGGCGGTCAGGTCAATTTCCAACGTTTTATTAAGAAGAGTAGTAAGCAGGAAAAGGGTCAGACACGGGCAAGATCAACAACGAAGATTAGCCTCACACTTATCAAATCCAGGCAAGGGGTCAGGGCTGGCAGCGAGCAGGAGAGAATCCAGGGACGAAGCAGAGGGTCGAGAGACAGGTAGCAGACAACGGGATAATCAGATCAGCGGAGGTCAAATACAGTCAGGCAGAGATACAGGGATAAACACTGAAGACTGAATTAATAATGCTGAAAATTCAGCTTTGCCTAATTAAAAAAATACAAATCTGCTTATTCTGCAAGACCATATTCTAGTACGTCCCTTAATCCTACCCAATACCTACTAACAACTACTTTACTATTAATAAGCAGTAATTAGGAGTTTATTAAGGCAAAAGTCATAGTTACGTTTTAATAGTGAGAATTGGACCCTAAACTAAAGTGTGACCAAAAAATCTTACTGACCCCAAAATAGTGTATCTTTTTTTTACATGTTGAAAAGTGAAGTGGAGAGGAGGTGATTTCCATTTTTCATTATTATTTATTACCATATTATACATGTATGTTTACGCAGGCATACAAAGCAGTAGTGAATGACGCAACAATATTTAAACTAGAGCTCCCTCTAAAACAGAAAGGGTAAGACATCTCAATGTATACATATATATCTTTTGAAAAATTGCTTTTTTTATCTGTAGATCTGGGATATATTTGAATTACTGTGGTTTTGGTTTGAATTGTTTGTCCTTTATGTGCAGTGGGGGTCTAAAAACACAACCAGAGTCCAAATGTCCAGAACTGCTGGCCAACTACTGTGATATGCTCCTTAGAAAGACTCCACTGAGCAAGAAACTCACATCAGAGGAAATAGAGGCCAAGCTGAAGGAAGTGGTGAGTGAGTGGGTGGAGTGTCCACTAAATATTTGTATTTTATTGTGGCAGTGTTTTTTTAACGTCTCTGTTCACAACTGCTAAATCAGATGCAATGCGTTAATTATCTATTTTTATCTACTGATTACAGCTCTTGGTTCTAAAGTATGTTCAGAACAAAGATGTCTTCATGAGGTACCATAAAGCGCACTTGACTCGCAGGCTTATTCTTGACATTTCTGCAGACAGTGAGATTGAAGAGAACATGGTGGAGTGGCTCAGGGTAAGTGGAATTGAGAACGTGATTGTAATTATTGATGAAAGACTTTTTAGTGAATCTCTATCGAGTGACTTTTGTGTCTGTACAGGAGGTTGGTATGCCAGCAGATTACGTGAACAAGCTCGCCAGAATGTTCCAGGACATCAAAGTATCAGAAGACTTAAATCAATCCTTCAAAGAAATGCATAAACACAACAAACTTGCATTACCAGGTCAGATATGACTGTCTTATGATGCTTCTGAATTAGAGGTCTCCGCTCCTGCAAAAATGTTACCTTCTCCCACTCCTACCTGCAACATTCATGTTTTGTCCCACTACCGCCCACAAAAGTCCTCAGGTAAAAGTAAACAGATTTTTTCAGTACATCCATGAAATAATTTCAAGTTTGGCCGCCTAGCAACAACCTACACATCTCAGCATAAACACTCCCGATATATTATTTGTTATTAAAGCCTTTACATTCACAAAGCACTGTTAATATTAACAGAAAAGCAAGTACAATATAGGCTACTACATGTGTGATTAGCATTGCAGAAAGCGCACAAAGAGCGCTCCCTTTATAATCACTAAAAAGCTGTTCGTTTTACAACTCATTTTAGTTCATCACAATCTCACAAAGTTACGTTATAATCAATTAAGCTGACTGCACAATGAATCTCTCATAATGTCTACACTTTGTTTGCGAGGATTCGCGAGTACAAATACAAATACACAAATACTCAGTCGTTTTGAGTGGTAAGTGGATTCTGACTAACTTAAACACCTCTGATAGGCCATTGTGTTCAAGAAATCAACAGATATGTTGGAGATTTACTCAACGCTGCAAAAATGTGTTGTAAATAGAAACCTTTGACGCTCTCCAGAGCACAAACACAGATATGCACTGGATCGCTTGCCAAATCTGTTTCACCAATATGCTATTACTACAGAGAAAACTACACCATGCAGTAATGGGTGGCTTTTCCCTCTAAAAGTGATCAGAAGTAGCAGTAAACAGGGGAAGACTAAGGCCCAATCCCAATTCACCCCTTGCCCCTACACCTTGTTTTCGAGTGTACCCCATGGCCCTTAAAACAGAGTTACAAGGGCCAAGGGGTTGAAATATTCCCCTACGAAAAGGAACAACCCTTCATGAACCCGATACGTCATCAGTCGTCGGCGATGGCTCTGCCGTTACGGAGTTTTTACAGGATTTCTCCATGACAACGACTGACAATCAGCGCAGCTGCTCTTAACTTTGAGGAAACATGATGATTATAACATTCCTTCCTCGAAAAGTGTCTTTTCTGATTCGGAAAGGTAATTTATTATACAATTTCTTAATTTAAATGACTATAGTATTATTATAAGAGTAAATAAAGTGCATGGTGGTGTCATCTGGGGCTAAATTTAAATGTTTAACCGTTTGCGAAACCATCTCGCCGGTGATTTGCGATGCATTCTGTGAACTTTCTTGTAGCCCTCCGTTTGGAGTGTGCCTCTGAAAAATCTCAGTTTCGAGGGCTATGTAGCCCTACCCCTTTGCCCTACCCCTCGATCTCAACAAGAATCGGGACTCCCTACCCCTAGTCGTGAACGCGCAAAACGGAGGGGTAGGGGCAAGGGGTGAATTAGGATTGAGCCTAAGCCTTGCCCACACACATGAGTATCTAACCGCTCGCACCCACATTCGCCCATTAAATCTTGTCCCACGGCGCACTCTGTTGCGTTCGTTCCCGCAGGAGTGCAGGCCTCTATTCTGAACTGTTTTGTTTTACATTCAAACTAATTTTTATTTATGTCTTGACACTATAGCCGACTCTGTCAATATAAAGATCTTGAATGCGGGAGCATGGTCTCGGAGTTCAGAAAAAGTGTTTGTATCGTTGCCCACCGAACTAGAAGATCTCATTCCTGAAGTCGAGGAGTTTTACAAGAAAAATCACAGTGGCAGAAAATTACACTGGCACCATCTGATGTCCAATGGCATTGTGAGTGGCAGCTTCAGCTTAAGCCCTTTGTATAACGGCATGCTCTACTTTCTGTGAAAATAAGGGAGAGCCAAAACCAGAAGTTTTCAATGAAGCCTATTAAGACTATTAAGGACATATTCGTATGTCTATGTCAAAATATTTCTTGTCTCGTCACATTCAGTTATGAATTGCATGAATCATTCAAAACAGTGAAATTTCATGAAAAAGTTGAGTAGTTTGCATCATTGGACATTACTGTCGGTCCTTGAACATTTCTGTAACACATTTGTTAGATATTGAATGTTTAGCTATTTGCATCTTACCATGCTCACTTACACCGTTAAAACTAAAGCATTGTGTTGGAATTCACACTCGTCATCTGTGAACAGTAAGGCCCGCCTTCTTTGATTGGATTGGCCGTTCCAATCATTTTGACATTGATGAGTGATGAGGCTAAAAATGTAGGCTAACTTTTAAAACATTTCGTCATCCTAACAACAAACAGAGCAGTGCGTAAAGGAGAACAGCAGAACAGCTTCAAGAATGTCAAATATTGGGGATGAACAATTTGACCATTTCTAATTATTGAGTTGGACTTGTGGTTACAGCCCTTGAAAAAACTGCTGAACTTTGATGCTCACAAGTTGTACTAGTGTGAATTGTGTTGCTGTAAACTTTAATTTAGTCTTTGAAATTCTTGCTACACTGGATTTGGAGATTCTGTCTCAAATTTGACTTTTTATAGGCCTCCTTCATGTCAAGGGAACAGGTCAAGATTGGTCTCATCTCTTCTGTCCCTAGATCACATTCAAGAATGAAGTTGGGCAGTATGATTTAGAAGTTACGACATTCCAGTTAGCTGTGCTGTTTGCCTGGAACCAAAGGCCAAGAGAGAGGATCAGCTTTGAGAATCTGAAATTAGCCACGGAACTTCCAGACGCTGAGCTGCGCCGGACACTCTGGGTAACGGAGTCTTTATTTTGATGACATTTCCCTTAAAACAATTCACTGTTAGCAATGGGATGAACATGGTCTGATCCTGTGGAATGAAAATGAAGGGATCTGATATGACATTGGCTTTTGGTTGCTTAATACTGCCTAACCTTTTTTTGGTTGTTTGTTGTTTTTAAATGTGTAGTCTCTTGTAGCTTTCCCCAAACTAAAGCGTCAGGTGCTGTCATATGAACCTGTGGTGGGCTCTCCTAAAGACTTCGCAGACGGCTCTGTATTTTACATCAATCAAGAGTTTTCTTTAATGTAAGGACACTCATCACTGTTTGCATTAAATGTGTGTTAATGAATCATAATAGAAAGTATATTTTCATCACATTGCATGCACTACCGTTTAAACGATTGGGGTCGGTAAGTTTCTTATGCTTACCATGACTGCATTTATTTGATCAAAAATACAGTGATGAATATGACATATTATTACAATTTAAAATAACTATTTTCTATTTTCTACTTCCTACAGTTATGCTGCTTCATATTTTTGTGGAATTGTTTTTCAGGATTCTTTGATGAACAAAGTTCAAAAGAACAAAATTTATTTGAAATATAATGTAAAAAGTATTTATTGTCATTTTTGATCAATTTAAAACACCCTTGCTGGAAAAAAAAATGTGTTAAAAACCTTTTAACACACGCGTGCCCCAAACCTTTGAATGGTATTTAATGGTGTATACATAAAATATGTATTTCTATTAATGGACTACTATATTTTTCCTTAATTGCATGTTTTAACAGACCTCAGTTCAATGAAATTATCTCTTCTGCACAGAAAAAACTCAAAGGTCCAGAAAAGAGGGAAGATCAATTTGATTGGTCGATTACAACTCACCACAGAGAGAATGCGTGAAGAAGAAAATGAGGGCATAGTGCAACTTCGGATACTACGCACACAGGTATTGGAGTTATTGAACCTATCACTGACACTCCTATCCATCTGTCTGGATGGATGGTTGGTCCTGGTAAACCCTATGTTGTGGGGACCAAATATTCACCTTGGTCCCCATGATGAAAGCATCTTATACATCATAGGGTAGGGGAGAGTGTTAGAATATAATATTAACAGTGTGTATGTGTGCGCGTGTGTGCTTGTGCGTGTGTGTGTGTGTTAGATTCTTTATTATATTATTTTCCACATTTTAGAATAATAGTAAAGTAAGCAAACAGTGATACAGGTATGGGAATTATATAGTGATTTCATGAGGTGCATCCTCAGATGTTTTTCAAATAGTTTTGAAGGATGTTTTCTGGGTACTTTACCATATGGTCCAACTTACCCATTTAATTTTTTTACGTTTTGTAAAGGTATTCATATTCAGGCAGTTTCTACTTGTCTACTATAAAAGCATGAGAAACATTGAAGTCTAGACATTTCTCAGACATGCTAACACTGAAGGAAACCTCATTTGTCACCAAACTCCTCTTCTTCACTCTGTACAGGAAGCTATCATTCAGATTATGAAGATGAGGAAGAGGATCAGCAATGCCCAGCTTCAGACAGAGCTGGTGGAGATCCTAAAGAACATGTTTCTTCCCCAGAAAAAGATGATCAAAGAGCAGATCGAGTGGCTGATAGAACAGAAGTACATCAAACGGGACGAGACGGACATTAACACGTTTATCTACATGGCGTAGCCTACCACGCCCAGTGCACTCTGGGACGTTTTTTTTTTAGACACTAGCACTCCTTTGGAGGATTCCATATCTGGTTTCAGCTCATTGCCCAGCCTGGCCTGCTGGATGACTGACTAGATCTCAACACACATCATGCTGAGAAATTGCTGAAATATCCCTGCCTTACTTCACAAATCTATAAAATTAATAAAAATGAACTTTGAAAGAAATAGAGGAGTAAAATGAGCAGAATTCTGTGTTGCTAATGTATATTAAATGCATCTTTTAAATGTGTTTCGACGCCAACACCCTAGGTGAAAATATGACTACATTCTGAAAAAGACATCCAGCTGTGTTTTTTCTGGGTTCACCACTAGCTTACCCTAGCTCTGAACATCCAATCGCAGACAACGTGCCTTTCATTGCATTAAGATAATGTAAAGTTCAGGCCAATTCCTTTTTTTAGTGATTAAATTATCCTCCAGATTCACAGCATTGTATGTTATTGCAGAGAATTGCAGGCCTCAGGCGTCTTTTCCTCAGTAGTTTTACCCATCAGTCTCTGTTTAGATTGTCTCCCTAGTGGCAAGGTAGAAATGTACACTGTTGCTGTCCATGGTGCTGATGAGATGGACAGTAGCTTCTGATTATAATACTGCAAGAGTAGTTGTATGTTGAGTTACACGCTAATGCTATTGAATAATGGCACTATTTCAACAAAAATGACAATGCATCATCGCGCGCGCGTGTGTGTATGTGTCTGCTGGGCATACATTGGTGTCTACCCTGCCGCACATGCTCAGACTAGGACTCCCCCCTCCGCTCGTAGGCCCCTCCCAGACACGCGTGAGAGTGATCCGGAGCTCGGAGAAGAGCCACGGTTGCACGGGACCGCAAGAACGTCGCTGGATCCCGGGAGGACCGGAGAGAGAGACGCCAACGTGGGACTGGAGTTGTGCTCAGGTATTGGATTATTTCACAAGCAACGAGGCCGTTTTGATCTATTACACTAGCAGTGTGTGACATCCGATCGAATTTGACACGGTTTAGAATGCGAGACTGTAATTACCTGTACAAACGAGATCAGCGCGCTGATTTATGTAAATTCCGAGCGCGAGAGGTATATCTTGCCACCTGACGGGACGCGTTCAGCGGCGAAAAAATAATAATATCGCGCTCTTATTTGATGGAGATTCTTGGTTGTTCCAGGCACAATTTGTCATGTCTTTAAAGCCAGTGTGTGAACTGGAAGCCTACTGCATCTGTTCGGTACGTTCGGGTAAAGCAGAGCCCAATTGTTCTTGAACAGGAAAGGAAATCACTTTCCGTGGCACGTTGTTAATTAGTTGTCCCCACGCCTTGCGTTTCTTATTAAGATAAGTTTGACCACCGGTCTGACAGGAGTGTAGTCCATCAGTCGTTAGCGGGAACATAACGTGTTTTAACCCAGAACTGTTAATGCAACAAATTTATCTGATGACATGTTTAGTGCTTGAATCGTAAAACCTTATTGTGCATTTCCGTCAATATTTGGGTAGGAATGTAATCTGTTTGGCCTAATCAGATGAAGTATTTGTAATTATAATACATTACATTGTTTTAATATTTTTTTTATGAATTAGATACATTTGATGACTATTATTGATTAATAATCACGCAATGGTAATAAATTAGTTTGCTTATTCATTTATTTATATCTTTCAAGGAGAAGTCCTATATTATTGTGCAAAGCAATTTTGTTTTCCATAAAGTATACAGTCAAATTATATGGACATTATATGGTACCTGGTTTCTAGCTAAACTAAGATTAGTTAGTTATATTAGTTGGTCAGTTGGTTGAGCAGCCACAGCTTGACCACTTTAAACTGGAATGACAAATTAAATGCCCCAAAACATTTACTAGTAAACTTGACTTTACTACTCTAACTAGTTAACTAGTTCTGTTCTAGCTGATTGTCATTAGCTGGTTGACCAGTCACCATGTTATAAAAACCTCCTGCCTGACCACCTCAAATTGGAATGACCAACTGATAGCTGCATGTTTGTTGCTGGTCCAAGTTGGTTTACCAGCTAATGATAATCTTAGACTAAACCAACTACCATGTTCCAAAATACCGCTACCATGTTAAGATTGATTCTTTAGTTGGGCTAATAACTAATTTACTGCTCTAACTAGTTCTGTTCTATTGCTGGTCGAGTCTGTTCATTAGATGGTTAGCCAGCCACCATATTATATAAACCAGCTTAACCACCATACATGTAATAACTAACAAGCAGCTGGTTTATTTTCAAGCTAATGACGATTATTTTAGACTAGCTAAAAAAACAGCCACCGTGTTCCAAATTACAACCGCCATCTAATATAAACCACCAAATTGTATTTTCCAGCAGGGCTCAAACTAGTTCATTAGTGAAAAGAGTGTTAATTAGTACTTAATGCACAATATTTATTTATCGAAACATGCGATAATATAAGAAAAGGGGTAACCCTTTACAATAAGGTTTCATTTGTTAACATTAGTTAATGTATTAACTAATATGAACTAACCATGAGCAACACATTGTTAAAGTATTTGTACATCTTTGTTAACGTTAGTTAAAACAAATAGCCTACAGTCGTTCATTGTTTGTTCATGTTAGTTCACAGTGCATTAACTAATGTTAACAAATGCAACTTTTGATTTGAATAATGTATTAGTAAATGCTGAAATTAACATTAACAAAGATTAATTAATTCTGTAGAAGTGCAGTTCAAGTGCATTATTAGTTCATGTTAACTAATGTAGTTAATTAATGAACCTTATTGTAAAGTGTTACCAGAATGGGTTGATGATGTTCCTCTGTGATTTTTATGTGTATTTCTGTCAAAACAGTACACAATTATTGTTGTTTGTGACACCAAATAAATAAAAAGTAATATCCAGAAGTGTTGAGATTATATTACCTTAAGTCGTTCAATTTGTCATCAGTAACCAGATTGCATTTCAAAAGTGACGCATCCAACACTGTCTGCAGTACATTTTGAATTGAACATATTTTGCGATAGTGATGGACTCAGCAATGCATGTTTTAGGCATAAGGAGTCATGGAGTACTGGGGTGATTCTAGGTGTACTGTATGGCTGGTGAGATGACATACTAAATGTATTCATGAGGTGGCTGCAGTGACGCAGCTGGGATACCCTGAAATGATGATTTGTCGGAGAGGGGAGGGGGTTTTCATCAAGCTATTTGGTGCACACTGTTTCTCTGCCAGCTATTCCAGTGCAGCTTCCCCTCTTGCGCTCTCACTCGTTTTACCACCTACACTTCTAATGCACAGTAGGAGTTTTAGTAGGCAGTGCACCATGTTGGCCCTGCTGTCTCGTGGGATTCATACAGTGCATTTTCTTCAGGAACTCAATATTCTGGGTCTCACTCTTGTTTTTTTATTTTTTTTCAAATGAAGCGCAATGCTTAATCGAGCCGAGACCATAAACCACATCATTCCACTACCCCGCTTATAAACTTTAATGAGCTAGCGGTGCATAAGTTGGGCGTGAGAGAGAGTCAAAAGGCCTCTATCGATCTCAATTGGCACATTACATCTGTCATTAAGCTTAGTTTTAACATTGCAAATTCATAAAGCCAATATGGTGCTTCTGAACAGATGCATAATCACATAATATTCTTGGTACTTTAATCCCTCAGTTGTACTGTTTGGTACCCCGAAGTTTGAATTCCACTTGCAAGCATCAGCAACTGCCTACATGCTTCCAATCGTCAGGAGGACCGTGTAGAGGAGAGACCGTTTGCTTGTGTGGTGGACATCTCACTGATGTCACGAGTCAGTCACGAGACAAGGCAGGCACCATCTGCTGTGCTGGCAGTCCAACTGCTGTGTTTTCATTTCCCCTGGTTCTCAAGTCAAGTGTACTGTACAATCAAGTTAACCGCGTTTCCAGTACCTAACCAGTCCCTAGCCATGCACTCACAAGTTCTCTGTTAAAAAAAAAAAAAGAAAAGAGATGCTATAAAGCATTTAGAAGGAAAATTCAGGGTTCAGTGTAAGTTAAGCTCAGTCAACTGCATTTGTGGGCTAATATTGATTTCCACAAAAATAGATTACCACATTTCTTGAAAAAAAAAGAAGCAAAAATCTGGTGCATAATGAGGCACTTACAATGGAAATGAATTTGTAGCACTGCACAACATCAGGATGATCAGGCTAACTTTCCTAACTGAGCCTGCAACACAACTTCTCGTCCAGGCTCTTGTCATTTCGAGGCTGGACCACTGTTCCTTGCTGGGGGAATGATCTTCCCAACCACATTCGGACAGCTGAATCCCTCACAATTTTCAAGAAACAGCTGAAATATCATCTCTTCTGTGAGCACTTGACTGGAGCCTGAACATTTTTTTTTTTATAGATACTATATTTCCTCTATGCTTTCATTATTACTTCCTCCATGCTCTCACTATTCCTTAATCCCTCCCGGTTCTAGCTTTTCCTAACTTGAACGATGACTGAAACTTTGCATTAAGTGTGCTGCTTATGTTTATTGCCTCTTTAGATGAATTGGTTGTTGTATTTCTCAACTGTAAGTCACTTTGGATAAAAGCTTCTGCTAAATGAATAAATGTGAACATTAAAAATAATAATTTAAGCAGCTTACCAGCACAAATAATACACTTGTTTCAACAGAAGATTTTATGTAATAATCGTCTTAAGTTGCTCACTGTAACATTGATTTAGCTTTTCTTTAATAAAATGGAAAAATTATTTGTGGTAATCATTTAAAAATCTATATTTATAGTATGTATTAACATTTTGATCGAATTTGAATTTTATTTTTATACGTTTTTTTTTGTTTTTGTTTTTATATTTCTATTTTATTTCAGCTTTATTTAAAAAAGGAACTGATTTTTAATAGTTTTAGTTAATAACAACACTGATGGTCAACATTACTCTCCAAATTCTGTCGAGCTTATGTAACTTGTATTGAATCCACAACATTCCTTTAATGAACATAATTTATCATTATGTTGTTTGTATAACATGCAAATATGATATCATTATTATCATCGCCAATTAACAAGATCATCGATATGGAAGAAGCTTCATTCTACATTTGCTCACTTGATTTTGCGTGACGATATGGAGTTGTTATTATCTGAAGTCTTCACGTTTTCTCTGCAGAAATGATGTAAATGTGGCGGTAGAATGACATAAGCTAGGGTTTTCTGTCATTAGTGCTGAGAAAATGGGCAGAAAGCTGAAGACATAATTAATGTTCCTGAAGGTCTGGGAATGGAGATGAATAATTCACCGCAGCTCGGCTCTCAAAACTAGCCTCTGAGAGAGCTGTGATTGACAGACTGCCCATGCTTTTTAGACAAGTCGTCGGAAATATGCAGAGAAATGGATGGAAGGATCCTTTTTTGTACATTTGAACATAAATGGCGTGGTGTTTCTGGATAAGATGTCATCTGAACTACTTTCAAACTCTAGCTCTTATAGACTCATTCAGTCAAAAAAAAAGGTATTCCCCAGTCAGTGGAAGAGGGGTGTTAATCCAACACACTCATCCCAGTAGGCATCGCTTTTACTCTACCAGTCTCTGTGGTGAATACAACTCTGTGATGATACATTCCAGTTCAACCTGGATTTAAAGCAAAGTGTCACAGCAGTGCCGGGGCACAGTGACATGGTTGTTGTTCTGCAGGTACAGTTCCTGCCGTGTGACTTCATCTCCTCATGTCAGACAGAGTAAGTGTGGCTTGTAGATTGTCAAGATTAGAGCGACGCGTTCCTTCCAATCAATCTCTAAAAAGCAGTTTCATTGTCATCGTATATCTTTTGTGTGTCAAGTCTAATTGCGTTTTCATGGAGTCTGGCCAGGTGCACACGTATGACTTTGTTTGGTCCACAATGCCGCTTATTCTGACCCAGAACTGCCCACTTAGACATCTGACCAATGTGACCAATGTGTAACGATCAAATAGAGTTTGTTTTATTGTATTTGGCATTTAAGATATACAGTACTTCGATAGATTGGGGTTGTTTTTGAAAGAAGATGTTTTTGGTTATTCTCATCAATGATGCATTTATTTGATTAAAAAATACAGTAAAAACAGTAATATTTTAAGATATTACAATTTTAAAAAAGCATAATTTCTGCATCTTTACTCCAGTCTTCAGTGTCACATGATCCTTCAGAAATCATTCTAATATGCTGATTTGCTGCTCAAGAAACATTTCTTATTATTAACATCTCGAAAATCAATTTTGCTGCTTAATGTTTTTGTGGAAACAGGATTAAACTGTTTTTAGGATCCTTTGATGAATAGAAAGTTTAAAAAGCAGCTTTTATTTGAAATATAATTCTTTGGTAACATTTCTTTACTGTCACTTTTGATTCATTTAATGCGTCGTTGCTGAATAAATGTAATATTTTCTTTAAAAGAAAACTCATACTGAACCTAAAATTTTGAACAGTAGTGTATATGAAACGTAATATTATATCAATATAGAAAAATGAATTCAAATAATGTCATTATTTGTGACATGTAATTATACAGTTAGCTCAAGTGCCTCAAACAAAAGATTTGATGCTGCTAACCTGTCGTTTCAACCTACTAAAACCTGTTCTTCCATACTTCCAGAAAGTGCATAAAGCCACCCAATAATTATAGAACTGGAGAATACAGTCTACTTGTTTTTGTGAGCAATATGAACAGACACCAAGCTAGAAAGTCATGCATGCAATAATACGCACATAATGTTCCTGAAAAAGAAGGTGATGAGATCTTTACTGCAGCATGAGCACCTTGTACTGTTTCTGTAGTGCATCTGTCTTACATTGGCATTTCTCTCTCTCTCTCTCTCTCTGTTTGTGTTGTCCCTCTGTAGGCTGAAAGATGTTCTCGTCTGTGAAGGCCTTTGAGGGGCAGCATTACTCCACCCTCAAGAGGCAGTGTCTACAGAGTGGAGCACTGTTTGAGGACCCACTGTTTCCAGCCGTGGACGACTCGCTCTTCTACCTGGGTAACAGGATTGGCCGTGTGCACTGGAAAAGACCCGCGGTCAGTGCTTAGAACTCACCATTTACATTTGCAATTATTCATTTAGCAGATAGCAATGTGAATGAGACAAACAGGAGGCCTGCATTGCTTGTGATTCCCAGGTTCCCAAGAGGCTCTTAAGCAGATTCCAGGTTGGAAAGATATTGATTTTGCTTTATTTAACCTTTAAAACAGAACCTTAAAAATGAACACATTCAATTCCTTTTAAAGTAAATCCATTTACATTATTTATGCATAATTCTACCGTATACGTTTTGCTCAGCTTGTGCTAGTCTGCTGTTTCAGCTACAGGAATTATAAAACCTACAAAATGAGTAAAAATGACCTTACCGGTTGAGCTTGGGAGTTCACAACTATAAATATGTTTATATATATATATATGAACACTTATATTGAGCAAGGATGCATTCAATTAATCAAAAGTGACATAAATGCATTTACGGTATAATGTTAAAAAAAAAATTCTATTTCAAATGCTGTTCTTTTAAACGTTCTAGTCATCAAAGAATATTGATGATATATCACATATCACGATTTCAACCAAAATATTAAGCAGCTCAGCTGTTTTGAACATTGATGATATGAAATGTTTCTGAAGGATCATGGGGCACTAAAGACTGGAGTAATGATGCTGAAAATGCAGCTTTGCCATCATAGCAATAAATTACTTTTTAAAATATATAAACATAGAAACCAGTTATATTTCAAAATATGACTGCTTTTACTATATTTTTGATCAAATAAATGCAGCCATGGTAAATTAAAGAGACTTCTTTCAAAAACATGAAACAATCTAATACTGATCCCCACCTTGAATAATAGTGTAAGACAAAACAAGTTTGTAACCACTTGCTAATACTGCTTAAATGACTAATACATGCTTAAATAATGAATGCATTTCATTAAATGTAGTTTATGTGCTTTAGTGTTCACAGTTGCAAAAATATATGCATGCTATCTTTCTTTTTTCTTATAGTCTACACGCTCAGCAAGATGCTGAAAAATTTTAGAACACCGCACAGATGTGCTAAAAATAGGATTCTGCTTGTTATCAAGTAATATATATGGTGATCAGAAACATATCGTTCGTGATTCATCATAAGTATAATTAATAATCTGTGTTAGTCAAGCCAAGGCAAAAGGAAAGGTCAGCCTGAGGCATTCATCCATAATGGAGGTCTGTCATCCATCACCGGATGACACAGAAATTCCAAAACTAAATTACAGTTTTTGTTTTGTTTTGGGCTTTGTTTTTCTGAGAATTGTTACACAGGGTTGTTTTTGACCATACAGTGTCAATGTTAGTCCACAAGGACACATTAGATCTGTAAAACCTCAATGGCTGTGGGGAAACTGCCATCAACAGGCTTCTTGAACCATCATGATGGTTTTCCTGTGCTTCATTACTGAGTTAATGATACATTGCTGCTTCCTAAAAAACTATCTGTAACATTTCGAATCCCAGAGATGCTAGGAATGTGATCCCCCCCACCCCCCACCCCGCCGCCTGTCTTGCCCAGGGGCATACTGTGGCCATTAATACAGGTTATAATTGAAGTCAACACTACGATCTGTTCTGTCTGTCTGTACCGCAATTCAACATTTAACAGCTAAAATCTTCACCTTCTTAATGACCACAGGAGCAGCAGCAGGGAATGTGGGAATACAGGAATCAAGTGCAGACAGTGCAAATATAACATTCATTGTGTTGTAGTGATACATAAGACCTTAGAGACTGACTAATCATAATCAGACTTTTTTTGCATCTGGATTCCTGCTTCTTCTTTTTTTATGCTAACGGAACTGTGGGGAATATTTTGGAATTTTGAGATTTGATGTACTTTTTTTACGGTTTATTACGGTTCTGTCAAGTTACTGTATGTTTGTCTTGCTACACATGCACTCTCAAGCTATACTTTAACTACACTAACGTTCAAAAGTTTGGGGTTGGTAAAATGTTTTGATGTTTTTGGAATAATCCTTATAAGCTCACCAAAGCTGAATTTATTTGATCAAAAATACAGTAAAATTACTAATATTGTAAAATAGCATTACAATTTAAAAGAACTGTTTTCTATTTTTATGTTTATATGTATATGTTAAAATGTATTCCTGTGATGGCAAAGCTGAATTTTCAGCATCATTACTCTAGTCTTCAGTGTCACATGATCCTTTAGAAATCATTCTAATATGCAGATTTGCTGCTCAAGAAACATTTCTTATTATTATCAATGTTGAAAACAGTTGTGCTGCTTAACAGTTTTTGTGGAAACCATGATGCATTCTTTGATTAATAGAAAGTTCAAAAGAACAGCATTTATGTGAAATAGAAATCTTTTTTTAATCAATTTAATGCATCCTTCCTGAAGTATTATTTATTTTTATTTTTTTTTATAATCAATAATCATACTGACCCTACAATTCTGAATGGTAGAAAGACTGCTCAGCTACTTGGCTAAACTAATAGCTATTATGAGAAAGTTGTTAATTTTTTATAAAAGATTACAAAAAAAAACATTACTTTTCTTTAGAATAACATGTGGATAAACCATCCACAGTAAGGCAAAGATCATGTATTGATAAAGTAAATGGTGCCAATTTTAATTCCTTGTTGACTTTCAATCACTCAACATCAAGGAGGAGCCTAATGATTTCACACGTTGACATGTTGTTTGTTGTCCCTGAACTGTAAAAATGAAATGCCCCTTACTCTATGTTTGACGTGATTGAAGACATTGCCACAAATCACTCTGAATGAGTAAACGCCATTAGGAGCTTTAATGCAGTTCACCGCAGCTGCTTCATATTTCACTCTCTTTCCCCCCTTGGGTTCTTGATCACGCTTTTTTAACCACTTACCATTCCTCACTCCCACCCACTTCCTTTTCTGCCTCCTCTCCTGCCATTTCAGGCCACCTCCACTCTCCAAAGAGAAGAAAAACTGTGTTTTATGAGTTGAAGCCAGTGGAATGGGTGATAGACGGTCATTTATCCAAACTGTGGGCTCACTGGTGTCTGAGTTTGTGTTCATTGATTCTGTGATTGTTCTGGCTGTCCGATTTGTCTTCTCTTTCAAAGTTGGCCAAGACAAGAGTCAGTATGACTCATATTAGTGTGTGAACTCTCAATACATGAAATAATGTGAAATAAGCGGACACACACATGAAATTCCAAGCCGCAGGAGAGGGTTGCCCCTTGGATGCCATTTTGGTCTGTGATTAAAAAGTGTGTGTGTGTTCGCAGAGGACCTTACGAAAAAGAAGTATACTTCAAGTTCATTTTATGAAGTATACTTAAGTAATGTTCAAGTATATTTTTAAGTATAATTATGTAGTAGTAAGTATGCTAATGTCAATTATGTACAAGTAAACTTGTAAGTGTACTATTTTAATACCGCTTGGGACTAAATTGGCCCACTTTTAGTATATAAAAGTATCTGTTTAAGTGTACTATAAGTGTAACAGTAGTAAACTTTAAGTGCACAACTAGTTCATAATTACGTTTCTCGTTGTACTGCAAATGAACTTATGGGTATACTAGTAGTTTACTATTTTTAATACTTGTAGCAAATTTTTAGTTTATGAAAGTACACTTTGAAGTATACTTTCAGTAAACTACTAGTTTAGTAGTTTTATACTACAAGTTTTCTTTAAGTACTCATAGTTTACTAATTATATATTCTTTTTGCACTTTTAGTGTACTCAGTAAAATACTAGTTTAGTAGTTTTATACTGCAAGTATACTTGCACGGTTTCTTTTAGTGTACTCTCAGTAAACTACTAGTTTAGTAGTTTTATACTAAAGTTTCTTTTAAGTTTTCTTTAAGTGAACTTAACATTATACTTATAGTTTACTATTTATATATTATTTGCACTTGCAGTAGGCCTATACTACTGTGTTCAAATGTTATTTTTTATACTTGAAAAATACCTTTAACTGTTCTTTAATTTTAAAAACATTTTATTAGCTTCATGCATCCTCTTTTATCAATACTTGAATGTTGGTAAGTTTAATAAAGAAAGGCAACATTTTAAACAAAAAAGTTGAAAAAATCTCATATTTGTTAAAGACTACACGCTTTGATCAGATTCAGAACGATGATCAAAACACAGATGGAGTAGATCGAGTCCAACACACCCAACGCTTCACAGTCGTTTTCTCTTCATTTCATTTGGTAAAATTAAGCCGTTTTGATTTACACGCTGTTTAATGTTTGATGATCACGTTATTTTACATTTGAGTGAGCAACCTTCTATCACCCCAAGGGGGTAATCCATCGACCGGAAGTTGAAGCCGGCCGGGTGCCGCCATGTTGTAGCAGAACTTCACTTGCGTTAGCATTTCCATTGACTCCCATTCATTTTGGCGTCACTTTGACAGCGAATAACTTTACATCTGAGGCGTTTAAAGACTCCATTTGTCCATTATTTATTTCTAAAGAAACACGACAATGTATAAAGGGCTCCATTACCTTCTATGTTACATTATGGCCCCGTAGAAACAGATTTTGTAAAAATAGGCTAACGATTGCGTCATAACCACTCAACTCTCTGTCGCGCTGTACAGAAATTACCGTACAGACAGGAGGAGAAGCTCGCAGGCAATCGGGGGGACGTCCCGTCAAGGGAGAAGCCCATAGATAATGAGTCCATAAAAGCAACGGAATACTTACTCCTGCTCACTCACGCCAAAGAACTCTTTGCTCAAGTTCCCCGTCTCTGCAAGATTAACGTTGGCAATTTTCACGCACAGCTACTAGAAGATTAACGTCTGTCAGACAGGTTGCTCACGTCATCACAGGGCCGGCGATTGCTATAGGCGAACTATGCGGTTGCCTAGGGCGACAAATGTGTTGGGGGCGCGGGCGCACTCTAGTGTCGCCCCTGGCCTACTTCCCATTAATCATAGAATTAGAATGACAAGCGAAACAAAAACATGTTTATTAAACATGATCATCCTAAGGCGCCCCTCAGCCATACGTTTAATTGCTTGTCAACCTGATTATTAGATTGAATGGATGATTATTGTCGATCATTTCCTAAAGGGGGGGCGGGGGTTAGTTGCGTTACGTTACGTTCTGGTTACTTTAGGCAAGTGCTCGGCTGCTGCGCGCGCTGATCGAAAATGAAGCGGTCTAAACCCTCTGGTGCACAGGGACGAAAACAGAGAAAGCAACAAGATAAAAAGAAAGCCCAGTATAGTAAGTCTTCTCATCTCATCCATTAAGGTGTCAAATGTTCTGGCCATTGGGACAACCGGGAGATTCCCGCGGGCCCGACGTGCTTTTTGGGCCGATACATATCTCATACATTTATTTTTCTATTTTTGTCTTAACGCCCATAAAGCTCGTACATAGGTGGCCCATTCGTTTTGTTTTGTTTTGCTTAATTGGCGGCGCTGGGTTACTTCCTATATAACTTACTTTCAAGTATAGAAATTTGTACAATACTCATGAAAGTTTCCTTTATTTTTCAGTGCATTTGTTTTACAATATAGCCTATGGCAATTACTGTCATGGGATTAATATTATATCTATTATTATGTAGTAGTGTAATGTAGACAGACACTGTAATTAAAAGAGGTTTGAATTTTTCTTTGTTCAATTTGCACACTGAATATGGGTTGGAGCTTTTAGTTTTGAACTCTCAAAGTGCACCAGATTGATGAATTTAACATTAAAATGCACACAATTTTCTTACGGGGAAAATACCCCCGAAACCCCCTTAACCTTGTAGCAGCCCAATAGATTGTAATAATAGTAGGCCTAGTGGTGGTAGTAGTTGTAATTTATCTACTAAAAGTTATTTATGGTCAGATAAAATATAGTTGTACAATGCAACTATGATATAAATATCCTTGAACGTTCTTTGTAGCATTTGTATGAACAATTTATTGTTTAAGTTTTTGAGTAACTATAAGAGCATGTTTAGTTTAATAAATACTTATAATTTTTTATTATAACGCAAAACTCAATATCGCCTAGGGCAACCAAAGGGTTAGAGCCAGCCCTGCGTCATCAAGCTTAGTTTGAGTCGGTTTGAGTCTGCGCGTCACGAACGGAAGTGCTCAAAAATCGCTAAAAATGGGCTTCAACTGTCTCAACTGAGTTCCAATGAGATGGCTCTGTCCACTTCTTATACTGTCTATAGGCGCATTTCCATTACAGATTTGCGCAAAACTTTTGCGATTTTTTCTAAATGTCGATAAAAAACTATTGCGAAATGACGGCGTTTCCATTAACCGATGTTATGCGACTAAAATGTCTTTTTTTTCCTCTCGCGATAAGTCATTCCAAAAATCATGGTAACGGATGTTGGTAGGTTTATAGCCTATATCACAGCCACCGCACTAGACATTATTATTATTATTATTAATGGAAGGAGGCGTGGTGTGTTATCCAAGCATTAATGGCAGGGAAAGACCCTTATACTGCGAACGGCACATAAGTTCCTGGGTGTTTCTCCCTCATTTCTGCTCCGAGGTCTTGATTGTGGCATTTCTTTGAGGTTTAGAATCCAGTATTCCTGTAATTATTGTTTCTTTTATGAATTTAATAAAGAACTCTGTCTCGTATTATGTCCAAACGGTCAGTGTACTTTTGTGTCCATTCGTTTTTCCTTATTTAACCCGTAATAGAGTGCCGAAGTGATGACGTCACTTTGTAGGACAACCCGGAAGCTAGCGGCGCATGGGTTCCCTCGATCGAAAAGCTATGAATTTTCCCCATAGACTTTTGGAAAATCGCAAAAAATAAGATCTGTGTTTAACAAAGAGTTGTGACCCTTACACGTTTTGTCTATCAAGATAATCTTTACAAGTTAATCCAAAATTTATACATTTTGAAGCCTATATAAAGTTTTTAAAAAACACAAGCAGACACAATAAAGTTTAAAAAACCACAAGCAGGTTATAACTGTGTGTTATATGTCATACATCAAAACGTGAAAATATTTAGAGGCTTTGTTCACCACAGACCTTATTTCAGGCGATTTAGCAAAAACCCATTCAAAAATCCCATAGACTTTAGAGCGAGGGAACCGGGAGCGCTAAAATGCTAACTCACTTCCGCGTTTTGGCCTACAGAGTGACGTCGTAACTTCGGCACTCTATTGCAAAACGAAAAATTAACGGTTGTATTTTTAAAACGCAAAGTTGAACACCAAAATTTTCATTTGAACTGTAGGCCTACCTACACACCAAATGCAAAAAAATAAATATCAACGAATTTTCTTATTTTTGTTTATGACTTTTTGCCCCTTTATTAAACATTTAAAATATAGAGTGCCGAAGTTACGGGCCTATTAAGGTTTTCTATAGGTTAGCCGGACTGGAGGTAACCTATAGTGAGCTGCCTGTTGTAAAAAAACAAAAAACATTTTAAGGCATCATAAGGCCAAAAAAAAAAAAAAACAGCCAACAGACCAGCCTGATGAGGCTCAGACCATCATAGGCTGTTTAAGGAAGTTTTTTTCAGCAGGGAAGTTACATTCTAGATTTTTTTTTTTATATACAATTTTTTATATTTATATTTAACTTTAATACATTTTCATTTCTGTTTTAGTATGTCAACTTTATTTTAGTGTGTTGCCAATGCAACAATGCAAGTTTTTAACTTTAGGTTTTTCATCAAAGATTTCTATTTTATTTTATTTCAGCTTTATTTGAATTGCTGAAAACTTTTTTAATAGTTTTAGTATTAGTTAACAATAACAACATTGTAGTCAGCATCATTATATTGCCTTCAAAGATTTTTGGACAAATGAACATTGTTAATGTATGGATGAGCTTGGTGAAAATGTCTGTCCCAACCAAAATGGATGTGAAATGTTGAGGGCAAAAATCATTAAATACTGAAAAAATAGATGAAAGCAGTTAGCATAATTTCATAACCATTTATGTAGCCTATGATGGTATTAGCTTAGCAACATGCTAATGCCAGAGTGAACAGAGCTGTATTTACTGCCTATGTAAACAATGCTTATAAAACACGATATGACATATTTAGACTATTTATATTAGACAGTTTGGATTCAGATAGCTGTGTTTATAGAGAGGAGACAGCAAGGCAGCTCATTTGATTTAGAGCTGTAAAATACCTTTTCTTGATGGTTTTTGCTTAGCTATGTCTCTTTTTTCATGTGTTTTTTTTTCTCCGCTCAAACGCACACTCAACTGACGTATATTAGACAAGTGTTTTATTGATTAATCTGAAGTCAGAGCCCATTTGAAGGTTTTTAATAGATTTGTTAGATTCATTGCTGCTCACTTGATCAAAAATCTGAATCCCAAAGAACTGTCAGAAATGAGAAGGTAGCAATTAATCACGTTATGATGGATTGATATTTATTCAGATCAATGAAACTCAAAATGACCTAGCATTGCTTTTAGAGGGACGACAGCGGCTTGAACCAACTCGCCGCACTAAACTGAATTTGTATTCCTGTCTGTTTGAATCAAGCTTTGACTGAATAACATTCTGTAATGACTGACAGAGTGGTAATATCAGAGGGTCTGATGGAAAATCAGTCATGCACTGTGAGTGTATCAAGCTTTATATGCAGGCCACAAACAAAAACAGAGATTCTGTGTCGCGCGTCAGGGTTTCTTGGCTCTGAAATGGAGAAGTGTGTCTGGCGTGTGCAGTGTATGTGTTTTGCCTCATCAATTTGACATCATTGCACTTCGTTCTCATACACCATGGGGGCATGATGACATGTCTCATCTCTAGTGGTTTGCAGGAGTTGTTGAGGAGGTGAGAGAAGCCCAGCACTGAAAGAATGAAATGTTCCTGGGTGTGAGTGCTGGGCTGGATGTGTGCCGGCCAGCGGCCGGATAGCGAGGAGAGTCCTCGCCTGCTGAGCTGTGGAAATGATTTCGGATAGCACAATGTGAAAGACAAATGAGTGTTGTAAAAGTGAGAACTTGGACTGTGAGAACATGTATTTTATACCTCCAGAGGAAAAACGAACCAGGAGAGGTGTCATTCTCATATGGATTTTTAGGGAATCCTGGCTTCTTAGGCGAGATAAGACATGACAACTGGGGGAAAAAACACTGTCTATCTATCTATCTATCTATCTATCTATCTATCTATCTATCTATCTATCTATCTATCTATCTATCTATCTATCTATCTATCTATCTATCTATCTATCTATCTATCTATCCGTCTGTCTGAAGAATCAGCTTTTAAAAGGTATTACAGGTTTGTTAGGTGCTTATTAAAGCATTTAGTCTTTTACCAGGGCTCATTTGGGGTGGCTCCTCTGAAAGATCTTCAACACGGAGGCAGAATGAGCTATAGCCTGTGAGTTTCTACATTCCCCTCTACTGCTGTCACTGTGCCCAGTGTATGTCAGCTGTTTAAAGGGACCCAAAAGTAAAGACTTTTAGGTCACTACAAATCTCACTCCTTCCCTGTTGTTTCTGGGCTATGTGTGGTTGTGACGAGGCCGGTGCAGAGGTGTGCTGGATGCTGTCAGAGCAAAAGTCATTTGATTTATAACAGCTTTCAGCGCTGCACTACTTCATCTACATTCATAACTATTATTAAATTAATTAAAGAGCCTGTGCCCTGCTTCTGTCTTTTTCAAGTACTTTTTGTGTTTTCACTTCTTTTCATTATTCAAAATGAAGCAAAATGAACTATATTTTTTAGACAAAGTGCAATGTTTTTAGACAAGTGGCCAGATTTAATAACAGCTTGCTCCAGCGCAAATCCTCTTTTGGTGTTAAAAAAATGCTCTCAGGATTTACTAAAGACACACTGTGAAAAATTAGCGCTAAAAAGGCGTGGACAAGGTTATTTTTGTGGCTGACCTTATTGCATATGCATTTGTAGGAGTTTCCCTTTCAGATGCAAAATTTAGTATTTAAATGAATCATGCAAGGTGATTTACTAAGGTTTGCACTTGTCAATTTACTGTTATTCGCACTTATTTAACGACCAAAAAAAAGCATGTCTTTAACCAAAAGCTAATTTGCGCTGCTCTTGGTAGATTGCGTTGGTCATTATGGAAATGATCCCGCTGTGTGTGTTCTTTCATTTGCCAGTGGATCATGCGCAGAACTTTCCACTCCCATCCCATCCCAGCTTTTTTGGTTTTGCGCTCTTACGCAAATTTGCCCTGTTTAGTAAATCTGGCCCATGGTCTTTGCAGTCTTTCTTAAAATATATTTTTTTTACCCTGGGTGCATGTTTGCTGTTCACGCAATGATTTTTTTTCTTCTTCTTCTCACCAATTTCACACTCCTATTTCTCTCTCTCTCTCTCTTTGTGTCTGTTTCTCCATCAGGAGCTGTGCGATGATCCTCACTTGTTTGTGGATGGGATCAGTGCCCATGATCTGCACCAAGGGCAGCTGGGAAACTGCTGGTTTGTGGCGGCCTGCACCAGCTTGGCTTCCCGAGAGTCTCTGTGGCAGAAAGTAAGTTAGTGGAGTGTGTAAACATGTGTATGAGCTGCGACCTTGCTCCCGCGCAGACGGAAAAAGTCCAGAGATACCAAAATATTTGGGAAAAAGCTAGAGATTTCTTGAATCAGAGCTAAGTGAAGTAACAGCATTTAAAATGTAGTCCGTCTTAATGTCCATTGGTTTTCAGTATGGAAGTGCAACTGTGAGAAGATTGTGTGGAAATACTCAACATTGATTAATTTGCAAGATAAGGAGAGCATCCTTGAATATGGAGGCCATTTAAATAATAATAATACAATCAATATGTTAGATTATATGATAAGTAAATAATAGTTATTAAAAATAATGTATGTAATTGTAATGTAATTTATGTTATTATTATTTTGCTTGGCAACCAAAATTTTATATCATACTATATATGTCAGTCAATCTAATAATGAAATAAATTACATAGACAAATATATTGTGAATAATTCATTTATGGATTTTGAATAAAATGCAATAATGATATTTTCGATTCGATTCACTTTTCACTTGATATTATTAATAATATTTAATCTTATATTTTTTTTATATTTATCATTATATTTTATATAATATATGAATTATTATATACATTATTTATTGTTAGTTTTATTTTTGATTTATTTTTGTATTTATGATTCAAAATCAAAATGTATATATTTATATAATATATATATATATATTATAATTCTTGAAAAATTATAGAATTGAATAATTTATTTTATTTATATCATAATATGTCATTTGTGGCTAAATGGATTTCCCAATAGAAACAGGTTTTGCTCAGCAAGCACAAAATGATAGTAAAGTTTTTGCCTACATGAATCACTTTTCCTTTGATACGGCATGCCTGCATAGGTCTCCCATTAGACTCGCATTGACGGATTAAAACCTGCTTGTTTTGTCAGCAGGGCTTGACATTCACTTTTTGTTGCTCACCAGCCACTGTGGATAGTGGTTTTCCAAAGTTACTAGCCACTCAGCATTTTCACTGGCCACAATTTTAACCAATACCATGGGGAAAAACTGCCATTTAGATATTTTTTATATTATCTCATAATTTGGCAGCAGTTATATTAGGCTGCTGTCACTTTAAGACCTGACGCACTAAACACGTTTACATGCACACCAGTAAGCAGATAACTCACCTGACAATGCATGTAAACCGCGTATACATTACTTTATTTATAAATCAGGTCATGCCCCTGTGTGATGCCAAAACATAATGATTTGCGTATCTGACTCTGAGTATTTCATTTGTTATGTTGGTTGTGATGTTAAATAAAGCTTGCAACATATCAGCGGGAAACTTACAGCTCATATATTAACCTTTTCATGCAGTTACAGATGCAACGTTTTGACTGAACCACCACTTCTACTTCTGCTGCATGAGATGAGAGCACATTTTGACCATTTTCTGGTCATGAAAGAGTCTGTGTTTGTGATATATGTCCTTCTTCCTTACCTGCAAAATGCTCGCTCTGTCTGGATGTGTTTAAATCTTTTTTTCACACATCACACATGCGCATTCAATAAGCCGACAGAAAACAGGTTAATGCGATTACATGTCGTGAGAAATCGAAGTAAGAGGCAAAAAACCACCTGTGTCAACCAGTTTAAGCTTAAGCCGTTTATGACCTTACTCCGATAAAAGAATACCAAGTTTACATGACCACGTGCGTTTTCGGTTTATTAAGCATAATCGGCTTAAGAACGCGCATGTAAATGCGCTCACTGATCCATTATACTGTCACACATATGTTTTCTTTCTCAACTGTTTACGTTCACTTAAACTGTGAACGTTCAAAACATACCTGTGTTTTTGTGAATACTCGCCAAGACCAGCATTTTGGTATTATTTTGTGTGTATATAACTGTTTAAGCACAATAAGCAGGGTAAGTTAACTCAATTTAGTACTGAGAGGCGGCTTTATGTGCTCACACTCCCGAACCGAAATTCAAGCCCTGTAACACCAACAATATTCGTCCGGAGCAAATGAAAGGAGTGAGTGAGGAGAGGCGGGTTTGTGTGTCAACTTGCTGTCGGAGAGATCATGAGAGAGCGAGAAAGCGCTGCTGGTATCGTGTATCTATTCTGCGGAAAATGAGTATTGGAAGCGTTTCAGATATTTCAGTATCGATATGTATAGGAAAAAATATATTGTTGACAACACTACATTGCACTTTTATTTATTTTACGTTTATTATTTCAGATGCCTTTTTAAAAGACTACAATTGAAAAATGTATATATTACATATAAAATTAAACTCGCTAATGTGGCTAGGAGGAAGGAGTGTGTTACACGCCACTGCTGAAATACACCCGCATTTGGCAGGAGTTGATGTCAAGCCTTGTCTGTCAAAATATCTATATGTTATCTTATATATTGAGTGTGTTAAGCTGTAAGTAAAACGGTCTCTATGAGCTCTATTAGCAGCTGTAAGTTGTAGGCTGCCATAGGAGCTGTGTGCTCTATTAGAAACCATTACCTGATGATGGTTAAACAGGGGAGAGATCTGTTCACCTGTGGCTTCATGAATGTACACACACACGCACACAAACCTTGTAGTCCCAGCCGGTACTACTGTATCTCAGTTTTTGTTTGTAGCTTTGATGGTGGTAGAGCTGAGCTGTTAATTAGTCATAAATGTTAAGTTTCAGTCTCCCTGCATCCTCCCCAGGGTGTGAGGTGTTTTCTCCTGCCTGGGGAAACATTTCCTCTCCCCTAGAAACGCATCACCATGAAGGAGATGACTTATGGGGCTTTCCAATGGGACTCCTCTCCCCGGTCCTGCCATTTGTTTTCCTGACAGGATCGGGCATTGATAAATGAGAGTGTGTGTGTGATACTATCTATGCCCTGTGTTTTTGCAGTAACCTTTTATCCCACCCAATCACATGCACTCAGCACGGATACATCCTCAAGGGCAGTGGCTCGCAACCAGGGGCCTCAGCAAACTTCCAAGGCGCCACAAGATAACTTAAAATAATTTAAAACAAGACAAAACAAGCATTCGAAGTAAACCAAAACAACTCAAATTTAATTCACACCCTCAACTTTTCTTTAAAGAACCAGTATTACCACAGTCTAGAAAAACCTCAGGTAGTCTCATTATAAAAGTGTAATTTCTAAATCTGGAAAAGTCTTGTAAATGAATAAAATCTTGGGCATTTGTATATTTTTTATAAATATACTTTATATTTATTTTATATATATATATATATATATATATATATATATATATATATATATATATATATATATATATATATATATATATAATTATTATTATTCATTTTTTTATTATGCTTATCCTTAAGTTAATCCTTATCCAGAAAATCATGAACAACTGGAAGAATCATGTGGCTTTCGAATATTGTTGCGGACATTCGGGCACCTTGGAGTCAAAAAGATTGAGAACCACTGCTGCTCAAGGACACTGCAATCATAACCCAGTAAAGTCATTTGCATCAATTATTCAATGGATTAATGACTACGACTACTGAAGGCACCAGTTTGACTTTTATTCATGAATAATTTAGATTTTCTTGAATTATTAGTGTGATTTATTGTGGGTTAACTCCATTACAGTCTCATCACAGTCACAAAAACAACTAAACATGAACAATCAATCACATAGATACAGCTCATCACATTGCATCAAATATATACGGCTTTGTCATAACTTTATATGTCTTCAGGGACATAATTTTATGGTCTAACTACTTAAAGTACTAGGTCTAGGTTAAGCAGACCGATAAAGCTGTCGTACCCTTCAGGTTCTCTCACTTGGAGCTCTGGAATTCAATGGAGCAGTCGATGCTCTCCGGAGTCAAGCCGTCTTCAAAAGCGAACAGGAAATACATCACCTTACGCACTTTGGCCAGCTCGGCTATCCTCTCGCCGAACTCCTGGGCATCAGCCTCATAGCATTGGATGAGATCGTCGTCTGCACTTTTCCAGAAGAGCCCTGTTGGTTCGAGAAGCTGGCGGGTCATGAGATAGGTGAGGTCGGGCGTCCAGAGCTGGGAGGTGGCAATGATGTTGAGGCGGCCAGGGGTGGACATGCGGATGTTCCAGCGGGTGAAATGCAGGGCCTGTTCGGAGAAGTCCAGGCGGTAGACGCGCTCACTGAGCCTCAGTAGACGCTCTCCGTCCTGGCGTTTCTGTCCCCGCTGTTGCAGAGACTGTACGCGCAGACTCATGATCTCTGTCAGTTGTATATCAGGGTTGAACATCAACTCAAGAGACATGTTCCTAGTGAAGATGTTTTGAAACCTGACTGCAAATGTCTTCTCCTTGTTTTTTCTTTTTTCTTTTCTTGCCTAGCCAAATTAGGCTTGTTATCCTCCGCGTTACCTCCTCGGCTCTCAGTGTCTTCTGCCGTAAGTGCCACAATGAGCCTTTGCGCTCTGAAACTAACTTATTTCACACTGGGAGTTTTTGTTTAGATGTTTGTTGCTCTCGGCAACAGCAATGCCGAGTTCAAGAGGGAATTTGAGACATCTGTGTTTGCTACATGTGTGTTTGTTTCACATTCACATGTCCATAAAGTTTACCTGGAACAGGAGCTGATTCTGTTAGAGGTTAACAGGACTGTGCACTTCACCTGCAGTCAGTATCACAGTGTCCAGATAATGGACCTGCTTCTCTTGGAACAATTACCACAGAGGTGTACTTGAAATCTAATCTCTGTACTGTCCCAGAGGTGAAAGAGATGTAGTTCTGCTATACAGCCTCCAAATCACCCTGGTGTCCTACCCACAATAGACTTTAACATTGAGGAAAACCTCCATCTACCTGCATTTATGAACATTTAAAGTGATACGCAATGATCCATTGAATATTACACTGCAACAATTTTGGAAATTCATCTGGTTTAGTGTTCATTTTTATACAGTTTTTTGGTGGTGTTGTCATATTTTTTCTTTTGATGAAAATATAGTTTAAAATTAGTCAATATTTTTTCATGTCATATTTAATTCATTTTAGTCCATATCCCTCTGATTAAAATGAAAATGATTTAAGTCTGCGAACATATTTAGGTCAACAAAAAATAACATTCACAGTAGTTGATGTTTAAATAAAAAATTAAAAAGCACACTAAAACTAAACGGAAAAAAATATTAAAAGAAATAAAAAAAATATATTTATTATATTATTATTTATATATCTATATATATAAAAAAAAAGAAATAAAATATAAAAATGACAAAAGCACATAACACATTTACTAAGACATAACTAAAATTAAAACTGTAAATATAAAAATAAAAGCAAATTTAAAATATGAATATGTTTATAAATAATAATAACTAAACTAAATAGGTCTGTGATTTGTCACCACTTCTAGTAAGCACTACATGTCACTTTGTCTTTCAAGGTTATTCCAGACTGGAAGGAGCAGGAATGGGATCCAGAGAAGGAAGACTCTTATGCAGGAATATTCCACTTCCGTTTCTGGCGGTTTGGGGATTGGGTGGACGTGGTGATCGATGACCGTCTCCCCACAGTGGACAACCAGCTGGTGTACTGCCATTCAAATGATAGCAACGAGTTCTGGAGTGCCCTTGTGGAAAAAGCCTATGCCAAGTAAGCAGTTCAGGCAGCAGACAAATTAAGAAGAAATATATACAGAAATTAACATTACAGTGTGATGACAGTGATGCTAAATTCTTTCTCTATACCAATCAAGAGTTTATGGTTGCTATGAAGCCTTGGATGGTGGGAACACGGCCGATGCCCTAGTGGACTTCACTGGTGGCGTGTCAGAACCTATGGACCTTCTGGAGGGCCAGTTTGCTCAGGATGAAATCGGCAGAAACCAGCTCTTTGAAAGAGTGCTCAAGGTCCATAATCGAGATGGCCTTATCAGCTGCTCTATCAGGGTGAGAGATACAATTTGCAATATAATCTGCACAAGTCTGATTATATTTACATTTTGTTTTATTTTATTTTATATATATATATATATATATATATATATGTATATATACTGTATATATATATATATATATATATATATACAGTATATATATACTTATTTTGATTTTTTTGTGTAAATTTGCATGAAAACTTAGTATTATATTTATTCCCATGTTAATACATTGTGGAAGCCCAGAGCACATTTTGTACATGCTATTGTGTCTCATGTTTGTCAAGATTTGTATTCAGACACTCATCCATCTATTAATCCAGCCATCCATAATTTTTTCTGCTCTCATGTATTATCTTTCATAAAAGTATACTTTCTCAAAGTCAAATAAATCTCTGATTGTGTGTGACTTGCTTACCAATGGTCTGTGAAACTTCATCTTCATAGATGAAAGCTTTTTTTATATATATATTTTTATTAATACTTAAGTCCACTAAGAGATCTCCATTGTGTGTTAGGCATCATTTAGGAATCAATTTAAACAGCATTATCTGATGTACCAGACAGGGTTGTAATTTAAGCAGATTGTCTGGTGTTCATAACAGAAGCAACTTTATCGAGTTTAACTTTATATTCTGGGCTTTTGTTCAAATGTGCAGGAGAAAATGGCTGTTTGCGTTTATGTAAAATGCTCCTTTTTATACGCAACATAGTCCTTCCAACCTAGTTTTGATAATGTCGACACAATTGATTCATGTCACATAGAGCTTACACACCTATACATTGTTATGATGCAGCAGACACAAGGGGATCCATTCGCAGCGTTTATTAAGAGTAGTCAAACAGGCAGGGATCAACAACAGCAAAACAGGGCAATGGAGACAAGGCAGAGACAAACCAGATACAAGCAAAGGGTCGAGGCAGGCAGAGAGAATCAGAGTCCAGTGAAACAGTCCAGGGTCAGGGCAGGCAGAGAAGGGTCAGCAACGATAAACGATCCACAGGTCAAACACAGGAATCAAACTCAGGTGGATAATGCTCAGAAATGCAGTGTAACACTTAAACAAGACTTCGCGGTGACTGAATGAATCAACATGGTATAAATAGACAGACTAACAGGATGATGAGACAGGTGAATGCAATCAGTGAATGAGGTACAGGTGAATGTGATCAGTGATAAGTGATGGTGAGTCCAGGCAGTGAGTATGGGAAATGTAGTTTGTGAGTGATAATAGTCCTATCTGGAGTGCCCTCTGGTGGCTCTCAAGGGCACTCCAGCTGGTGACCGTTACATAGCCCCCCCTTTAAGGAGCGGATTCCAGACGCTCCTCAAATTGTCCAGGAGGGAGGTGGAGCGGAGGCGGACCTGGGGGCGGGATGGAGGGCCAGTCCCGTGGAGCGGAAGAGGACCTGGAGACTGAGACAGGACGGAAGGCCAGGGCGGAGCAGACAGTCCACCGGGCGGCCAGGGCGGAGCAGACAGTCCACCGGGCGGCCAGGGCGGAGCAGACAGTCCACCGGGCGGCCAGGGCGGAGCAGACAGTCCACCGGGCGGCCAGGGCGGAGCAGACAGTCCACCGGGCGGCCAGGGCGGAGCAGACATTCCACCGGGCGGCCAGGGCGGAGCAGACAGTCCACCGGGCGGCCAGGGCGGAGCAGACAGTCCACCGGGCGGCCAGGGCGGAGCAGACAGTCCACCGGGCGGCCAGGGCGGAGCAGACAGTCCACCGGGCGGCCAGGGCGGAGCAGACAGTCCACCGGGCGGCCAGGGCGGAGCAGACAGTCCACCGGGCGGCCAGGGCGGAGCAGACAGTCCACCGGGCGGCCAGGGCGGAGCAGACAGTCCACCGGGCGGCCAGGGCGGAGCAGACAGTCCACCGGGCGGCCAGGGCGGAGCAGACAGTCCATCGGGCGGCCAGGGCGGTGAAGACCCCTCGGGCGGCCACGGCGCAGGAACCGGCTCAGGAACAGACACCAGCTCAGGAACTAGGACAGGAACAGACTCTGGCTCTGGCTCAGGAACAGGAACAGACTCTGGCTCGGCAGACGTAACGTGAACAGTCTCTGAATCGGCCATCTTGTCCGTAGACACTGGCTCGAAGGCGGCCATCTTGTCCGTAGACACTGGCTCGGAGGCGGCCATCTTGTCCGAAGACACTGGCTCAGAAAGAGGAAGAGGATCAGGCTCAGGATCAGGCTGAGGAGAAGTGACGTGAAGCTCAGTCTCTGGATCGGCAGAAGTGACGTGAAGCTCAGTCTCTGGATCGGCAGAAGTGGCTGGACGGTCTCTGGCTGTGCAGACGTGACGTGGACGGTCTCTGGCTGTGCAGACGTGACGTGGACGGTCTCTGGCTGTGCAGACGTGACGTGGACGGTCTCTGGCTGTGCAGACGTGACGTGGACGGTCTCTGGCTGTGCAGACGTGACGTGGACGGTCTCTGGCTGTGCAGACGTGACGTGGACGGTCTCTGGCTGTGCAGACGTGACGTGGACGGTCTCTGGCTGTGCAGACGTGACGTGGACGGTCTCTGGCTGTGCAGACGTGACGTGGACGGTCTCTGGCTGTGCAGACGTGACGTGGACGGTCTCTGGCTGTGCAGACGTGACGTGGACGGTCTCTGGCTGTGCAGACGTGACGTGGACGGTCTCTGGCTGTGCAGACGTGACGTGGACGGGGACGGTCTCTGGCTGTGCAGACGTGACGGGGACGGTCTCTGGCTGTGCAGACGTGACGTGGACGGTCTCTGGCTGTGCAGACGTGACGTGGACGGTCTCTGGCTGTGCAGACGTGACGTGGACGGTCTCTGGCTGTGCAGACGTGACGTGGACGGTCTCTGGCTGTGCAGACGTGACGTGGACGGTCTCTGGCTGTGCAGACGTGACGTGGACGGTCTCTGGCTGTGCAGACGTGACGTGGACGGTCTCTGGCTGTGCAGACGTGACGTGGACGGTCTCTGGCTGTGCAGACGTGACGTGGACGGTCTCTGGCTGTGCAGACGTGACGTGGACGGTCTCTGGCTGTGCAGACGTGACGTGGACGGTCTCTGGCTGTGCAGACGTGACGTGGACGGTCTCTGGCTGTGCAGACGTGACGTGGACGGTCTCTGGCTGTGCAGACGTGACGTGGACGGTCTCTGGCTGAGCAGACGTGACGTGGACGGTCTCTGGCTGAGCAGAAGTGACGTGGACGGTCTCTGGATCAGCAGGAGTGACTTGAACGGTCTCTGGATTGACCGGAGGCTCAGGAAGGGCCTCCGGGCATTGCAGGATGCAGGGAGTCCTCTTCCTCCTCCTCCTCCGTCTCCGAGAGGGTGCTGGACTGGACGGGCCCAGCGGTGAGGGCTCTGGGCTGGACGGCGCCAGAGGTGAGGGCTCTGGACCGGACGGAACCAGCTGCGACGGAAACTCTGGACCGGACGGGACCAGCTGCGAAGGAAACTCTGGGCTGGACGGGACCAGCGGGGAAGAGGGCTCTAGCTCGGCAGGCGTGACGTAAAGCACGGGCTGGACGTGGCTGACGTGAAGCTCTGGCTGGACGTGGCTGACGTGTAGCTCTGGCTTGGTGGGTACTGTGGGTTCAAGGAGTTCCTCATCTACCACACCCACTGTATACACTGAACCGCTTAACAGAAGGGCCAGTTCAATATAGCTCTCTAATGTCCTGTGAAGCTCATGCAAGGGCATGAATGAACTGAGCGGTTCTGATAGCCCTCCTCGGAAGAAGATCATCAGGCATTCCTCGCTCATAGAGGTGAAAGGTGCCAGCTTGATAAAATCTTCTACGTACTCCTCAATCAAACGATTTCCCTGACGGAGACACAGGATTTGGACTGCTGTGTCCATGGCTGATATCGCTGCTGGATCTGGCGAAGTCTTCTGTTATGATGCAGCAGACACAAGGGGATCCATTCGCAGCGTTTATTAAGAGTAGTCAAACAGGCAGGGATCAACAACAGCAAAACAGGGCAACGGAGACAAGGCAGAGACAAACCAGATACAAGCAAAGGGTCGAGGCAGGCAGAGAGAATCAGAGTCCAGTGAAACAGTCCAGGGTCAGGGCAGGCAGAGAAGGGTCTGCAACGATAAACGATCCACAGGTCAAACACAGGACTCAAACTCAGGTGGATAATGCTCAGAAATGCAGTGTAACACTTAAACAAGACTTCGCGGTGACTGAATGAATCAACATGGTATAAATAGACAGACTAACAGGATGATGAGACAGGTGAATGCAATCAGTGAATGAGGTACAGGTGAATGTGATCAGTGATAAGTGATGGTGAGTCCAGGCAGTGAGTATGGGAAATGTAGTTTGTGAGTGATAATAGTCCTATCTGGAGTGCCCTCTGGTGGCTCTCAAGGGCACTCCAGCTGGTGACCGTTACATACATATTGTCAGCTTCATTTGCACAGCAAGTCCTCTGCTCATTGGAGTGTTATAAATGGGCGTGGCTTGTCTCCTACTGATTAACATCACTATATTTCACTGTGCCATGAAATAACGGCCCATCTTTTTATAATCGATAATTCACACACAGTGATTGTGCTTGCATTCTAATCAAGGATAACGATGATTATGCTTTAAGATAGACTTCATAATGTCAGGTGTTCAGCAAACTAACTGAAATGTGACCTTCGGTGTTCAGGCAACCACAATAGAGGACATGGAGGCAAGACTGGAATGTGGGTTAGTGAAAGGACACGCATATGCGGTGACCGACGTTCGCAAAGTTCGACTGGGACATGGCCTTCTGGCGTATTTCAAGTCAGAAAAGCTACAAATGATCCGCATGAGGAACCCGTGGGGCGAGAAGGAGTGGAGTGGACCCTGGAGTGACAGGTGAGACTGCCCCCTCCTGGATTGGTGGTCGTATAACATCTAAAACATATCGTATAGCAGGTTTCCCAAACTGTGCTTCATGAAACCCTTGGGGGTTTGTGAGTTTAGAAAAGCTAATAATTGATTGATTATTTAATTATTGAACTAATTAATTTTTTTAAATACTTTTTGTATTTGTTTACCTGTGTTTCATGGGACGATTAACCAACATCAGAGAAAAAAGAACATGCAACTGTATTGTAAAATTATTGAAATATTAACATAAAATCTCAGAGGGTACTTCAAGTAAATATTGTTGGTCAAGGCTGACATAAAGTTTGGGACTCAATGGCGTATGGTGTCAACAATAATCAACAATGGCTTTTTTTTCTATTGCCATTTTTATGACAAGAAATGTTGAGAGATAATGGAGATAATTTGCAAGCCAGACTCAAACCCAAATTTCCCACATGAGTGCCAAAGCTCAATGTTTCAGAGCACTTGTTTTACGATGTGGCATTGTAATCAGACACTTCTTACACATCTTCCCAACAGTCAATTCTAAATAATCGCTACAAAAACAGTGCAAGCATATACAGAAATGATTTGTCTTTTTTGCCTTTTCTACTCTTTTTGCAGTGTTGTGAACCATTTCTCTCCCTCCTCCTGAGATGGTTTTATTATAAGTAACACATAGCCGAAGTGTCTATTCTTATCGCTGGCTGGTGTGAAATTGAGAAATCAAGCAAGGCAGGCTGGTATAAAATAGCAAGCGGCTGTGATTGAAACGCAGAGGTCGGAGGGTGTTTAGACATCCACCTCCTTTCATTTAAATAACTGTGTTGTCGCTTGTTTGATGACACCTACCCTAAATATCCACCACTGCAGCGAAGAGCATATTATTAAAATGGAGCTGTGTAATTGGAAAGAGGAAAATCTTGACAATCCTTCTCATCACTCTTTGTTCAAGTGCTACAACAAGCAGGCTTATATTGGCCTCTGAATTATTTACTGGCTAGCCAGAAGAATCTTATTGAGGTGAACGCAATCTTTCTTAATATTTCTACTTGATGAATTATTTATTCAGGGCTTGATTAGAAATACCATACTTGGTGAAGTGCTCTATTTTTTTCACAGCATCCTAGAAAATCTTAGTTGATGGTTATGGAGACAGGCTGTCGTCAGTGTATATAGTGCTGTTGTGTGTGTATGTTTATTTCTCACAGTCTGGTATACGCCGAGTAATCACTGGTCTGTTTTGTAGCTCAGAGGAGTGGAAGAAAGTGAGCAAGAGTGAGAGAGAGAAACTGGGCGTCACTGTTCAGGATGATGGAGAGTTTTGGTGAGGCTTGCTCTGATCTTACCTTCTAGATCAGTCTAGATCACTGTCTCTGATCAGATGGGTTCCAAAAGTTGAGACCATTGTTTATTATAATAAAATATTTATTATATTAAATTATTATATTATATTTAACACTTAACATTTAACACTCATTAAATTTCATTACTCCATTAGGTATCATTTACTAACAATAAGCACATTTTTTACAGAATTTATTAATTTAGATCAATGGTAATTTATTTATAAATACACTATTTTTGAGTGTTTATTATATTATATTATATTATTTAACATTTTACAATATGGTTAAACTCATTAACATTTGATACTCCATTAGGTTTCATGTACTAGCAATGAACAATTTTTTACAGCATTTATTAATCTAGATCTATTATATAAATATATTGCCCTTTTGCTTTAAAATCAGATTTGATTAGAGAAATCTCAAGAATGCCAGGTTTAGGCCTCTTGTACACCACTGCATCTGATAAACACCTAATTTATCCAGTTATCATAAACTTCACTTCCCTTGCTGGCTATGAACTGCATCACCAGGATGAACTTTGAGGATTTCTGTCACTACTTCACCGACCTGATCCTGTGTCGACTTATAAACACATCTTACTTGAGCATTCATAAGACCTGGGAGGAGGAGGTGATGAGGGGCTCCTGGATCCACCGAGACGACCCGCTACGCAACCGCTCCGGAGGCTGCATTAACCATAAAGCCACTTTTTTGCAAAACCCACAGGTCAGTGTGCCTGTGGGAATGCACCTTGTAAAATGTTGTTCTTGTCCTGGAGGCATTCAAAGCTTGCAGGTTTCATCGAAGTGAGATATTGCATGTTTCTGCCCACAGTATGTTTTTGATGTGAGAAAAGTGGAAGATGAGGTGCTGATCTGCCTGCAGCAAAAGGAACGCAGAGCTACTCCCAAGGAGGGCAAAGGCGAAAACCTGGCCATTGGATTTGACATCCATAGGGTACAGAATTAGATGCGCACATAAATATCTTTATTTCACATTGCAGCACATTACAAGCCTTCACATCTGCCTGTCATATTGTATAAGAGACTAAAGCCAATGCTATAAGAATGAAAAAATAAATAAAAATGGTATTTTATCTGTCCATGTAATATTTCTGTCTTCATTAAGCCTCTTTCTAACCACTAGGTGGAGTTGAACAGAAAATACAGAATGCACACAGCTCAGCAGAAGGTCGCAGGGTCGATCTACATCAACTCTCGCTGCGTCTTTCTGAGGAAAGAGCTGAAGGAGGGGCGTTACGTCATCATCCCCACAACCTTTGACCCTGGTCAACAAGGAGAGTTCCTGCTCAGGGTCTTCACTGATGTGCCTTCAGACTGCAAGTAAATTAGTTTTCTGAGAAAATCAACCTACAATGCATTGTCCTGTTTAACCCTTGCCATATTATGTGTACAGTTTCAGTTGAAATATGTAATACATTGTGGACATGTACCTGGCAGTGTTATTTTACTATTATTTATATTCTATTATATTTAGTGATAAAGCAAAAATTTAATTCTGGGCCGAAACGGAAAAATTCAGGATGCAAAGTTACTTTTTTTGTATAATTGTATTAATATTAGACTTTTTGATTAATTACAATTTTTGGAAAATGAAAATGAAGTTAATTCAAAATTAAGATTTATTTAATAATCAACACTCAAATAAAACTGAGTTTAACAAAAAAGATTATTGCACATAAGACAGATTTATATCAACATTTTGATGATAGAATTGTTTCTACTCCAATTTAGTGGTGAAATATAAACAATTAACGATGGCTGTAATAATTTGTTTTCAAGACAGATTTATTTAAACATACATTAAATTATGAAGTCATCACTAACGGTAAAGTAAAAATATAATGGATATGTAATTCAGTTCATATACAGTATTTAGCAAAATGCTCTTCTCTAGTGTTATTTTTTCTAGCTAACTAATGAGTTTATGGACATTGAATAGCTTTCTTGATGTAACTATATCAACTGTAAATGTAAAGCTGTTTTGATGTCTTTCCCTAGTTGAAAAACTGATTGAGCAATTACATGAGACAGGATTCATTTCGGTAATATGTAATGTATCTTTCAGCATAGCTTCTGGTGTTCACCCATGTGTATGCTTCTTTTGTGTATCGGATGGCAGGCGGCCTGCTAATATTGTGTGAAGTTTTGTTCATGCCTCAACAGAAAACAGCACAGAATCACATATTTAATTTAAGAAACCATATCATTACCGATTAAAATCAAGAAATGAATATTGTCAATCCACAGCTAGTGTCCACACAGCTGACGTGTTTAACTGTTGTAGCTTATCCACGTGGTGTGTGCGAAATAGACACTGAACACAGTCAAAATGTGCCATCGGAGAAGCGCTAATTAAACATCTGTTTTGCTCACTGATTTCTGCTCTCCAAAACCATTTCGGCCCGAAACTGAAAATCGGACGAAAGTTTTTGGTAGGCGAAATTTCGGTAGCATCCCTAATAACAACACTGGTACCTAGCCAGAAAGGCTCAAATCATTCCTGCTGGTGTTTCCTCAGAGAATTAACACTGGACGAGCCTCCTCAGACATGCTGGACTGGGATTTGCGGCTACCCTCAGCTGGTCACCCAGGTGCATGTGTTAAGTGCCGACGGCTTGCAGGGCCAAGATGCCAATGGAGGTATGCCTACTATTTCTATAAAACAAATATATATATATATATATATATATATATATATATATATATATATATATATATATATATACGGGCTTTCGCACCGGGTAGTTATAGGAACTACATTATTATAGCTAGCCACCAGGGCGGTCCCCTCGATAACTAAATTTTCCCCTAGGGCCATTTTCCTGGTTGCATTTGCACAGCCAGTAGGAACTCTGAAGTGATGTAAATGACTGGAGGATTTTAGGATGCTGTGATCGGAGCTGTGTTTTTGTTGTGTGTCGTGGGTTTCGTGATAACGGAGATGGAATGTAGATGTTTAAGTTATGCGATTGACAGAGCAAAAAGGAGGGCTAAGAGATGAAATGTCCTATGACAACTTGCAGTGCTACATATCATCGAGGCTGAGAAAAGAACACTACTACCTGTCATTGTTTTCCATGCGTGTAAACCTCACTCCCCTGGGTTCAAGAGGCGCGCTAGCGACTGACACTAGTGGCTGTGGTCTTTAGCGTCATTGATAGCGCGTGTGCCTCCCAAGCCGGAGACCCCAGTTCGATTCCCGCTTGGAGTGGGTCGAGTAGGGCCGGTTACATTTGGTGCCGTGACCCAGGAGGAAGTGAGGTTCCCTTTCGTCTGGGAACTCCTACGTCTCGTCGGAGGAGTTTCCAACGAATTGGGATCACGCTAGGGAGACCAATTGCTTTCGAGTGAATAAAAACGAGCCAATAAATATTGGCATGCGGGATTTGCAATCCGCGTCCCGCCTACCAATGCGGGTATAAAGTTCGGAGCCGAACTTAGTGTCCTCTGAATGATGAGCTACAAAGATTGGTTTGATATCTTCACGCTCAACGAGTCTGCTGTTTCAGGAAGAACCTCTCTGTGTTGGTGTGACGGCGCTTCAGTGATCCTCGCGATCTCCCAGTGTCAGCTGTTGCTTCACACGATCTGCCTTGTTTTCAAAGAGCTGTTGTAACAGCTGGTATTTGGTTGAGTGCGCGCAGCGGGCTTGCAGTTTCCCCGCTGTGTTGCCGCGTTGGTCCCTGTGTGTCTCGACACAATAAGAGAGCGTTTCTATTCTGAAAGAGCAACACGAGTGAAGTTCACGTCCTTTTCAGGATGACGTTTCACCCGTGCAGGGCTCTAGAGTGCGACCAATTTGGTCGCACATGCGACCAAAATTTGTAAGGGTGCGACAAGAATTTTTCGTAGGTCGCACAAGTGCACCTAACGTTCTCGCATGATCGCATCCGCTGCCTCTCCACAAACGAGTCTTTTGTTCTCCTTGCACGCATGGTTGGATGATCATATCGTGGTCTAAACCAATCAGAGATAGAGATTGGGCGGGTCTTTGCCTCTGATTGGCTGTGGTTCAGATATTCCTGTAGGACTAAAATGCTCCGTGCTAACTGTGTGATTGAAATAAATTGCGTTCTGTCACTGTCACCTGAGCACCAGAGAATCAGTTACGGCAGTCAGCAGCATCAGCTAAATAAACGCAGGAAAACAGACGACGAAGAAACTTTTAAAAATGTAAGCTACGTTACTTGAACTAGGTAAAAAATATTGATTTTTCGATTTTAATCGATTCTCATTGATTTTTACGAACCGTTGGGCTATGCTGTTTTCAGTTGATGAATGAACGGAACATTGGAGCGAGCATCCCATCCCATAAATCGCAATAATCTTTGTGCTTTGTTTGAAATTCAAAAACATAAATAGTGTATTGACGCTGTGGCGTGAGATCGCTCTGGCTCAGCTCAGCTCAAGAGAAGCAGCAGCGCGGAGCGCACTTGATCTCCTCTTCCTATTAATAATACCAGTTACAGCGCGAAATAAACATGAACGAGCATCTGAAAGTGTGTTAAAAGATAGAGTACAACTTATCGAAATCCGTATCTTTCACATGGAATCGCTCAACCAGTGTTTCAACCGTGGAAAGACGTCAGTAAAACGCTTGTAAACAATGTAATGTAACGTCACATTTACCTCAGAAAAAACATATCCAGTGCCCATAAACTCGTTAGCTAGCTAGAAAAATTAACTCTAGAGGAGCATTGTGCCTAATATATGCACCATATTACATATTCATTATAATTTTGAATGTTTTTCAATATTTAATGCATGTTGTTTGAAAAAAATCTGGTAATTTTTTATGCAGCCACCATTTAAATGTTTATATTTCATATAACTTTATTATTATTAAAAAAAATAAAAGTGTAATTTAAGTGTTTGTGTACAAATCAGGTAATTTTTACCTTCAATATTATAGTAGGCTAATGAAGCAGTGGGCTACAACTGACTCCCAGTTTACAGCATTAGTTGAGATTTGTTTTTCTTGAGAAAATTTGCCATGTATTGTACCTGATATCCAAAATAATCAATATTGAATCGAATTGTGAAATTTGTGTCAATACCCTGCCCTAACTTGAACAATGTAAAAACAGCACTTTAATTTTTTTTTTTTTTAAGATTTATATTTTTATATACAGTATAATTGTGCTTCAAATAAATAAATAAAACTACACCTTATTCTTGTTTAAAAGCATTTACATAATATATATGAATATATGGAGCGTGATAAAAAGGTGACCTTGAAATTGTGGCGTTAAAGGCGACGCGAGACGAGGAAAAATTTGAGTGCACCTAAATTTTGTGCTGGTGCACCTAAATAAAAAAGTTAGGCGCACCAGTGCAACCAAGGCAAAAAGTTAGTCTGGAGCCCTGCCGTGTGTTTCTGGATGCGGTCAACTTCTGCCTCCGGCCGATGGTCACGATCGCTGTGTCACGTGCTTGGGCCTCGCGCACGCTGAAGCAGCGGTTGTGGATGAGTCATGTTCTCATTGCGGGAACATGACCGTCGCGTTGTTGAGACTAACACTGCGATCCCTCACCAGAGGGGGAGTCCCTTTGGAGATCCCCCGATCTAGTTGTTCTTCTGGTTCACTCCAGAAGAAAGCTACTTCGGCTGATCCCATTGGTGGTCTGAGGGTTACAGTGAGGAATGATCTGCCGGGTGAAAGACCCCCTCAGACATCCCACTCCTCTTCAGCCGTGCCACTGGGGTCTTCAGAGGAGCGTGCTGGGTCATCACGTGTGGCTCCAGTCGTTTCCTTCGGGGCCCCTCCGGAGGACCAGATGTCGATCGAGGCATCGGAGGGAGATGAGTCGCGATCTGGGGATGACGACTCGGCTGCATTGCCCCCTTTGGGTGTGGTAGTGTTGTCCAAGCCTGACCCGGAGATGACACTTATGCTCGCCCGGGCGGCCGAGAAGGTCGGGCTCGTGTGGAACCCCCCACCGCGTCCCGAACCGTCTCGGCTCGACGATTGGTATCTCGGGGCGGCCCGTGCTGGTACTCAGCGCACCGCTCCGGTTCCTTTCCTCCCGGAGGTGCATGAGGAGGTGACGAAATCTTGGTCGAACCCCCTGGCGGCTAGACTGAGGTTGACTCCCTCCTCCTCCCTCACCACTCTCGATGGCGGAGCAGCTCTGGGATACGAAGGCATCCCCCCAGTGGAGCGCGCGGTGGCGATGCAACTGTGTCCCACCTCGCTTCCTCCTGGCGGGGTAACCCTTCGCTCCCCTCCCGCGCTTGTAGGTTCTCTTCCAGTCTGACTGGAAAGGCCTACACTGCGTGTGGAGAGTGTGCCTCTGCCCTGCATGCCATGGCGCTCCTGCAGGTCTACCAGGCCCAGGCGCTATGTGACATGCAGGAGGGTGGTGTCGACCCAGGGGTGCTCTAAGAGCTGCGCACGGCGACGGACCTTGCCCTACGGGCGACGAAAGTCAACGCGCATTCCCTGGGTCGAGCGATGTCCCTGTGGCTCACCCTGTCAGATATGAAGGACTCGGACAAAAACAAGTTCCTTTCTTCTCCCATATCCCAGGGTGGCCTCTTCGGCGATGTGGTGGAGAACTTCGCCCAACAGTTCTCCACCGCCCAGAAGTAGTCGGAGGTGATCAAACACATCATGCCTCGGAAGCGGGCTAGGGCTGCCCCGCCTCCGACGGTCGCGCATCCAGCTGCTCGTCGCCGAGGGCGCCCTCCTGCCGCCACCTCCACCCCTGCCCAGCCCAAGCAGCAGCCCGCTAAACGACAGGGTGCCGGCCATAGGAGAGATGCGCAGCCCGCTCAGGCCTCGTCTAAACCACCCGGCAAGAGGAAAGGTAAGCGACCCTGAGTCGGGCCACCCAGGGGACGCCTTCCACCTCGCTGCCCCTCCGCAGGTACGCCGGTGGTCCGAGTGGGCTCATTGGTTCAGTCTCTCGAAGCCTGGCTAGCGCTTTCGAGACCGTCCAGGTGGCTCGTTCGCACCATCCGGTTCGGCTATGCAATTCAGTTTGCCCGCCGGCCTCCCAGGTACAGGGGTGTCCTCTTCACCCAAGTGCGGAGTGGCGACGCCCCTGTCCTGAGGAAAGAGATCGTTGCCCTGCTGGCGAAGGACGCGAACGAGCCGGTCCCTCCAGCCGAGATGAGGTCTGGGTTCTACAGCCCTTACTTAATTGTAAGCGGTGGGTTACGAACAATCCTGGATCTGCGTGTTTTGAATCGGGCCCTTCACAAGCTCCCATTCAAGATGCTTACGCAGAAACGCATCTTCGAGTGCATCCGTCCCCAGGACTGGTTTGCAGCGATCGACCTGAAGGACGCATACTTTCATGTCTCGATTCTGCCTCGACACAGACCGTTTCTTCGGTTTGCGTTCAAGGGTCGGGCATATCAGTACAAGGTCCTACCCTTCGGCTTGGCAGGTTGGGACTTCAGGTCAACCGGGACAAGAGCAAACTCTGCCCCACGCAGAGGATCTCTTATCTCGGTATGGAGCTGGACTCGGTCAGTCAGACTGCGCGCCTCACAGAGGAGCGCGTCCAGTCAGTGCTCAACTGCCTCAGGTCCTTTTGAGGCAGGTCAGCGGTCCCACTGAAGCAATTTCAGAGGTTCCTGGGGCATATGGCAGCCGCAGTAACGCCGCTCGGCCTGTTGCATATGAGACCGCTTCAGCGCTGGCTTCACGATCGAGTCCCGAGATGAGCGTGGCAGAGCGTGGCGCGTCAACATTACCCTGCACTGTCGCCAAACCTTCAGTCCTTGGTCGGACCCTGGCTTTCTACGGGCCGGAGTGCCCTTAGTCTAGGTGTCCAGCCATGCTGTGGTTTTCACGGATGCCTCTGCCAACGGATGGGGGGGCCACGTACAACGGGCATGCAGTCTCAGGTCTGTGGACGGGGCCTCAGCTGCATTGGCACATCAATTGCCTAGAGTTGCAAGCAGTACGCTTAGCCTTGTGCCGCCTCAAGGGGCTGCTTCTGCACAGGCATGTACTGGTCCGTACGGACAGCACTGCGACCGTGGCGTACATCAACCATCAAGGTGGTCTACGCTCCCGTCGTATGTCGCGACTCGCCCGCCATCTCCTCCTATGGAGTCAGAAGCATCTGAGGTCGCTTCGGGCCATTCATATCCCTGGTGTGCTCAACCGTGCAGCCGACGAGCTCTCACGGCAGCCGCCCCTTCCGGGAGAATGGGACTCCATCCCCAGGTGGTTCAGCTGATTTGGGGAAACTTCAGAGCCGCTCAGATAGATCTGTTTGCCTCTCCGGACACGACCCATTGCCAGTTGTTCTATTCCCTGACCGGAGGGTCCCTCGGCACGGATGCACTGGCACACAGCTGGCCCCGGGGCCCACGCAAGTATGCGTTTCCCCCAGTGAGCCTTCTCGCACAGACACTGTGCAAAGTCAGGGAGGACGAGGAGCAGGTCTTGCTAGTTGCACCGTACTGACCCAACTGGACCTGGTTCCCGGAACTCATGCTCCTCGCGACAGCACCTCCTTGGCCCATTCCTCTGAGGAAGGACCTGCTTTCTCAGAGACGGGGCACTCTTTGGCACCCATGTCCAGACCTGTGGAGACTTCATATCTGGTCCCTGGACGGGATGCGGAGGTTCTAGATGGCCTACCACAGGCTGTGGTAGATACCATCGCTTCCGCTAGAGCCCCCTCTACGAGGCGCCTCTATGCGTTGAAGTGGAACCTGTTCGTCGTTTGGTTCTCTTCCCGCCGGGAAGACCCCCGAACTTGCCCGATCAGTGTCGTGCTTTCCTTTTTACAAGACGGGTTGGAGCGAAGGCTGTCTCCCTCCACCCTCAAAGTATATGTGGCCGCAATAGCTGCCCATCATGATGTGATCGACGGGAAGTCGTTAGGGAAGCACGACCTGATCATCAGATTCCTTAAGGGTGCTAGGAGGTTAAATCCCCCTCGCAATTTGCACCCTGTACCCTCTTGGGACTTAGCCCTGGAGCTGAGAGCGCTTCAAAGGCCCCCATTTGAGCCCTTAAATGATATAGAGCTAAAAGTTTTGTCTGAAAAAACTGCTCTTCTATTGGCTCTAGCTCCCTTCAAGAGGGTCGGGGATCTGCAGGCTTTTTCGGTCGACGTATCGTGCCTAGAGTTCGGACCGGGCCTTTCTCACGTGGTTCTGAGACCCCTGTTCGCATATGTGCCCAAGGTTCCTACCACTCCATTTGTAGATCAGGTAGTGAACCTGCAAGCGCTGCCCGTGGAGGAGGCAGACCCAGCCCTGGCTTTTCTCTGTCCCGTACGTGCACTACGTTGTTATGTGGACAGAACGCAAAGCTTCAGGACCTCAGAGCAGCTCTTCGTCTGTTACGGAGGCCAGCAGAAGGGGCAGGCTGTCTCCAAGCAGAGGTTAGCCAACTGGCTAGTGGATGCTATCGTCCGGGTTTAGGAATCCCAGGACGTACCTTGCCCACCCAGGTTGACGGCTCACTCCACTAGGAGTGTCGCTTCCTCTTGGGCTTTGGCGCAAGGTGCCTCACTGACAGATATCTGCAGAGCTGCGGGCTGGGCGACACCTAACACGTTTGCCAGGTTTTATAGCTTACGTGTTGAACCGGTTTCCTCCCGTTTACTCGCTACGGTCAGTGGCGCGAGGGAATAGGTTCTGTCGGCTTGCTTAGGGCCCTATGATTTCCGCGATCACGGAATCGAGGACGGAATTGCGGAATTGGCCAATTAACGCGGAATCTAGTGTTAACGCGGAATTTCGTGGAATTTTACATATTTGGTTTGAAATTCTGTTTTTGTGTGGGAGAAGAACGTATGTCTGGTTAAAATGCAGACCGGGGAAGCAAATCTGGGTGACACAACCCCCCCACCCCGTCATTTCAGCTACAATGACGAAATCAAAACAATGAAAGCATGGCGAATCGGCTCTCCTTTCGTCGGCAAAAAGTTAAGAAACTCAACGCTATAAGCCGTCAGTGCCGAGCCGAGAAGTTCGCACGTGACTTATGCAGTGTTTCCCACACATAGACTAATTCGCCGCCACATACTGCGTTTCGTTTTTTAACACTATTTAAAACACGCAGCGTATTCTTTCAGTTGTATTTCCCCGCTCTCCCTCCGTCTCTCTCTCACTCACGCGTCTCTCTCACATACACACACACACACAACGTGCACACCGCGTCTGTCTATGAGGCGCCGGACTGGACAAAGGCGAAGCGAACTCGGTGAGCGACACTGGGCGAGAGAGAGACAGAGTGTGACTTTATTTAAACTTATGTAGTGGGTTTTCTTCTGCGTTGTGTTTGATTTTTAAAGAAAGAGATCCCACACAATGATGTACTTTTGTTTTTCTTTACACTCAGCCTTGCTGTGTCTGTGTCAAAAGAAATAACAGCACACATACTGGGCATTTCCGGTCTAGCCGTGCCTCTCGCCACGACATCCCGCGAAAGAGAGCACTTAACAATTATAGAAATAAATGAAACCATAAAAGAAAGAAAAATAAGAAATATAGAAAAATAACAATAGTAAAAGATCCATCTACATACCTGTGTCAAAAGAAATAACAGACACGATCACACTTAAGCACACATACTGGGCATTTCCGGTCTAGCCGTGCCTGTCAATCAACACACGATATCTCAATGTAAATTAATATAAATACATTTGAACATTGCATGGATCCTTCAAAATAAACAAATACAACTTTACACAATTACCAATGTATAACTCATATTAAATTCAACTATAAAGGTTAATAAAAAATATATCGTTCTAAACTCACAAGCATACCGCACATGTAACTGCGGCCATTAATCAAATTCGTACTTCGATCAAACATACTCTTATAACATTTATAACCCAGATTGTTGATCGCTCAGTACAGAAAAGACAACAAATAAACCCATTACCTACAGAAAATCCCTATACAACACTCAATAAAGCACATTTATACACTTCTCTGATGAGCAGATAAAAACATACCTCTCGCCACGACATCCCGCGAAAGAGAGAGCACGCACGCAAATAGCATCAGCATTACCCTCACGCATAACGAAGCTTACGTAATAGTGCTTCCTTAATTTAGTGTAAAAATATTTATCAAGAGTGAAACCAAAAACAATGCAAAAAAATAAGAAATATACATGTAGGCCTATGAAGAATTGAAAACAACGCAATTTATAAAGTTTATGATCACATGACCATTCACAACTGTGCAGTTTCCAAAACAAATGTTTTCAAAATAAGAGTCCCATAAAATAATACTGTTATTGATTTATGTCAATAATCTAGTGTAACAACATACACTCGTCACACTTATATAAACTAATCTAATTTATATTACTGGACAGTTTAAAGCTCACAACCATATTTTGTTGTTACTTGAAGAGTGGAGTGTTATGTTGCATCATGCAGTATTTGTCCTGAAAAGGCTAAATATGAGTAAATATCTGTATTACCTCAATAAATTTAAGGTCATTCCTAATTTATTTGTATTTTTTTAATACATTTTAATCATTAACTTTAAAAGCACACTCTTTTTACGACTAAAATAACAGTCAAGGGTAAAAAAAAAACTAATTCCCAAAAATGAAAACGGAAAAAACGGAATTTGGGAAAAAATAAAACGGAATTTGGAAAAAAATAAAACGGATTTCATTGGGCCCTACTTGCTGCGCCATTCCGCCTTATGAGCTGGATCCGTGCGCCTTTTTGCTCCTTGGTTCCCCAACAAACGGCTAACCTTCTGAGCTCCTCCATCACCCCTCGGCATCAGGCGTGGCGAACCGCCTGACGCTAAGTCTATTACCTCTCTTAAGAAGTTGCTAGTAGACTGGGTGACCTTCACGATGACTTCCTCGTGATCATTTTTCCACGTTCCTGCTACCCTACGGGCTAGTTCCGTGTCTTCCCCTTGACAGACTCACTCTGTCGTCCTTGCTGAGTATGCTCCCCACCCTACGGGCTGGGACTACCTCGAGGACTCCCATATGTTTTACTACCCTACGGGCTAGTTCATATGTGTATTCAGTGCCTCCCTTCGAGCTGGCCGGGGGCTCCGCAATGTTCCCACATGGGCACGTTTCCCCAGTGTTATCCAAATCCACTGAGCGGGTCTTGCGGAACAGCAGAGTGATTTCCTCTTAGCTAGCTCCCGCCCAGAAGAAACTGAGAAACTGCTTGGCGGGCAGCTTAGCTGGGCGCTGGAAGGGGCCAGCATCATGGCGTTTTATTTGGGATCCCAATTCGTTGGAAACTCCTCCGACAAGACGTAGGAGTTCCCAGACGAAAGGGAACGTCTCGGTTACGTATGGTAATCCTCGTTCCCTGAGTAGGGAACGGAGACGTCTCGTCCCCTCGCCATGCTTGCTGTACCTTCGCGAGGACTGGACACCGTCCGGCTCCTCAGCATAAAGCAAAGGTGTGTGCGTTTGCTTCCGCTTTATACCCACATTGGTAGGCGGGGCGCGGATTGTTTTTATTCACTCGAATGCAATTGGTCTCCCTAGCGTGATCCCAATTCGTTGGAAACTCCTCCGACGAGACGTCTCCGTTCCCTACTCAGGGAACGAGGGTTACCATACGTAACCGAGACGTTTAGGGGGGTGAGTGTAATGGATGTAGGCCAGTAAGAGCTGTGCGTGTAAACCTCACTCCCCTGGGTTCAAAAGGCGTGCTAGCGACTGACACTAGCGACTGTGGTCTTTAGCGTCCTTGTTAGCGCCATCTCTCACACTGGAGACACCCGTTCGAATCCCGCTCGGAGCTGGTCGAGGAGGGCCGGTTACATTTGGTGCTGTGACCGGGATGGGAGTGAGGTTTAGGGGGGTGAATGTAACAGACGTAGGCCAGTAAGAGCTGTGCGACTGATGCTAGCGGCTGCGGTCTTTAGTGTCCTTGGTGTCCTCGCCAAAAGTGGATACCTCTGCCAATAGACATAGGAACTATGAAAACGTTCCTCCGGTGCAAAAGCCCCTCATAAGTGTGGGTTTTAGAGGTATTGTATATCAATAGCTGATGAACAACACTATTAATCTACCTTGATAAAAGTTGCATTTATGATTTCTCTTCTTAATAAAAGGTCTTGCTTCTGGATTCCATTGATGCCCTTGCATTTGAATGTGATAATACTAATAACAATTTGCATAGTTGATTTCTCCCCATAGACCCTGAAACCAGTGCTCTATAAACTGCAGTCATGTACAATTTTAAAGGATAGTTCACCCAAAAATGTTTTCTGTCATCATTGAGTACAGACTGTAAATGATGAATTATTCCTGTAACCCATTACAGATTCAGATTTTTGTGCTGCTTAATAAGTCTGGAGCTTTTACACATAGAAATCTCTTTTGACCGCACACAGAGCTGCAACGCTTGATCTCCCACAAGACACGCTCTGACTTCTACACAGGAGGTACTGATATTAGCAGCCACTAGCATCTCCTTCCCCTTATAGAAATGTGAGCATGTTACAACATTAATTCCAATTCTGTGTCTAAATCTGCCACACTGTATCTCATTTACTTGAGTTCTAGCACAGAATAGTGAAAGTGACACATTTGTCATGGAAAATGACGACTCATTTTTAACATGTTTCCAGTGTGACTTTGTGCTCTAGAATCTTAAATTCTCTAGTGTCAGTCTGTGCCTGTATTTTGCTTAAGTGTTTCTTTCACCTCAGCACTCTGGGTCTGCATTTACATTTATGTTCTTAGTTTTTTTTTTTTTTTTTCAAAGTGTATAATGATAAAGTGTACAAATCACGAAATATGCGAAGATATTCCTCAAAAAACAAGATGAATTCCACAACAATTGTAAAGTTATTACAGCGAGTCAATGAAGGCTTGATGTTTTAGGAGTTAATGACTGAAGATTTACAGGTTGTGGAGTTTTTTGTGAAATTTGTCATAAATTAATGAATGAAGCTTTGGTTTGACATCAGAGTACAGTGTGTTTGGTTGTTAAGAGAAAACTGGGGTTTTCTCTTCCTGAGTTGTTTCCTAGCTAGACTCGTAAACAGGTGGAATTCACAGTGATGTAAACATACAGTAATGTTAAAAAAAGACCTGCTTGGAGAACTGGGTGGAACTGAACTCGGGTTCGGAGCAAGTGTATGGAAGCAAATAAGAGACATAACTATTTGAAATTTAACAGCCACTGAATACTTAGTTTTGAAATATTTTATTTTGAAAAACATTTATCTGAATTGATTTGCTCTGAATTCACCCCTTTGAAATTATTTTACTTTGGAAACCATGTATCTGAATTTATTTGTTTCGAATTTATCTTTGAAATTTAAATAGGCCTACGAAAATTCTTGATTTACATTTTAAAAACCTGAATTTCGATTAATATTTTTCAATGCTCACAAATTCAGATACAAAAAAAAAAAAAAAGTCAACTTACAGAATTTCAGATCAAATAGATTCAGGTTGATCAAATTCGACTGCTCAAATTCAGATCTCAAATTCGACTGCTCAAATTCAGATCGAAAAATTCAAGTTAAATATTCACATGGTAACATCCGGGCTACCCAGGATAGGAAAAACAGCTGAGCCTGTGTAGAGACAGAGCGTATTTAGGCCACGCCCACACCGGGGAGAAACAATCCAACCGTGTCCATTAACTTTGCATTGCGAGAGGCTGCCTCCTTATAACATATAACAAAAGACAGAAAAATGTGTAAAAGCTGCTGTGTGACAAGGTGTACAGCAAAAAAAAAAACAGAAATACATTTTTATATGCTTCCGAACCAGAAAAGCCAGCCATTAAGGAGACAAAAGTAGATAGGCTACTGAGGCAATAAGACGTGACGCATCAGGTTCACATAGGGTGCATGGTGAAATAAGCAATCGACATGGTTAAAATTATGAATGTTTGTTGTGTGTTTTTTTTTTACAATATCATGTCGCGGTCCAGTGGGCGTAGTTCTCAGAGTAGTTCGAGAAATAGTTGCGCTCTTTCTCAATTGATCCACTTTTATGTCCTGAAACAAACTGTTTTTGGGTTCGACAGCTTATAAAAAATCATTTCTGGGTTATTTAGCTTGTTTGCTGTACACCTTGTCTCACAACAGCTTTTAGACATTGTTTTGTTTTTTGTTATAAGTCATAAATGACAAGGAGGTGTTACACCCCTGAAAAAGGGGAGAAATAATCACGAGAGTGATAGAGTCAGGTTTCCTCACTGAAAACTTTAGTGTTATCATTTCAACAATAATACATTTTACAGATCTACAGAAAATAGTAGCTTTATACGGCTTATTCAAGTCACAACAGCATACTCTGTAATTCACTGGAACATAAACTCATTTTTCCAATATAACAGCTGTCAATCAAGCACAAAGTAGTTTTAGCTCAATAAACATTACTACATTTACCAAAAATATCGATAAAGTGCTTGAAACACATTATACAAATAACACAGCAAAATAGATATTATATAGGTATCTGTTAATTCACAATTGACATAAAATGGCGGCTGCTCTCATTACGAAGCTATTTTTATCTGTAACCGAGCGAGGGCTCCGCTCATACACGCACATTTTAAACTCGGCAAACTTAACTCTCCCACTTACTCAAAATGTTACTAAAACACACCTTCAACACTCTTAACATGTAAAGGTAAGATAAACATCAAAGATGCTTTGCTACAAGCAGAAATTGCAAGAGCTACTTTTATGGGGTCTTTGTGATGGTATTCCACAGTGAGAAGGTGGGCGGAGCATCCACATTGCTAAAGACCCCTCTGCATCATCAGCAGGTATCTCAGGTTCACTAGCGTTTCGCCCCTTAACCTGTACGCTTCACCTGAGCGGGGCAGCGAAGAACATTTAGTCTTTGCCTGCAGAGGGGTTCCAGCTGTGGGCTCTCTTCAGCCACAACCATCTTGAGCTAGTCTCAGCTGCCAGGGCTATCTCCCTGGTGGCTTTTCTCAGATGTTTCTGATCCAGGCCAACCTTTTGTAGGAAATGGTGCAAAGATGTTGCTGGAAAACCGCGACAACCGACTTCGATGGGAAACATGGTTGCGTGCCATCCTTTGGTAAGAGCCTGTCTTCCCATGGCACCGTAAGTTCAACTACCAAGATGGTCTTGATGCTCCTGGAAATCAGGATCAGATCCGGGCGAAGTGAGGTTGCTGCGATGTCCCGTGGAAATACAAGCCTTCTTCCCAGGTCCACTTGCATCTCCCAATCAACAGCACGCTGTAGAATGGATGGCGGGTGCCTGGCAGTTGCCTTTACCGTGGGAGTATGGTTGCCTTCAGATTGGAAGTTGATGCATTTTGGAGACTGTGGTGCCTGGCTGTTATTAGCTTTGACCCTCTGCAGGTCCACCCATTTGGCGACTTCTGTCAGGACTTTATCATGTCTCCACCTGTAACGACCATCTCCCTATGCTTTGGGGCATGCCGTCAGGATGTGATTCAGTGTGCATAATGCTGCTTCACATTGCTTGCATGATGGATCTTCTTCCTTGCCCCAGATCTTTAAATTACTTGGGGTTGGTAAGAGGTCGGCCACAGCACGTAGCAAGAAACTCAACTTGCCCTGATCGGTTTCCCAGAGTTCCTTCCAGGACAGTGATCGCTCCAGTGCCTGGTCCCATTGTATCCACTGCCCCTGAGAGGCCAGTCCTACTGCTTTAATTCGGCGCTGTTCTTCTTCTGCCTGTCGGACCCTCTGTACCACAAGCTCTCTCTTGCCTCTGGTGTTGATCTTACTCCACCTTCTGATGTTATAATGTCCAAGTCCCATACGGCCTTGGCAGACCACTCCGACAATCTCCTGATGTTTCCAGTATGTTTCAGCTTCCGACACTGCTTCTTGGGCCTTCCACTTCCTGCCGCACTTGATGGACTTGTTAGCGTGCTGGACTTTCCCATCCTTGGATAGGAGCAACGTGCTGACTGCTCTTGCCTTGGAGGCCTTGTACTCTTCAGCTACTGATGAAACAGGCAAGCGGAGCTTGGAGGTTTTACTGTACAGATTCACTGAGCTGAAGGAAGGGGGAACACCCAGCCATTTCCGCACAAACTTACTGCACATCTTCTCCATTGCTTCCACTTGTGTCATAGGAAAGTCGTACAGCAGGAAGGGCCATTGCAGTCTGGGTATAATGCCGTATTGAAAGCACCATACCTTGAACCTGCCGAGCAACTGACTGGTGTCGATTGCCTTAAGCCAGATATTCAATTGGACTTTGGTATCTTTGAGACTGTCCGTATCCTTCAGGGAGTGGTCGTAGCTTTTCCCAAGACACCGGATCCCTTGGTCTTGAATTATTGGGATCTCTGAGCCTTGGATGCTGAAAGTGTTTCTCATCAATTTCCCTTTGTGGATACTGAGGCTTCTGGATTTCTCCGGTTAAAACTGCATTCGTGCCCATGTTGCCATCTTTTCTAATGCACTTAAGACCCATTGTGTTCCTTGGATTGCTGGGGTCATCACAGTCACATCGTCCATGAAAGCCCGGCAGGCAGGATGTCTTGTTCCGTCTTCTGCTTTCGGACCTCTACATTGCATCTCTCCACCTTTCAGAAGAAGATTCATGGCAGTCACGAACAAGACCACTGAAATAGTACATCCTGCCATGATGCCCTTCTCCAGCCTTTGCCATTTGGTGGTGAAGTTTCCCACTGTGAACCTCATTTTCAGAGAATCCATGTGTGACATCACCATCTTGACCACCTCTGTTGGTACTTGGTAGTGTTCCAAAGCCCTTTGGATCAGCTGATGAGGTACACTCGGGTAAGCTTTCGCAAGATCTAACCAGACAATAGCGACTGTGTTCTTATTACTCTTTCCTTCCTTAATAATCTGGCTGATCACTGATGTATGTTCCAGGCATCCAGAATATACTGGAACTCCTCCTTTTTGGACACTGGGGTCAATGTACTCATTGCTGAGCAGATACGATGTAAGCCTTTTAGCAACAATGGTCCAGAATATTTTCCCCTCAACGTCCAATAAGGAGATCTCTCTGAACTCTTCGAGACCTGTAGAGTTCTGTCCTTTAGGTACAAAACAGCCCTCAGCAAGTGTCCAGAGCTTCGGTTCCTGCCTTTTTTTCCACAGTGTCCGTAAGAGCTTGGCTAACCTCTTCAGTAGCAGTGGACAGTTTTTGTAGATCTTATATGTTGTGCCTGATGGTCCTGGAGCGGATCCTCCTTGAGCTTTTCTTACAACTGACCTCACTTCGTCCATGGTGAAGTCTGCCATGTTGAATGGAAAGTGTGGCATCGTCCTTGGCAGCTGGAATGGACATTCTCCCAATGGGATGTCTCTACAGGGGTCACCGTGCGCTGCTGCTGTACTCTTCTCCACCTCCTCCTTGGAACACCTAAGTTGCCCGCTCTTAGGCTTTCCTAGCAGGTCAGCTGTAAACGGAAAGGGGTTGTTGAAAAAGGCTTTTCTCTCTGCTTCTTCCGGAGTGATTCTGCTTTGCGGAGAAGAATTAAGTTTTTCCGCACCTCTTCCCGTATCTGGTTTAGCGCTGGTTTCTCCTCGTCATTCGCCTTCTGACATCTTTTCCTGAGTGTTCTCAGTTGTTCCCGTAATTCTTTAATCTGGCGCTGTCTCCTACTTGGCCCAGCTGGTGGTCTAATAGCATTGCGTTCCTTTACACCAAAGGTGTCCAGACATGCGTGAAAGACAGTTTTTACCATGGTTTTGATCTTCTTGGTTGCATCTCCCTTGAGGGTATTGTCCAGGGTGATGTCCAGATCTCTATCCATCTGCGGTCTGTAGCTGATGGTAAATGTAACCGTGGTTTCCTCTCAAAGTCCTCTAGCATTCCAGATTCACCCTCTCTTCTTGTGCTCTGAGCAGGTTGAGCAGAGAGGTCCGGTGCACTGTGGTGTGTCTCCTGGCTCCGGTCCTCCTCCGACTGACAAGCAACTGTGATATACTCAGAGATAGATCTCTGGGTATTACCAGGTGCTTCGCGTTGCTGCACGCTGATGTTAAATCATCATTACATTTACTCAACCCAGTTTTATAATCAACAACGCACCTGAAAAAGGGGAGAAATAATCACGAGAGTGATAGAGTCAGGTTTCCTCACTGAAAACTTTAGTGTTATGAGGAAAAGACCGCGATTTCCCCGGAAACTTGGGTGGAAGACAAAAGCAATCGATCACGCCGCATAGATTAAGATCACTTTGGCGATCACAGATTAACACTTTTTACCCATAAATTAGGCACTACAAAATTAATTAATCAATCTAACGTTTACATATTCCTCTATTAACTTTTACCCTTTGTACACATGTCAGATTTGAACTTTTTAACACAATTTTATGAATTGAAATTATATGAATTGTTTCAATCCCTATTACTAGTAGGCTACTGGATGCATTGTCTTTTTAATCTTAGATACTTTAAGATCCTCACATCCTATTAATTGACTAAAACCCTTCTTGCCCATTACATTACAGCAAGTGTTTCTATAAACTGTCACAGAGGCAGCCTCTCGCAATGCAAAGTCAATGAAGACGGTTGGATTGTTTTCCCCCCAGTGTGGGCGTGGCCTATCCTGGGTAGCCCGGATGTTACCATGTGAATATTTAACTTGAATTTTTCGATCTGAATTTGAGCAGTCGAATTTGAGATCTGAATTTGAGCAGTCGAATTTGATCAACCTGAATCTATTTGATCTGAAATTCTGTAAGTTGATTTTTATTTTTTTTTTGTATCTGAATTTGTGAGCATTGAAAAATATTAATCGAAATCGTAGGCCTATTTAAATTTCAGAGATAAATTCGAAACAAATAAATGCAGATACATGGTTTCCAAAGTAAAATATTTCAACACTAAGTATTCAGTGGCTGTTAAATTTCAAATAGTTATGTCTCTTATTTGCTTCCATACAAGTGCTTTTTTAATTTATTTTTCAATCTCCAACTGACATGGCATTGTATTTGTTTCTTTATGGTGCACTGCAACAATTATTTTCTTAATCATTATTTTTGTCTCAAACATCCAATGAACAAGATAAATTTATTCTAGACTTGCAATATAAATATACACTAACGTTCAAAAGTTTTGATTAAAAAAGATTTTTTAATAATGTTACAAAAGATTTCTATTTCAAATAAATGCTGTTCTTTGGATCTTTTTATTCATCAAAGATTTAAAAAAAAATGTTTCACAATTTCCACAAAAATATTAAGCAGCAGCAACTTTTTTCAACATTGACAATAATAAGAAATGTTTCTTGAGCAGCAAATCAGCATATTAGAATGGTTTCTGAAGGATCATGTGACACTGAAGACTGGAGTAATGATGCTGAAAATGTATCACAGGAGCATATTATATTCTATAATATATTCAAATAGAAAACAGTTACTTTTAAATTGTAATATTTTTTACTAGAAAAAATACTGATTAAGAAAATATTTTGCAGCGTGTCAGTGGTAGAGGCAACAACTGTATGTACTGAATCCTGTCATATAAAGTGTGTTGCTTACACGTTTTTTATTTTATTTTTTAGCCTCTGACCCATATGTGATCATCACCTGTGAGGGGGAGAAAGTTCGCTCCCCCGTGCACAAAGACACACGCTGCCCTAGTTTTGATATTAAGGGAATATTCTACCGCAGAAAGCCAAAGGAAGGCATTCACATCGAGGTGAGTTGGAAGTATGTAATTACTTCTCTTCCTCCTTCAGTCCTTTTCACCTACTGCTACAGATCTCCTGATCTGTTCCTCTTACCTTATTTCTGCTTTTCTTCTCTGTTTCTCCTGCTTAACCCCTCTGACTGCTCCTTGACGAACTCAGATCTACAATAAGAATGTGATTGTTGACACCTTCCTGGGTCAGGTGACCCTCTTTACTGACCCTAATGACCGGCAAGAGCAGCACACAGTTTACCTTAAAGACAAGGGTAGTCGCCAAGACAACAACCTGCCAGGCACGCTGACTGTGCGCGTGATCACCTGCACCACTTTAACCAACATCTGATCACAAACTTAATGCAGCCTGAGCCTCATGCATCCCGCCACTTCACACTTTCAGCTTGGTTTCTTCATTCACCCTCAATGCCTTTAGCACTCATACATTTCTCATCTTTTTTTACTTCACCCACCCCTCTAAAAAAAACCTGAACCATTATTCACTTTCATGTTGTCCCAAACCCCTTTAATGCTATGTTTTCTATAGTTCAAAAGACAGTTTTGTATAATCCTCACAGTTGGTACTTGGTAGTGACCACAGTAATCCATACAGTAGATTCCGAGTCTTTTGAAGCCATATGATAGCTTTATGTGAGGAACAGACTGAAATTGAAGTCATTATTCAGTGATAATATTCTGCCCCAGTGATCTTTTAACTTGAGAACAACTGTGAAATTGAATCAGTGAGTTGAACTTGGGCTGAGCCTGAAATTGCCCCCTTCTGAAATCAGCAGCTTTAGTTGTAAGATGAAAAGATGTATCTTCATGGAATATGTATAAACCTTTAATAATCAATAATGATATATTAAAAAGGAATGTATACCTGTATGATATTACGCTGCGGGCGCCATCTTCTGGCAAGACGCGGAAATTAATTTGACGCACGACTCTCACAGTACATTATGGGTATTCTCTAGTCGTTTAGCGTACATCGGTTTTACACTCGTTATTGCGGTGAATTGTGGGATTGAATGAGTGCACTCGATAACGTCCACTGGGTTTTCGGACACCACTACAAATGGCTGTCCCTTCAAATAGTGCCATATTTAAGGGTATAGGGGGTGATTTTTGACACAGCCTTGTACATTCTGATTCACAAATCATTCATCTTTTGAGCCTGTTCTTTTCAGTGAACCATTTGATCTGGTTCACAAATCAGTTCTTGAGTTCTCACTTAATGACCACTGATCCATGATTCATTGATCCGTTTTCCATTGGTTCTTAATTCAACGGTTCACTGGGGAGGAAGATTATAGATGAATAATGACTTCATTTTTTTAAAGTAAAGCTATCCATTCTCTTCAGAAGACCTTGAAAAAGTTGTATGGACCACTCTTGTGGTGTTTGGAGCTTGACAGAATGTTGTGTGGAAAATAGCTACTTAAAGATGAAAAAATTATGTTTTTTTGTTCCACAAAAAACAACATATGGGTTTATAACATGACAGTGAGTAAATTCTCTGTGAACGAATTTTTAATACCTTTAATACCACCTAGTCAAGATCTGATATTGTAATAAAGGGCTATGCATTGTGTTTGCATGAGCAGCTGAGGTGGTCTAAGGTAGAATTAGATCCTTAAGGAGTCCTAGTCACATGAGCGACCATGCCTCGTCTGCCAGATCACTGAATACAGCCCAGCCCGGGGAAATGATTCAAATCCGCTTTTTTCCCCTTGTCTCTCTTTCCATCCCTTCTCCCCTCCACGCATTCAGTCATCACATATTCAGTCAGTGTCAACACGTGCCCGTTCACACAGCTTCCCTCAAGATGTACAGTGACGTGGTGGTCCACCTGATTACGAAGACCTTGATCTTTATCTAGACCTGATCAGCTGTCATTTAGCTGAAAGATTTCAGTGACCGGTGGGCCGCAGCGGGCAACTCTTCAGATTCTCCGGGTCAAGTCGCTTTGCAACAGGAGTCTGGATTGGAGCCTACCGGAGCTTAAAGGCGAGTTCTACTCTTACGACTGGACTCATGGTACCAAAAGCCCACCCGAACTATCTGCCATGCCATTTTCTGACTGAAAACATGGATGGGCATTACAAAAATTTGATGAGGTTTGATGAGCATTTCACCTTTGTTCTGAATTTGATATTGTGTGTGTGTGTGTGTGTGTGTTTGGGTGACCAAATAGTCCTGATTTGACAAGTCTTGTCCCACATCACATCACAAGCTAAATTTAGGATGACATTTGTCCTAATAATTAGTCTTTAGTTTGACAGCTATAAACAATATTTTAAATTTGTCATTACTATGATTGTATGCTTTTTCTATCATGAGAAACCAGCAGCCTGATGTGTAGCTATTCATAACAAAAGAGGGGGTGGGTTAATGCGTGTAGTCCATTGACCTTATTTTAGTGTTATTTATATACTATTATAGTATGTACAAATATTTTTAATTAACTTATATTTTTATATTGTCAGTTTTCATTTTAATTTCAGTTTATTTTTTTATAAATTTTATTTTTTACTTTTATCATTTTGATATTTTTATAGATTTTTATTGAGTTATTGATTTTGATATTTAGGTTTCATTTATTTTTATTTCAGCTCAAGTTTTTAGTATTTTTTTTTTTCAGTTACTGCCAAGGCAATCTTTTTTTATTTCAGCCTTATTTCTATTAAATAATTAAAGTAATTCAATTAAATAATTCTTGTGCTTGAATGGTTTGCAATCGCTTGAATGTTTAAATTAGCAAGACTTAAAAAGCATGTTGAAATGACAAACTTTCATGACTACGCAGAATTGGCCCATCTGTCAGCGATCCCGAGCGTCTTTCACACGGGCCCTGGGCCATTGGGCAGTCCTTACTGTCGAGCCCTGCTGTGTATGCATGTATACTGATTTTGTTATCATGGATTTCTGGTCACCTGTATGTGTGTGTGTGTGTGCGTGTGTGTGCGTGTGTGTGTGTGTGTGTGTGTGTGTGTGTGTGTGTGTGTGTGTGTGTGTGCGTGTGTGCGTGTGTGCGTGTGTGTGTGTGTGTGTGTGTGTGTCTGTGTCTGTGTCTGTGTCTGTGTGTGTGTGTGTGTGTGTGTGTGTGTGTGTGTGTGTGTGTGTGATCGATCCACTAGCCCTCAAATATAACCTAAGGACCATTAAAAGGTTATGCACGTTTAAGTGAAAACTCTATCAGTGCCAGCGGTGCTCAAAGGATGAAGAGCAGGCCTTTGGACCTGTAAATATATCTGGGTTTACCTCACTCTTGCTCTGAGGATCGTGAGACTGTAAAACAAGGATTTGTCTGTGTCTTAATGACTTTCTAGTCAGTCTCCTGCCAAACAGCATGTGCCATTGTTTGAGATTCGCAACAACTGCTGCACGATTGCATTAACGAACATTCTATACTTAAGAGAAGATCCTTGTTTTTTTTCTCTCAACCTCTCTTGAAATTGAGGAACTACACCTTAACTACCGACATGTGGTGAATATCATCACCAGCTTTGTGTCCTTTCCAATGGCTAGTTTTGCTGTTCCACCAGAGACTGCTACAGAACTCTATGTGCACTACAATATCTTGTTTATGCTTCATACCAAGATTTCAGTCACTAAAACTGAGTTTTGGAAAAAGAAATAAGTCCAGTCTTTTATCATGGTTGGGTATGTTTTAGCATCCTCTGATTTGAATTTCAGCAACACTGAAAAACTTTTTTTTTTAACCAGAGACTTCTTTTAACCACAATGGCAAAGCATAAACGTCAGTAAATTTTGTTAGAATTAAAATAAATAAATGCAGTTGCCAATGTGGTAAGAGAAAATAAACATAATTCAAGACATATTATCTGAGAAGAAGACTTATTATCTTATTATCTTTTATCTACTTATTATAGTTTTGTTTTAAGGATGTTAAAATTATTCTACACAAGACAAAAACACTGATTAAGAATGTGATTTCTGCAGTGTTGAGTTGACAATTTGAGGATTTATCCCTTCGTTACTCATCTTCGCCAATTTCACTTCAAGTTAATTCATTTATTATTGCCTTTGAAGAGTTTTTCTTACATTGTGTAATTTTTTTTAATAATCTTTAAATTCTTCCGCAATGAAACAAATGTGTGGGCCAAATGGTGCAATAGTTACCATGAGCCTGTTTGCAGTTTTTACTATTTTGTGTCTAAAATGTAGCATAAGAATCTCAAACATTAGGTTAAAATGACTAATGTTTATAAAATTTGTAATGTTTTTAAAGTTTAGCCAGTATTGATACTCAAACCTAGATGAGCAAGAAAAGGAAAGAAGAGAAACACCAACAGTGTTAAATATCAGGTTTGAACAATGCAGTGCCAATCAGAGTAACAACGTTGGATGACAAGATCACGCTGAAGCCCACTGGATTAGCCAGTGTGGCACACCAGAGACAAAATGATCTTATTCAGGGATGAAAGAAGCTTTTTCTTTAGCTCCATTACATTTCAGTTTTTATACAACCAGACTGAATTGGAAATCCCCAACAATAGGCCAGTCATTCTTGTACAACATTTGTGCCTCCACAGGCCAGATTATGACGGTTAAACGGGATTAAGCAAGGAAAATTTCATGTCTGTGGAAGGATTTTACTTATCTCCATTTTGTCCTCTATGACTGACTGATTTAGATAATAGAAAGCAGTTTGTACTGAGCAGAGAGGTGTTTGATTGAAAGTACAAGTTCAAACAGAAATTTTTTTGACATGTATGGTTTAAGTTAGCCACCTTGTTTTTGCCTTTTAGATTTGGAGACAGCAATTTTGCTCCGATATGAATTGTTTTTCATGTTTGTTTCCATGAAGTCTAACCCTGTAGTTCTGTGGCGCTATCAAAATGTTTGTTTGAGCAATCCAACCAGCAACATTGGCTTAACCAATGGGGTGAGTTTGGGGCAGGGCTATCTGTTTATCTGACCAATGGCAAAAGAGGGGCATGTTTTGGAATTTGTGCAGTTTAGTTAGATTATGTGTGCAGAAATTACACACTTTGTACCATTTAATCTGACTAAACAAACTTATAAATAGCCTTAAATCTAGTCAGTTTCTCTTTACCTGTTTACCTGTTCTCTTTAGACAACAAACCTTTCATTTTTCTTTTACTTTGTTTCATCCAAAGCTTAAGTTGTAGATTTTGATCTTGATTTTAATGTGAAAGATGCCAATGTGCCAGTACAGTTGGAGCCATATGCATTTCCTGTGATATTTATTTTCTGTCTATTTTGCCAAATAACATATGTGGCCAATCAATGGCATATAATAAGAACCGTTGAAGTTCAAATGCCTTGTGTAAAGATTTCTTTATATTTCGATCAATTATTTGTATGTTTTCTTTAATTCATTAGAATTTTCTTTGGCCCTGGCCATATGGCCACATACGACACCATTCAAATGGTCTTAGAAGGTCTTGGTTCACTCAGATAGTGGTGCATGCTTCAGATCAAATAGAGGAACCTTTGCCATGTTGTGTTGAGTGGATCTTGATGCTGCTTCCATGTGATAGTGTAATCCAACATTGCATGTGGGTTTGTGTTTGTTTACAAACAGGATTTATACACACTATGGATTGATACAGCAACCCAATGTTTGCGCAGCTAAATCAATGTACGTATGAAGGAAACAACATTTGCAGAGGATGTCTAGTTTCACTCTCTTGCATAATTTATTCACAAACTCAAAATGTATTATGTCTGTGGAGACTTTTAACTGCTTGTAATCACGAGGCAAATTCAAATCCTCTAAAGCACTGGCATTGTTTCGACTCATATGATCACGTGAATGACGTTCTTGAGTGTTTCTGCTGGCCATTATTTGCTCTCTGTGATGTTACTGGCTCTCTGACCTTGACTGCTGCATGTACTTTGGCTGAGTGAACCTCTTTTCTTTAACACACGCCGTCACAAATACTGTCATGCCATGTTGGACTTTCTCTAGGCATCTTGATAGAGTACAGCCTTAATAACCAGTGACTGCTTGCGGAGAGAGTGAATCCTATAGCTCTTTGTCATTTTTTGACATGGATCAGATGTCCAGAGAATGAGCTTGTGATACTCTTGTATTTTTTCTGCTGATGTTGAACTTGAAACCGACATATATATATACATAAACAGAAATACACAAAATATCTTGCATGGTATCATTCTATGAAACATAGCTGATATTATCTTTATAACAAGTATCTTTTATCAGCATTTTATACTCATTTGTTTACTGTTTTATATCTAGCCATTGAATCTTGTGTTCAAAAAACAAACAAACAGACACAGACATATATACTATTATCTTTACTGATTGTAGGGTTTCTGTATCTTTTCTCTGTTTAAATGTGTTTTATTTCGCGTGTAAGTCTCTCCTGGGTTACACTGTGTTTATTTGATATTCTTATTTGAAGTACTTTTTTTTCCTTTTGTATTTTGTCAACTTGTGGCATGACTTTGAAATAAAAGATAAAAAAATATATTGCTGCAGTTGTTTTGTGTACAAGGATTTTTGATACTTTATTTTCTCATCTGACGCTCCACTATTCTAACTTGGTCAAATCCTATTGTAATTTATCATTTGTTTTGTCTTGTTTCGACACAGCAACATGAAGGTGATTAAATTCTGAATTAATGTTTTTATGTTGGGTCTGACTCTGAGAGAGCCCAGTGATGCAAGAAAAAAAAAAAAAAAAGGTAATTAAATTCAAATTTCATTCAAAGTTAAACCTTTAATTTTAACATATTTCTGATGTTGTTTCTTTTTGATTAGAAAAATTTTAGGAAGAATCAATGATGCTTTCACATTAAATGTTTTTCCGACCGATTAAAGGGGCTTTGGCCTTGAGAGATTTCCCTGTATTTAATGTTATTTATGGGTGTTGTATATTCTGGATTCTTGCCATTTCCATTTAAACTTTACAATCAGTGAATCAGACACACCCAGCATCTGTTTATAGATACAAAAGCTTGACATTTTCATGTTTAGTTTGCAGAGGAGATGAATGTGTAATGGGAAACTAGTGGCCATGTACCTCAGTTGAAGTGACCAGCAGACCTTTGTGTCAAGCCTTCCCTCCCCCACAGTGACCGGCTGCTGTCTAACCCCGCCTCCTCTAAGCTGGATCAGGAGTGCCATTGAAGGAGACGCTGAATGCTGCCACTGCTCTCCTGCTGCATTACCCAGCATCACACATCAACAGGTAGTCCACAGTAGGACATACGTAAGAGGCTAACGACACAATTGAGCGACTGTTGAAGAGTGTGCTTTATCCTCTGATATCATTGTCTGATACACCTGTCAATCACCTGACTCCAGATCAGCTCTTGAACCTGGACGTGTGGACCTAAATAACATCTGGTGACAGAAGGACAAACAGATAGAGGTGCAAAGATAGAAGAAGGGAGAAAAGAAAAGCAAAAGAAACTCTTGAGTCACTGTGAGGTGAGTAAGTGTTCAGATTCAGGGCTTAGCCGTCCAGCACCTCATGCTCTTTTAAGGCTTTACAGAAAGCTACTTACTGCTGACTGTTTTCTGCTCTGCCGCTCTCTGTACCAGGCCTCAGGAGGAACCATTTATACCTTCCTATAGAGAGAGAAGGGTTGTGAAATATACTTTGGCATAAGAAAGCAAAAATCTTCCTTTTTTCCCTATGAAAATATTGAAATATTTAATTTACTGGAAAAGCCAAATTGTGTGAGAAAACTATAAATTATACATAATTACATGAATTGACAATGAAAAATATTTCTAAACTCAGGTTATGTTAATCTCAACATTTACTAAAGTATTATTTAATTCAAACACTGTATCTAACATGAACTAACAATAAACAGTTATATTTTTATTAATTAATTTTTTTAACAAAGATTAATAAGTACTGCCAGGAATGTATTGCTAGTTGCTATTAATGCCTTAACTAACCTCAACTAATGAAACCTTATTATAAGTGTTACCATTATCATTTATCATGACTACTACTAATTGTGTTTTTTTATTTACTTTTTTTACAATATATATATTTATTTATTTATTTATTTATTAATTTATACCTACTACATTTTCATTTGCTGCTTACATTTTTTATTTATTTTTTTATTTTATGTGTAAAACTGTCATCCACATGTGTTTGTGTGGATGGCGTGCAGCATCTTCTACAGAGAAGTGAATTGCGTTGACATGCTGAGCTGACGGACACAGAGGAAGTGACTGTGTTAATCTGCCTCTGGCACTCAGTGACGTGCTGGATAAAGCAGTTAAGAGTTTAGAGGGGCACAAGATTTAAGACCTTTAATGAGTCTTGGCCCAGGGCAAACGACTGGTTATGAAACCCGCCAAATAAACGTCTGACCTATAAGTCTAGAAACACATGAGCAATAATAAGGGAACACTTTCATTATTTATTCAGTGCTTCACTGCTAAAGGGATAGTTCTCCCAAAAATGAATATTCTGCCATCATTTACTCGCCCTCAACCTGTATGAATTTATTTCTTCTGCTGAACTCAAAAGAAGATATTTTGAAGAATGTCTGTAACCAAACAGTTAATGGGCCCCATTGACTTCCATATAATTCCCCCCCCCCCCCCCCCCCCCCCATACTTTTTCCCATAGTGTTTCTGCCATATACCAATCCCGTAAACTGTGAGATTAGACGTGGTTAGGCAAGAAAACCCAGACAGTTTACATTTTAATCTATGACCTCTTTAAAAGTTATAGCGTGATGTCTTCATGTAAACATTTTTGACAGATCCTTTTTTTTTCTCCAAACTTCCAGTGTTGGGGAACGACTAAGTAAAAATACTGTATATAAATGCTACTATTTATAGCTATGTTTTAAACCCAGTTTTTTAAATAAAATAAGTGTAGTGTAGTTTTTTACTTAAAGTTAGCATCTTGGCAGGCTACAGTTTCAGAGTAGCTTCTCCAATGTTCAAAATGTATAGTTTTGTGAACAGAGTGCTAGAGGCCAACCCAGAGTTAGTATCACCCTGGTTCCCTCAACAAAAACTCAATAGGCTTTTGAATTATTGCAGAAAATAAGACCAGTGGCCAACAAAACTTTATGATTCTTACACATTTAAAAAAAATAATAATTGAAGTAAACAGCTAAATGTAGGATATAAATTAACTACACCACAGTTGCGTGACTACAACATCACCATCACGTAGCTTCCGACAACTCTTTTTGTCTTGCTTTAAAAAAAAAATATTGAAAGTTTGAGTTAGAATACTTTTTAAGAGTGTGGTTATAAACACAATGAGGCTGTAAAAGTATACTAGTGAGTACCAGTAGATGAGTTTACCTGTTCGGCTGATGATGTTTAATGTCCAGGGTTCCCAAGTGAAATTGGGTTACTTTAAAATTGGTGCCACGGGTTGATTTTTTTTTCCCCCTGTGGGTTAAAGGTTTCGCATATTGCATAAACTGCATTTGGCTGAAATGCTTGTAATGCTTGTATAATGTTTGATATTCCTCCATTGATAAAACTGTGCTAGATGATTTTGAGGGAGTTGAACTGCCTTTGACCTTCAGTGAGCTCCTTTATGAATACAATATAATGTTTATGATTACTACTAGATTGTGATTTTAAAGTAGAAATTCATTTTAATTACAGTGACTGTAAAAAAACAATGTAAAATAAGGTCATTGGGCTATTTTTGATTGGCCTTTGGGCTAGTTTTGTTTCACAGACCTGGCAATAAATAAAACTTAGACTTCAGGACAATGGAACCAAAACCTGCAAAAATGCTAACTCGTTTCCGTGTTTTGGCCTACACATATGTTATTAATACTATACAAATGGAGAGGAGACAGAGTGATGAAGCCAATCAGTATATGGGGATGATTAGGAGGCCATGATGGACAGAGGCCACTGGGCAAATTTGGCCAGAATGCCGGTGTTACACCCCTACTCTTTCAAAAGATATCCTGGGATTTTTTGTGACCACAGAGAGTCAGGACCTCGGTTTAACGTCTCATCCGAAGGACGGTGGTTTTTGACAGTATAGTGTCCCCATCAACACTGGGGCGTTAGGACCCACACAGACCACAGGGTGAGCGCCCCCTGCTGGCCTCACTAACACCTCTTCCAGCAGCAACCTGGTTTTCCCAGAAGGTCTCCCATCCAGGTACTGACCAGGCTCAGCCCTGCTTAGCTTCAGTGGGCAACCAGTCTTGGGCTACAGGGGAATATGGCTGCTGCCGTTATCTAGAGAAATCTGTGTATGGCTTCTAAAGACTCCCTCTCTCTCCCTGCTGCTCTCCTGACCTGCCATGGACCACATGGGTGCTGCTTCTGCTTCGGTTAACCCTATGGAGTTACTGTGTATGACATTCTTTTTTCAGACAAATACAGTCGGAGTTATATTAAAAAATGTCCTGGCTCTTCCAAGCTTTATAAATGGCAGTAAATGGCCGTTTCCGTTTCTAAATGGATTTCTTCGAAATCCATCAAAGTGCATCCATCCATCATAAAAGTGCATCTATCCATCATAAAAGTGCTCCACGCGGCTCTAGGGGTTTAAAAAATGCCTTCTGAAGCGAAGCGATGCGTTCGTGTAAGAAAAATATGGACTAAAATAACTAGCTTCCGACAGACGACCATACGCATCGGTTTACGGTGAAAGAGTAAACTTTGACCTGACGCATGACGTATTGACGAACGCGGAAGCGCAGAGGATGGAGCAAAACAAAAACAAAACAGTCATGAATTAGAAGTCTAAAACGAGAATTTTTAAAGAGAAATGTAGGAGGAGCTTGAGTTTGTTGCCCTGCCCTATTTGTTTGAACCGCGAGAGGTGTCAAAGCTTACGCTACTCCTACATATAACATATTGCATATAACTCAGACTGTATTCGTCTGGAAGAAGAATGTCATATACACCTAGGATGGCTTGAGGGTGAGTAAATTCAAAACTGACCCAGGACGAGCTATAGGACTGTAAAGCTTCTCCAATCTCAATCTAATCCATCTATGTTTTGATCATCGTTCTGAATCTGATCCAGATGCAGTCTTTGACAAAAACATGATTTTCTCAGCTTTTTGCTCAAAATGTTGCTTTTTTACGAAACTTGCCCACATTCAAGTGTTGATAAAGATTAATGCGTAAGAATGCGTTTTTTTTTAGTAGAGCTCTGTTCTTTCATTTGATATTTTGCATGTTCAGATATTCATACAACAAAATATTCTGGGTGCCATGAAACCTTTGTGAAAATGATTTTTAAAAAATGCTGGTGGTGGCTGGACAAAAAAATCACTGCCGGGGAAAGAATTAATAAATAATCTTTCATTTTGATGGGTCCACTCTACACAATATAACTGTATAATTAGCAAATCAAAAAATTATCAAAAACCAAACAAAGATGTTTAACAAACAATAAAAACTATTAAAAAGTGATATATAGAAAATCAAACAATATTACATTTATTGTTTTTATTATTTAAATTATTCATTTTCTGAAAGAAATTGAAAATAGAGTAAATAATGAAGTATTTAATAAAGAAGAGTAATAAAGAAGAAAATAATGACAAAATAATAAAACCAATCCATTGATTTTAAAGGAATGTTCTGGGTTCAGATTAAATCAACAGGACGTTTCTGAGAAGTTTTTGAGATCTGAATACTCCTAGAGGTCAGACCCTTGTCTGCATTTGAAAAGCGTTCAAAGGCGCACAAAACCCTTCCAATACAGAGAAGGACAAGGAATACAGAGGTATTGTTGACCATTGGCACTTAAAGTGGTGTGGCATTGACAGGGCAGTTCTGCAGGCCAATCAGCAGACCACACTCTTTTAGCCTTTAAATCATCGAGGGAAGCCCATCGCTTGTTTTATGCACTGCTCTTCATGCTGGCTGTAATGACATGTATTCTGTAAGGACTTGAGGATGCTCTGCCTGAGTAAAACTATTGTTGGATCTGCTTTCACAGCTGTGTAATTATCCTCAGTAGCACAGGGTGTAAATACATACATCAAGTATATGTGGCATCAGGCAGTTGCTTCAAGCAACTACTAGCAGCATTTTATTCAAAAGGCATTCTGTGTGATATTCTGTAGTACTGATAATGTCTTTCTAATGATCACGGTGTGGACAGTCTCAGTATTATCTTAAAATAAACTGTAACGTTGTTGTGGTTTTCATTGCAGGATAAGATGCCTCAATCAGTGATCTAGTATACTTTTTGGGTTGACCCACACAGCTCTTCTGTGCTCTACAAAGTTTGAGATGTTTTTGGTCTTTAATATTCTTGGGATCAGTAGATTCTTACTAGTAAAGCTACAGTATATTGTAAAAATGTTCCTCCATTATAATTCCATTTTAAAATGTATGATGCAATGTGAAACTGATCAGATTCTTGCTTTTATTTGAAACGCCGTAATATCTTTGTTTATTAATAATTATTTGCAAAGTCGGTGTGGACCATTTTATTTTTTTCATCATTTCATGCTGTACAGCAGTGCATTTGCTTTGATCTTTTTTTTTATTTGATACATTCATTTTTAATGTTCTCTTATTTTCTTTATTTTTATCCTGTATAGGTCCCTCACATGGTGACTTCTAATGTCAAAAATCTAAACCAGAAACATGGTCATTCTGCAACAGGTAAGACTTGTTATTATGCTCTTACTTAATGTTAAACTTCTTTACTTGCTCAAAGGACACTGTATTGTGGCAGCTAGAACATCATGCATTATTAACACACTTTCCCTGGATAAATTGAACTATATCCAGTTTTCCACTCCAGTAATCAATTTGAATGAAGCTGCTTTAAATCATGTTCATGTTGCAGTGCAATGGCCACCTTGCATTCTTAATGAGTCTTATTGCTATGACAAAAAAATCTCTGTGCTGGACCTGTTGGGACTTCGGTCAGTTACATTAACAGTATAACAGCCGGCAGTGACTGAGGTTAAGATTTAATAGGCATAATTCTTCTTATAGGGTGCCATGATTTATATGAAATGAAAAATTTTCTTTTCTTTTTTTTAAGTATTTACTTACTTTACTTTACTTTTATTTTATTTACATTTTATTCTATTTTTTCAATAATGTTTTTAGTCAGTTTTTGCAAAATGTTTTTAGTCAGTCATTGGAAAAATTCATAAATGATTACAAAAACAATTGATTGTTTAAAAATTAGATTATTTGATTGGTTGTCCCATAGGGGGACTATGTCTGGTTGGACCTTAGATCAGGCCGTGAGTTTGATGTCCCTGTTGGTGCCGTGGTCAAACTCTGTGATTCGGGTCAAATTCAGGTCTTGGATGATGAAGGGAAGGTGGGTCTTTCAGTGTGTACCACTCATAATTACACCCAACATGCGAGAGAAGACCAGTTAGTAAACTATGAAAGCACTTTCTCTACCAATCAGAAAGGGAGGTTTAATAGTCTGTCTTTTCCCCCATAAAGGAGCATTGGATCTCTCTTCAGAATGCTACAAACATCAAGCCCATGCACCCAACCTCCATTCATGGAGTTGAGGACATGATCCGTCTCGGGGACCTGAATGAAGCTGGTATCCTCAGAAATCTCCTTATCCGTTACAACGACAGGGTCATATATGTAAGCCTGAACTTTGACATTTTATTCTCTCTGGTCTTTGATGTTCATTTTATTGCATGGGAATCTAATATGGCTGCATGGGAAATTTCACTATTGTGCTCAAAAAATCATATGACGATTATTTAGTCAAATATAGTGACCGCAATTACAATATAAAAACAGTAAATATTTCATCATTTAGACTATTGTATAATGTTAACCAGTAGCAAAATTCTTATTTTGGCCTTATTTGATCAAAGTCCATGTTTTTCTCACTTTTTCTCATTCTTTCACTAAGAAATACATCAGATATTAGAAGTAAAATGGGTAGAAAACAGATAAATGCTGACTTTTATTTGCAGATGACACTTTTTTAACAACACTGGTTTGTTGCTGCTTAGCATGAAATATATTTTTAAAGATTTTATGCTTCAAAACTTGTTGACTTAGAAAAATAGACTGTTGTTAGAACATTGGCATTGATTTATGACTGAACAATGTATTCAGACCAAAACATTTTACCATTGTAGCGTTTGCTGAATATAAAATCGGGGTGTGTTTTTTCATTCCATAAAACAACTGAGAAAAAAAAAATGATTTGTTTTAGTCTCTTATATGGTATAGCCTTTTTGCCTGTTTTTTAGGTTTCAGATCACATTGGCTTTGTGAAATGTAACCTTTTCATTTTGTTTCATCATTGAATCCCCTTCAGTCGTTCTCACCACTAGAATGCTTAATGGAAGGCAGTGTAGCTTTGTCATAGTTTAAATGGATGCTTGAATCATTCATTTCAATCATTGGGCACAGACAGGCCTTGCGTAGGACTCAATTTGTATGGAAATGTGTTTAGTGCACTTAGCTGATCAGATGTATTTACTTTTTGCTTATCTAGAAGGTCAGTCTTCAATTTTCTTGTGACTTGCTCTTTCTTGATGGTATAACAGTGCATTAGCATTAGCACAGACCTTCCAATTCAGTGAATTGGAGGGTCTGACTGATTCATAACGCTCACTGTGAAAGTTATACAGTTCAGTGATGTTATTGATCTGAGCAAAGAGCTTAAATATGGAAATTCTGTCATGATATCAGTTTTACATTTTGAAAGAGGAACAGGAAAAACAATAATGTTGGCTTTGTGAATAACATAACATGTTATATGTCATAAATTATTAAATAAATAAAATGAATAGTTAAACTTAGTTTATAATAGTTGGCTCTGCATATTAAGCTTGGATCGGAAAGTATTTTAACATAAAACATCAAAGTTGCTGTAGTTCATAACCAAAAAAATTATTTGTGGTTCAGTGAGGGAAGTCAATTGTGACTTCATTAACAACTCACTGAGGGAGTGAGTTTGGTTCAAACCACGGACTCATGAATGATTTTTTGTCTGAACAGACACAGAGTCATTTGTTCATGAATCGGACATCATGGCTCACGCCGTGTCCATTGCTAAGTGCAGGAAACACTGGCAAGCACCCTAAAAAAGTAATTGGCTCACCTCAGATGATTTTGATGAAATCACATATTTACGCACAAATTGTTCTCAACTGTCACCAAAGACTTGATTTTAAATAATTGTTGCAAATATTTAGGATTTTCGTCACATTTGCAACAATTCGAAATCCTGTTCATAGTATATAGCTACTTTTCTAAGAATGGTAAAGAACTATTACGGTTATATTTCCACTTGTGCTTGGTTTGGCATGGCACGATTAAAAACTGTTCTCGGCCTGGAATTCTCAGCACGGTTGGCTTACCGTGCCTGTAAAACGCATGTAGTGATGAGCGGAGTAACACAAGCGAAGTAACACAAGTTAATAATAGAAATAACGTGGTCACTATTCACATCTCATACCTCTGTAAACTCTTCCGTTACCAAGGCAACGACTGATGGAGTTATTTTGCATTCCAAAGAGCTCCGTTATCAGCCCCACAGTGGAACATGAAACCATATCCGTACCAGCAGGGCCGGATCGCCACGGAATGGAACAGTTAAGCAACGATAACGGTTTTGCCTGATGGTCAAAAAGTGGCTTATGTGTTCACAATAATGTATTTCAGACGTACACGGGATCGATCCTGATAGCAGTGAATCCATACCAGCTCCTGCCCATCTACACACCTGATCACATTCGCCTCTATACAAACAAAAAGTTAAGAGAGATGCCGCCACATATCTTTGGCATTGCAGACAACTGCTACTTCAGCATGCAAAGGAACAATAAGGACCAGTGCTGCATCATCAGGTAAATCAAACCCTGCAATGGTTTAAGATAAGTTTGATTTTTACCACAGTATAATTCACTGGTTAATGCACATGACTCTGTTGACCATGTTGCGTGTTCAGTGGTGAGTCTGGAGCTGGGAAGACGGAGAGCACCAAGCTCATTTTGCAGTTCTTGGCAGCTATCAGTGGCCAACACTCCTGGATTGAGCAGCAGGTTCTGGAAGCCAACCCTATTTTAGAAGGTCAGGAAGATCATCTCTAAACCTAATGACATGAAACCTACTTGACACCTACCTGACACTGATCCAGTAACTGCCAGAACTTGTTAATAGTGCACCTATCAGAATAGAAATGAACATTCATTTATTTAAATTCCTGAACTTGAATAGAGTAGGAAAAAGACTTTTGTAATTTTAAATAAAAAAAAGAATAAAAAAAATCAAGAGCTGTCAAGTTTAGTTTTTAATAAAATAATATTCATTGATACATTTTTCTGTATTAATAAAAAACATATTATCATTCATACAGTATACTGTATGTGATATGTCCAAAAGCATTACATTACATTAATAAGGGATGTTTGAAATTTAAAAATGAAAAAATGTATATGAAATGTATATATTTATATTTCTTCATTATTTTTTATGTGAAAAGTTATATATATATATATATATACATAATCATAATGTTAGTTTTATACTGATAAAGGGTTTATTAATTGTTTTGACAGTATTGAACTTAATTTAGAGAAATTAGTATTCTGTAAGTCAGGGAATAAAAGGGTATGATTATTCAAAGACGGCAGGGCTTTGTAACCACACCAAAGGCTTTTGCTGTTTGCCGTGGAATTTTGGATTTGTTATTTGAAGTTTCCTCTGTTCCCACAGCATTTGGTAATGCTAAGACCATACGCAATGACAACTCCAGCCGATTTGGGAAATACATTGACATTCACTTCAACAAGCGGGGAGCTATCGAGGGGGCAAAGATCGAGCAGTACCTGCTGGAGAAATCAAGAGTTTGTAGACAGGTGAGAGATTGAGGATGGGCAGAATGTGTCTCACGTGGATCTCTTTATCATGCTATTGCTTATGCTGATGTCAGTGATGAGATTACATTTCATTGTCTTTGTAGGCAGCCGATGAGAGGAACTACCATATATTCTACTGTATGCTTGCAGGCATGAGCCCTGATCAGAAGACTAAATTAGGGCTGGGCCTGGCCAAAGACTACATTTATCTTACTATGGTGAGGGCCTGTGTTTTATCAGCACAGACTAATACACTTTCCTGTATATTATGAAAGCATTTGAATAGACCCTTTCCATTAAAGAAATACTTTACTCAAAAATTACCATTCTCATGTAGTTCTGGACCTGTTTGACTTTGTTTCTTTTGTGGAACACAATCTGAAGTGTTTTTTTTTTTTCTTTGAAGAATATTCTGGCTGCTCTGTTGCAAATAATAAAAGTGAATGGGAACTGGGTCTTCCAAGAAGTCACATCGACTACTTTTACTTTTGCCTTTTTTTTTTCATTTTGGAGCTTTAAACTAACCAGTCCCCATTCAGTTTCATTATATGGAAACAAGCAGCAAGGACATTCTTTAGAATTTCTCCTTTTGTGTTCCACTGAAGAAAGAAACTCATACAGATTTGAGGAACACCATGAGGAAGGGTAAATGATGAATGATCAGTTTTGGTACTATTCCTTAATATATAATATACACACTGGTGAGCCAAAACATTATGAGTAGTCACAGGTCAGGGTACATTAGATGCGAGCGTCGGTCCTGGACCTTAGAGCAGTGGAAGAAGGTCGCCTGGTCTGATGAGTCCCGTTTTCTTTTACATCACGTGGATGGCCTTATACGTGTGCACCATTTACCTGGGGAAGTGATGGCACCAGGATGCGCTGACGACGACAAGCTGGTGGAGGATGGATGCTCTGGGCAATGTGTTGCTGGGAATCTCTGGGTCCGGCCATTCATGTGGATATAAATTTGACACGTGCCACACTAAACATTGTTGCAGACTTGCTACACATGACAATGGTGTTCCCTGGTGGAAGTGACCTCTTTTCCGCAGGATGTCACACCCTGCCACACTGCACACATTTTTCAGGAATCTTTTGAGGAACATGATGAAGAGTTCAAGGTGTTGCCCTGGCACCGGTGGGATGTGCTGGACCAACAAGTTTGATCCACGGTGGCTCCAACTTGCATCCTACAGGACTCGAAGGATCTGCTGCTAATGTCTTGTCGCCAAATACCACCTTCAGCTGTCTTGTAGAATCCATGCCTCTGTGTGTCGGCACTGTTTTGGCAGCAGGGGGTCATGATGTTTTAGCTCTTCAGTGTGTGTATATTTATATGTGTGTGTGTGTTTAAAGATATGGTGTGTAAAAGGCTGAGTGTTCCTATGCGCTGTGTCCTTCTCTCTTGGCATCCAGGGAAACTGTACCGTCTGTGAGGGGAGGAATGATATGAAGGAGTACTCAAGTATTCTGTCAGCCATGAAGGTCCTGATGTTTACAGACACAGAAAACTGGGAGATCTCCAAACTGCTGGCTGCCATCCTGCATATGGGCAACCTGCGCTTTGAAGGTAGAAAGTGTTATTATTAATAATAATTGTCAGCCCCACAAGACGTGACAGACTAGCTAAATAGCACGTTTCTTTTGTGTTGCCCCAACAGCTCGAACTTTAAAGAACTTGGATACCTGTGTAGTGGTCCGCTCACCTGACCTGGCCAAAGCAGCCACTCTGTTAGAGGTGAGGTACACATGTGAATGCATTAGAGAGCTTTAAAGTCAACATGAAGTGACATTTTCAGCCCTTTATTTCTGTAATGTGATAGTTGTGAGAAACATATGGATGCTCCTTTCCACCTTAAAGTGAAAAAGATAAAAAGAATATTGCAACCTTATTTATTGTAATTGTGACTATATTTCACAATGCAACTTGTAACTGTTTCACATTATTGTGACTTTATATAAATTGGACTTTATATCTAATAACTGCAATGTTATTTCTCACAATGTGACTTTAAGTCACACAAGTATGACCTTATATCTCACAGCGTGACTATTTTTATTATAAACTTTTTTTTGGTTTCGATAAAAGGAAATTCAAAGCTGAGAATTTTTTGCTTTGAAATTAATTGAATACTGAAAAGTGAGTCTCCAATTCCAGAATGGAGCCAGACCTGAATGCTTAAATAGCCTTTTGACTATTGTTTAACATTAACTAATAGACCACACTGCGTCAGCAGAAACAGACAGCCGTTTCAGAGGAATATTTTGCACTAAAGAATTGTGCAGAATAAAGAATGTGTATAAATATTTCCTTGCTCTGCACTAACTCTGTATATGTCTTTTAGCTTTGGTTTAATCCCATTTTTGCGTCAGTGTATTGCAGCCTTGAAGCTGCTGTTACTTGAAGGGGCTTGTTTCTGCTGTCTTGTTGAGATTCATCTCTTTCATTAGCTCTTTGGTACCGTGTTATCCGTGCAGTTAAAGGGAGGGGAGTTCGAGATAAATGCAGTCATTAGTGAGCATCAGACTGAACATCATTCTAATGTTATTATCGTATACACTGGCACAGTGTGACAAGTCTGTTCTGACTTCCTGCCGGCAGCCCTCTGCTGTCAGTCTTTCCGATGTCTGTCTCTACGTTTCCACTGTCCAAAGTCTTTGTTCTGTTTTCAGTTTGATTTAAATGGCTGTGGCAGTACTGATTTTCAAAACCATTTTCTTTGTTTGCATCCGCCCCCTGGTGGCAAGACGTAAAAGTTCTCAAGAGCAGTCAGAAGGAAGGTTTGAGATCCAGTCCAATACTCTCTTCAGTGCATCATATTTAAATTACACTTGGTCTCTTCAACTAAAAATATCTAGTGGCTTGCAACATTTCTGGTGTATTATAAATAAATTAATGAATTGGACCTTCAGTATAAATATTCAATACTATATTATGTTGGCTCAAATAGAATTAATAGAGTTAGAATAATTAGCATCAACATATTTTATAGCAATACAATATGAATAATTATGTGCTGAATTTACAAGGTTTATGTCAGCACAGTAATTAATTACAATGAACTGCAATCAATCAGGTATTATTTTTCTATTTTGGGAGAATTTTTTTTCGTATTTATATTAGCCTACATTTTATTATTTTTCAAACATTACCTATTTCTACAGTGTATCACAATAATAAATACTCCAATACAGGTGGACCCTCATGATGTCATGACATGTCTGACCACACGTACACTGATCACCAGGGGGGAGAGTGTGTCCACTCCTCTCAGTGTGGACCAGGGACTGGATGTCCGTAATGCTTTTGTCAAGGTGAGGTTGTTCACAATCCATAAATGGTCTAGTTTTGATTCTCAATTTTTCATAGAAGTCGTCAATATCCACTAAGTGGACTATTTTTTGTCTCCATCAGGGAATCTATGGGAGATTGTTTGTGTGGATAGTGGATAAAATCAATGCTGCCATCTTTAGGGTTCCTTCCACAGAAAGCAAGACTATACGTAGGTCTATAGGCCTGCTCGACATTTTCGGCTTTGAGAATTTCACTATTAACAGGTGAGTATTTGTAAACAGAACATTCAAGACCATTTATATTTCAGAATTTTCTGGACAAACTAGTACTAATCCTTGTTCATTCCTGCTGTAGTTTTGAGCAACTGTGCATCAACTTTGCAAATGAGAACCTGCAGCAATTCTTCGTTCGCCACGTTTTCAAAATCGAACAGGAGGAGTACAACCTGGAGGATATCAACTGGCAGCACATCGAATTCACTGACAACCAGGATGCTTTGGACATGATTGCCATGAAACCTATGAATATCATTTCCCTTATTGATGAGGAGAGCAAGTTCCCAAAGGTAAAGTTTGAGTTTTGTTGCTGTTCTGTATCTTTGGATTATAATTGGATTGCAATGTCCGTAGAGCACCGCAAAACATTGCTGGTTCACTTTTGAGCATCTATCTTAATTTTTTATTCATCAGTTTAATGGATATCTAGCCATGTTGCATGTCCATGACTGGCTGTTGTGTTTCTTAGGGAACAGATGCTACCATGCTGAACAAGCTAAACTCCCAGCACAAACTTAATTCCAACTACATCCCCCCTAAGCACAGACACGAGACCCAGTTTGGCATTCAGCACTTTGCTGGAGTGGTGCATTATGAAACCAAAGGTACACATTACTGAATTATGCGATTTCTAATCTCTTAAAGGGTTAGTTCACCCAAAAATGTAATTTCTGTCATTAATTACTCACCTTCATGTTTACCAAACCAGAAGATATTTTTGATGAAATACGAGAGCTCCCCCCCCCCCCCCCATAGACTGCAATGTTATTACCACTTTCAAGGCCCAGAAAGGTAGTAAAGACATCGTTAAAATAGTCCATATGACTACAGTGGTTTAACCTTAACGTTATAAAAGAGACGAGAATACTTTTTGTGCGCAGAAAACAAAAATGGTCAAAAATGTATTCTCTCCTGTGTCAGTCTCTAACGCTGTTCACGTTGTAAACACAGTGCAGCGCTTCCGTGTTCTACGTCAGAACGCCGGCTCAGATGCGCCGTGGTGCTCACGTGAACAGCGTCAGAGACTGACCCGGAAGAGAAGAAATTGTTGAATATGTTGAATAAAGTCAACATTTTTGTTTGTTTTTTGCGCACAAAAAGTATTCTCAACGCTACATAACATTAAGGTTGAATCACTGTAGTCACATGGACTATTTTAATGATGTTTTTACTACCTTTCTGGTCCTTGAAAGTGGTAATAGCGTTGCAGTCTTTGGGGGTGGTCAGAAAGCATTTGTGTTCTGAAGATGAACAAAGGTCTTACGGGTTTGGAATGACATGAGGGTAAGTAATTAATGACAAAAATTTAATTTTTAGGTGAACTAACCATTTAAACATTTTAATTACAGGTTTGAGACTAGCTTCTCAAATAAAACTAAACATTTTTCATTATTTAAAAAATGATGTATAATTATAAATATAGAAATATATTTTTAAATACATTCAATTATGCACTTTTTCAAAAACATTAAATAATCTTACCGACCCCAAACTTTTGAACAGTAGTATATAATTTTTTGCTTATTTAAGTTAACATGATCCCCTTTTGGTTCATTGTTCAGGTTTCCTGGAGAAAAACCGAGACAGCCTCCACAGTGACATCATCCAACTTGTGCACTCATCCAAAAACAAGTTCATCAAGCAGATCTTCCAAGCTGATGTTGCTATGGTGATGCCCTTTTCCAATACTGAATCCATATTTGCTCAGCATTAAAATGCTCACGACATGCCAACGAGGCCGCACATCTCTGAGGGCCAAATGCTGGCCATTCAGGTTTATGTGAGGGTTGCATCTTAAAAGCCAAGGCATGTACTAGCATAATTGCCCTTGGAAAAAACACTGTGAATAAAAGAATTGACTGTCTACAAATAAGTGAAATTTAGACTAAGGCTTTAACATGACTTTATGTGACAGTGTCAGCACAGTCTGACTAACTCTGCTGATGTAACTCACTCTCTCTGTGGTGATGTCAGCCCTAATCTCTCCTGGCTGATTCTCAGCAGACTTGGCTAACAGCAGTCAATTCTCTCTCTCTCTCTCTCTCTCTCTCTCTCTCTCTCTCTCTCTCTCTGCATTCCTCCATCTGTCTCTCAATCTTTTACCTTATTTTTGGCCTCAGTTTCTATGTGGTTATTTGGAGCCCACTGCATCCCTTCAAAAGGTAATCAATGGCGTGGTTTGTGTCCCTCTCAGACTCCTATTAAACTACACTTTCTCAAAAGTCCCTTGCGAAACCCATTCCTGTGTTTTTTTTTCTCCTTTGAAAATGGTTTCTGTTGAAGTAGTCTGTAAGGGCGCGCTGACAGAATAATTTAATAGCTCTAACAGTGGCATTATTCTCCAGATGAATTGAGTAAAAAGCAAGTCATCACAGAGAGATTCTGTTTCAAGTTAGATGCAGCTTGTTCTCATTGGTGTTTTTCAGCATTAATTTGAGTGTTTGGTTGTTGTTTTTTTTGCAAGAGAAATTCCATTTACTCATTTTCCTGGCGCTGGGCGAAGGTTGAAAAAGAGGGAAACTACTAGATTACTTTTTTTCTTCACAATGCCTTCTTAAAGCATTTGCTTGTAAAGCATTGGGAATAACAGCAAGAGAAGGGGTAGATAGAGGATACAAGCAAACAATGAAAATCCAGAAGAAACGTGATGAGCGAGGGAGAAAGTATGAAAGAATGACATTTATTAGAGGCAGGAAAGAAAGGAGAAATGATTGGACCAAAAAAGAACACAGAAAGGTGAATTAGTGCCGTTGTGATATGCATAGTATGGGCATTTGTTATAGCTTTGTGTGAAGTGTGTATTCGTGTGTATGTGGCAGTAAAGGTCCTCTTAATTTTCTGTGAAGTTAATGGGAGAATTTCTGTGTTTTCAGGGAATGGAGACAAGGAAGCGCTCCCCGACTCTAAGCAGTCAGTTTAAGCGCTCGCTCGAGCTGCTCATGAGGACTCTGAGCGTGTGTCAGCCTTTCTTTGTACGCTGTATCAAACCCAATGAGCTCAAAAAGCCCATGGTGAGTCAATTCATTTTTCTTTGAGAAATGAAAAGATGTAGACTTTAAAAACAGGGCTTAACAATAATGATGACGTGAAGGCCTATGGCCAGGTTCAAGTCTGTTAACAGATGTTTCAATTATTAGTATTATTAGTAATAATTAGTAGCCCTATTAGTAGCCTATATCTCACATCCATTAATCATGTAAATGTGTTTTTGTGCCTTACAAACTAAAACATTTGGCTTTCTATAATGTATGAAATAATGATGTTGCGAATTCTGCTGAACTATATAGTTTCTAGTGTTGTCATGCCATTATTATGCAGCTGTATAATTTCCAGCTTTTAGAACTCTAAACATTTATTTATTTGTATTTTTAATTTTTTTTACAACCACCCTACATACGACAAGTGGTTTGGTTTAGATTTTATTTGTATTAATGGATTTATATATTCTTGTTTTAAGCATAAAGCTAGTTCGATTGTGTTAGGTTTATTACAAAAGAAAATGCCAATTTGGGTAAAAAATAAATGTTATATAGGTTACACTTTATTTTACAGTATGTGCACTTACAGTGTACTTACCCAAGAAAGTACTGGTAATTTACGGTAACTATAATAAGTACATAGTATGTACACGTGGAACAGGACTGTAAAATAAAGTGGCATTATATATGTTAAGATAAAAAAGATATATTGTGTAAATAGAATTTCTAATCCTGGTTTTGCTTATCAGAAAAAAATGTGAGCCCTCGTTACCAGCCCTCGTTCTCTCCTCTGCAGATGTTTGATAGTGGACTATGTGTGAGGCAGTTACGCTACTCCGGGATGATGGAGACTATCCGCATACGCAGAGCTGGATATCCCATACGCTACACATTTGCTGAGTTTGTGGACCGTTATCGGGTCCTTATGCCTGGGGTCAAACCAGCCTTCAAACAGGCGAGTCTAAAGCGTGACTGTTACTGCAGTCAACAGATGTGACTTGCAGGTCTGGAGTATGTTGTTTGCTTGACAGCTCTTTTAAAAGCTTCTTTTTTTTTGCAGTCTGTTAGAATTGCCTTCTGTTGGTATTATTCGACAAGTGCTGACAATTTGCTATAAGGAGGTAGCTTTGAATCTCTGTCCTCTTACAGGAAGATCTGCGAGGGACCTCTCAACGCATTGTTGTTTCAGTTCTGCAGAAAGATGATGACTGGCAGATGGGAAAGACAAAAATCTTTCTGAAGGTTTGCCACAAATAAGCAAAAAAAAGAAAGAAGATTTTGCTGTGTTTTAGAATTGTGACAAATGCTATACTTGGTCTATATTTGCTGTAGGATCATCATGACATGCAGCTGGAAATTGAAAGAGATAAAACCATTACTGACAAAGTCATTTTCATCCAGAAGGCTGTGAGAGGTGTGAAAGCGAGGTACGAGAAAAAGAAAGAGTGAAGAAGAGCGGGCCCAAAATACATATAAAGTCTGAAATGTATCTGTCTGTTTTGTTTACCAGAACTAACTTCCTGAAGATTAGAAGGGCTGTGACATTAATCCAGCGAATATGGAGAGGCTACATCTCCAGAAAGAACTATGCTGTGGTGAGTTTGTGAAAACTAAGCAGACAGAATCTGTTCTGAGGTTTTTGTCTGATTGTAATTATGCCTTCTTTCCAGATGCGTGTAGGTTTCCTGCGGCTTCAGGCCTTGTACAGGTCCCGGAAGCTGTACCTGGCGTATCAAGCGGCCAGGAAACGCATCACTCTGCTCCAGGCCTGGTGCCGTGGATTCCTGGTGCGCCGGACTTTCTCCGAGCGCTTCCATGCGGTCCTGATCATCCAGGCTTATGCACGAGGAATGATAGCTCGAAGACTCTGCAAGCATCTCAAACTGGAGGTAAATCTGTAGTAAATCTGTATCTATCATCTGTCTGTCTGTATATCTATCTATCTATCAATCACCTTTCTGTCTGTCTGTCTGTCTATCTATCATCCATAGGCGTCGATTTCGGTGGGGACGGTGGTGGGTACGCGTCCCCACCAGATTTTGTCATGAGTCATTTTGTACCCACCACTTTTGGAAACATTGAGGCACGGATGTACCTAATACAAATAAAACATCTCCAGTTAACTACCAGAGCATTCATTTAGTTCGCTCTTAAACAAGAGATCTAGCGCTAAAATGTTTTGTTTTTGAACTCATGCAAGCTGAGTGCTCGTGTCCGCTGCTATCAGTGTCATGGATACAGTGTTCTCTTGTGGCTCGCGCAGTCTTCACTCGGACGCGCGCTTCAATCTATCGCCGTTGCGGAGACTCTCTATTCATTCTGGTGAAATCACAAAATAAAATGCACACAAACGTGTCCCTGCTTGATATAGACTGTAACCAATGATGAACATATTCAGTTTTGATGAGAGAAAAAAAAAACTATACTAGTGCGGATTAGAACCTGTAACCTCTGACACGCTTGGCAAAAGATCTACGACTAGACCATTTAAGAACTCAAACAACATTAGCGGATCGAATGATTTATTTGCGGGTTGAGCAGAGAGGCTGCACAGTTTATGAAGGTAAAAGAGTAGCAAAACTCGAGAGCACGTAGATGTGAATTTGAGAACTTGTACAATATATATTCGTACTTGTATGTGAACATTTACACTCACAGCTCCGATGTGAAAACCTGTAAAATAAAAATCTAAACTTGAACGCTGAGATTTGCACTCGCAGACAATAGTCACAAACCTGTATTCTGAATCTGAAGCTGCAGACAAGTAGTCACAAATGTGTAAAATGCCATTCACAAAGATACAATGACAGTCACAAACATGTAAAATATATTTGCACTTCTTCTAACATTCAAATTCGCAATACAACCTCAAATTGGCATTTGCAACTTCTCAAATCTGTCACTGCAAGTTCAAATTTCGCGCCTTGACTTTTGCTACTCTTTTCGCGATATATGAGGTGCAAAACTGATTTGTGCACTTGTAACGAGAGAGTGGCGAGAGAGAGGGGGGGGGGGGGGGGGAGCGGGGGTATTCAAAGGAGCCGTTTTATTGGTTGGCGCCTAGCCAATGAAATGGGACTTCTATTTTACGCGATGATGTCACGAAACCCGCCTCCTCCTGGATGTTCTGAAACGCTAACATGGCTTAATGCATTAGACTGATATTAAAAGACATAAATGATATTATCAAACTTAGTAAACACCATATTAATAATGTATACTACAGAAAAGCAGATGAGCACAGAATATGACGAAAGAAAGCAAATGTGTGTTCAGTGCAAATAAACCAGCTGCCTGTATTTTATTAATAATGCATAACGAATTGTGTGGGTTTTTTTATAACTGTTGGTCCATTAAGCCTCATTGAGCATTTTCTTGGTTTTCTATGAGAGGAAAATGCTTAACGTACAATTAAACGAGTTGCGTTCATATTCTGCTCAATTGCTTTTCTGTATGCTTTATTTATGGTGTTTCCTGAGTTTGGTCTTTTAATACCATTGTCTAAATTTAATGTGTTGTGTTCATATTCTGTGCTCATCTGCTTTTATGTAGTATACATTATTAGTATGGTGTTTACTAAGTTTGATAATATCATTCATTTCTTTTAAATCAGTCTAATAATGCATTAAGCCATGTTAGCGTTTCAGAACATCCACGAGGAGCCGGGTTTCGTGACATCATCGCCTAAAATAGAAGTCCTATTTCATTGGCTAGGCGCCAACCAATAAAACGGCTCCTTTGAATACCCCCGCTCCCGCACCCCTCTCTCTCGCCACTCTCTCGTTACAAGTGCACAAATCAGTTTTGCACCTCATATATCGCGAAAAGAGTAGCAAAAGTCAAGGCGCGAAATTTGAACTTGCAGTGACAGATTTGAGAAGTTGCAAATGCCAATTTGAGGTTGTATTGCGAATTTGAATGTTAGAAGAAGTGCAGATATATTTTACATGTTTGTGACTGTCATTGTATTTTTGTGAATGGCATTTTACACATTTGTGACTACTTGTCTGCAGCTTCAGATTCAGAATACAGGTTTGTGACTATTGTCTGCGAGTGCAAATCTCAGCGTTCACGTTCAGATTTTTATTTTACAGGTTTTCACATCGGAGCTGTTAGTGTAAATGTCCACATACAAGTACGAATATTTATTGTACAAGTTCTCAAATTCACATCTACGTGCTCTCGAGTTTTGCTACTCTTTTACCTTCATAACAGTTTGACAAGTTTGTACCCAGCACTTCTGAAAATGCACTTCCGAATGCGTCTCTGTCCCTAGCACATTTCAAACCAAACTGACGCCCGTGCTATCATCTGTCTGTCTGTCTATATATCTATCACTTTCTTTCTGTCTGTCTGTTTGTCTGTCTGTCTATCTATCATCTGTCTGTCTATGTATCACTTGTCTGTCTGTCTATCTATCTATCTATCAATTACCTTTCTGTCTGTCAGTCTTTTTTTCTGTTGCTCTATCTATCTGTCTATCTATCTATCATCATCTGTCTGTCTTTTTTTCTGTTGCTCCATCTATCTATCTATCTATTACTTGTCTGTCTATCTATCTATATATATATCATCTGTCTGTCTTTTTTCTGTTGCTCCACCTATCTATCTATCACTTGTCGGTCTATCTATCTATCTATCTATCTATCTATCTATCTGTCTGTCTTTTTCTGTTGATCTATCTATCTATCATCTGTCTGTCTGTCTTTCTTTTTTTCTGTTGCTCCATCTATCTATCTATCTATCTATCTGTCTATCTATCTATCACTTGTTCACACTCTCTCCGCTTAGAGGGAGCGTCGGTTAGAAGCCGAGCAGCAGCGTCTGGCTGAAGAGGAGGGTCTAAAGAACCAGATGACGGCACGCAGGGCTCGGGCAGAGGCAGCGAGGAAGCACCAGGAGCGTCTGGCCCAGCTCGACCGAGAGCAGGAGGAGAGAGAGCAGGCGGAGCGGAATGAGACACGGAGGAAAAAGGAGCTTCTGGAGCAGATGGAGAGAGAAAAACTGGAACCGGTCAACGACTCCGAAATGGTGGACAAGATGTTTGGATTCCTGGGCAATGCCAACTCCCTTCCCAACCTGGAGGGTGAAGCACCAGAAGGGTTTGAGGTACGGAACTTTGTAACTATTGATCTCTGTAATTAATAACTTAACTTGCCTGGATTGCATGTTATCTTAGTTTGCTTTTGTTTGGATGCAACAGGATCTAGAAAATGTTCCGAGACAGTTTGAGGAAGTCATTAATGAGCCTCTACCTCTTCCTGACGATGAAGAGGAAGACCTATCAGAGTATAAGTTTGCAAAGTTTGCTGCAACCTACTTCCAAGGAAATGCCACACACGTGTATACACGGCGACCACTGAAACAACCTTTGCTGTTTCATGAGGATGAAGGAGATCAGCTAGTAAGCTTTTTTTAATTTATTTAAAGCTGCAGTCCGTAACTTTTTTGGGTTAAAATTATCCAAAATAATGTTTTTAGCAAGTAGATAACCAGCCAGTGTTCAAAACTATCTGCTTGCCTTAGCTCGATTCTAAACGGTAAGACTGTAATAATGTTTTTAATTCCAGTGGTACTGGTGGATTTCCGCGGGAGATTCGAGCATGTCTTTGCATCATCATTATGTCACATCTGTACACATAAAGAAGGAGTATCGTCTAGTAGGCTATGTTGCGTGTGAGGATGTTGGAGGTGGAGATTTATAGCCTTTTCTCACAGCACTTGATATAATTAAACTTATCAATTTGATGGCGGATCCAGAGAGGTTCAAACGACAATCACCAGTGACAACTGGAGATTCACCCGTTGTAAAATGCAAAAGACTTCGGAGTGGCTACAGAAAAAAGAGACTGCAACCGGACCCATGCGAAAACAAGGATAAATAAACGATCGTTAAATTTAATCAGCGTGATTTACTGCAATGCTTTTTTTCCCTTAGTTGTTCAGAACAAAAGTGGATGTTACTTACTTGTTCAGATGACATTTTCCGGTGAAAATTCTTATGTTGGTCATACTTCCAAAAAGTAAAAAGTAAAATCTGTGATTCCGAATGACATCTCCTCAAAACATTGGATTCATCCGCGCTGTGCCGTACCGAGGCACAACCCACGTAAAGTTGATAATTCCGCGAATAACTGCAATTGCAGATTTCGAACAGAGATGGCGACAAAGAGGAAAAACTACAGACTGCAGCTTTAAAGTTATTAGTTATAATAATAATAATGTAGATTATTAGATGTCAGTGTCTTTGCTTACAGGTTTACTGTATAATATTTAAGCTGTGTAGCCCATATCATATTATGGTTCGTTTGTGTCTTTAGGCTGCTCTAGCTGTATGGATCACTGTGTTGAGGTTTATGGGAGATCTCCCTGAACCCAAATACCATATCAGCATTAGTGACGGCACTGAGAAGATTCCAGTTATGACTAAAATCTATGAGACGTTGGGGAAGAGGACCTACAAAAGGGAGCTGCAGGCCCTGCAGGTGGATGAGGAGGTGAGACAAGTCAGGTGGTGGGTGCAGTGAAAATAAAAATTAATAGACACATAATCAATATTACTTATTTTTACATATAAAAATGTTCTTTTATATTAAGTTGTATAAAAGTCCAGGTATTATGAACACGAATTAATAATGAACAAAAGTTTATTTATAAATTAACATTAACCTAGACTAGTACAAACTAAAAAAACACTGTTCTTCATTAGTTAATGACATCCACGACATATTAATGTAATGTAATGACATGATAATGTTAACAAGATCAAGCCTTGCTGTAAAGTGTTACCGATGTGATGTATGAAAGTTTTCTTCATTGTTCCCAGAGTTCCACTTCTGACATCCAGAAGAGGAACAGTGTACGGCATAAGCTGGTGTCCCTCACATTAAAGAAGAAAACAAAGATCACAGAGGAGGTCTGTAGCAAAGAAACCATTACATTTCCTTATAATTGAAGTAATTTCTGTGCCTCTAGTGACACCAAACACTAATGCATTATAAAAACTGTCTTCAAAGTTTAAACACTCCCCCTGTCTGCCAGTCGAATAAATAGTCCTAACCCCGTATGGTATTGGTTGGAATCAACCTAATAACGGTTTACTTAGACTTGTCTCTGCATACATTATCATTTAAAACTCTAAGGTCGGTAAGATTTTTTATATGTATTTGAAAGTTTTTTAATCTCCAAGGCGTCTTCAGTGTAACATGATCCTTCGAAAATCAGTCTAATAAGTTGATTTACTGCTTAAGAAAATTTCATATTATTAACAATGTTGGAAACAGTTGTGCTTTTTAATATTTTTTGTGGAAACTGTGATTAAAAAAAAAGTTATTTGAAATAGAAATCTTTTGTAACATTAAAGATGTCTTTACTGTTTTACTGGGTTACTGTTTATCCCTGCTAAATAAAAGTAAACGTGTATAAAAGTGTATTCCTCCATCTGTTAGGTGACCAGACGGCTTACAGACAGTGATTACAGTCTACGGGGAAACAGCATGCTGGAAGACCGACCCACCTCCAATTTAGAGAAGCTCCACTTCATCATTGGCAATGGGATTTTACGCCCTGCTCTCAGGTCATTACGTGGCAAATGCATTATTGTTGATGTGCTTGTGACTGTTGAACATACATTGTATCTGAATTGTATTGCATCTGGGTTTGTTTCCTCTCTCAGAGATGAGATCTACTGTCAGATCTGTAAACAGCTGAGCCAGAACACATCCAAAAGCAGCCATGCACGCGGCTGGATCCTGCTGTCCCTCTGTGTGGGCTGCTTTGCTCCTTCAGAAAAATTTGTCAAAGTAAAAAGAAAACACGTCATTTTTATTTTTGCATTCGGCAGCAGGAAATAAGATGTGCTACATTTTTAATTATCCTAATGATCCTGAATCAAAAAAATTCAGAACTCTTCATCCCATTTCATGTCTTTATCTGTATTTTCTTTAGTATCTGCGGACATTCATTACCAGTGGGCCGCCTGGCTATGCACCTTATTGTGAGGAGAGACTGAGAAGAACGTTTGTGAATAAAACAAGGACTCAGCCTCCTTCTTGGCTTGAGCTGCAGGTATTTTAGGACCCACAAAAGCCATTAGAGATCGCTTTGGGAAAATTAATCGGAAAAAAATATGAGTAATTTGACTGGATTTCTTTTTCTTTCCTCCTCCAGGCCACTAAATCTAAGAAACCCATCATGTTACCAGTGACCTTTATGGACAGCACCACTAAGACCCTGCTGACTGACTCCGCCACCACAGCTGAAGAGCTCTGCAATGCTCTGTCTGACAAAATCGGCCTGAAGGATCGCTTTGGCTTCTCCTTATACATTGCTCTTTTTGATAAGGTACATTAATGCACACTCAGACTTTTCACAGTCATTACTCCAGTCTTCAGTGTCACATGATCCTTCAGAAATCATTCTAATATACTGATATGGCTCTCAAGAAACATTTAGAAAATAGAAAGTAACATTTTAAATGTGTTTACTGTCACTAATTTAATGCATCCTTCCTGAGTAAGAAGGATGCATTCAAAAACCAACAAAAAAATTTACTGACCCCAAACTTTTGAATGTGTCCTCATATTCATATTTATTTGGTCATCCTCCTCAGGTTTCATCCCTGGGCAGTGGGAAGGATCATGTGATGGATGCCGTGTCACAGTGTGAGCAGTACGCTAAAGAGCAGGGTGCTCAGGAGCGCAACGCCCCCTGGAGGCTATTCTTCAGGAAGGAAATCTTCACGCCCTGGCACAACCCTGCCGAGGACAGCGTGGCCACTAACCTCATATACCAGCAAATCGTGCGCGGGGTCAAATTCGGAGAGTACCGCTGTGATAGGGTCAGAGCTGTTGTGTGAATATTTCACATTGCCTTATGTAAATTAAATGACTTGCATTAACCAAGCGTATGCATGTGCACTGTCATCTTAGGAGGAGGACCTGGCCGAGCTAGCCTCTCAGCAGTACTATGTGGACTATGGGTCAGAGGTTCTACCAGACCGTCTTCTGAGTCTTATTCCATCCTACATCCCGGACCGTGAAATTACTCCCTCCAAGACAGTGGATAAATGGTCTCAAATGATCATAGCAACTCTCATAAAGGTATACATATATAGTTTCAACACATCATTTTTTTGTTGGGTTAATTGCAATTGTTTTGTAAACCATTATATTATGTTATATTATATTAAAATAATTATTATATTTAGTGCTGTTTAATATTTAAGACTGAGAGGATACTCAACAAAACGGCCATTTTGGCATAATTTTGTATGTTTTTGTCCTTTCAATCGCTATCTGATGTGGCTTTCTGTGCGCATAAGTCGCATGTGTGTCACAGACTCGCGCACCAGTAAATCACGCATTCTCTTTTGTGTCTTATTGCGCCTAAATGGTTTAAAAGCATTTGTTTGAATAAGAGCATGATCATATAATGTAATGCTAGCCAAAGTATGATGGGAAAAAAAACGGATGCTGCGTTAATTGCGTTAAATATTTTTAACGTGTTAAACTGGAAAAAAATTAACAGCATGCGTTAACTCATTAATTTTGACAGCAATAATTATATTATGCAGTTTCCACTACTAGCATTTAATCAGTTAAGACCTGATTGCATATCATTCATATGATAAGTATGCAAATAAGTATAATCAAACATACTGTGGCATGATTGAAATAATTAATATAATTGAAAAATATGATATTTTGAAGTTAGATTTAATAACAATGAATAATTTTGGTAGTTTTCATGGTTGTAATAGCATACTTAGAATTAGGAATAATATTTTAAAAATAAGCCAAGGAAAAAACGACTAATCTGGGTTGATAATCTGAATATTTGGTGGTTCTACGATGTCTATGTTGTTAAAGCCCTAGTATTTTGTGCTTGACGTGGAAAAATGCTAATAAAAAAAAATTTAAACACAAAATTAAAAAAATCCTAATATTATACACAATTTGTCACCACATCCTGAGAATGGTATCACAATTACATGATAGAAAAGCATAGATAACTAAACACATCTATTATTAACCTTTTCATTATAAGTAAACTTACAGAACTCCACTGTCAGCACATATCTGCACCTAAGTCTTTATTAATGTCAGGCTGTGTCTGACTCACCTCGCGGTACGTTCTCAAGGTCGACAGTCTCATTATCTTACAGCAGTGCCCTTCATTTCCACCCAGCACTAATATAATCTCATTAACTCTCTGATCTGAAGTGTGTGCATGGACGACCTTCTGCTGTCTGCCGTAATCAGGACCCTGAATGTCATTTCTTTCAACCTCACTTAGTGGTCACTGTCTTGTTATGGATTTGTAGGTTAGGTCAGCACTGTCGTCTGTTGAGATTTGATTGACCATTCTTGTGAGACCATTAATCACATGTTTCTTCTCTCAAGGGTGAAGGCCGTTTTAATTACCCTTCTGCCTCTCATAGGCTAAAGTGATGGACATGAATGTTTAAAAAATGCTGGGGATCAATTTTATGGATCGTCCTAGCTGTGTAGTAATGCATGAGTTTTTTTACATTTTCTGCTTATAAGCATGTGACGAGAGCAAAGGTAATCGCCTCGGAGGTAATCACCGATATTGTGTTGCGCTGAGAGCAAGATATTGACGATTGCATCTCCACAGGGAATCTACACGCAGAAGAAGTTTGACTCGCAGAGAGTGAAGGAAGAGGTGGTGGATTTCGCTCGATTTAAGTGGCCTTTGCTTTTTTCACGCTTCTATGAGGCCTTCAAATTTTCAGGTAAGACTTAAAGAGAATACCGTAGTTCACCCAAAAATAAAACTCAAGTCAGTGAGTTGAATAGATCTCTGTCAGGATTGCGAACAAATCATTCAGACCAGTTTTGTGAACTGAATCATTGGTTTGAATTAAAAGATCTGACTCAGTTCATTCACAAATTGAATGTACGTCACTATCAAGACTTTAAGGAGAACTAGGGCAGATATATTTATATATTATTGTTAATATATTGTTATTTATTGTTTATATAGTTGTTTATATAGTTTAGTTTTGTATAATTTACTGGTTATCTATTAAAATTATAATAGTTATCTACAATAGCAATTACAAATTACAATTACAAACATGCTATTACATGATGGAAATAATGTGGCATTTTAGAGTCTGTTTTAAAAATAAAAATATCTTTTGGTAGTTTGCAAGGCTGTAATAGCATATTTTGTATTGTGAATAATATTTTAACAATTAGCTACTGAAAAAAAAAAACACTTCTGTTTTGGCAATCTAAATATTTAGCGGTTCTCCAATGTCTGTGGTGGTTGTGGTCCTGGTCCTTTGGGCTTGAGGTGGAAAAATGATAAAAATTAACACAAAATAATTTTAAGCCACAAAAATGGCACCATTTCCTGAGAATGGGTTCACAATTATTTGATAGAAGAGTTTGTATTCCTATTCATTTCAAGTCCAGATATTAAGATGACTTAAATTTAAGTCTGTTCATCAGCTTTGAATATCAATGTCAAATATAACAGACATTTTGTATGAGCTTTATAAAGCTCCAGTCTCCATTCTTTGTAATTGCATGGAAAAAAAGTGACTGGTATGTTATTCCAAATTTCTTCATTTGTGTTCCATGGAAGAAATTCCTGTTGGGGGAATTATTCTATTAAGTTATTCTTTAAATCATATTTTAAATAATCATTTGGACATATTGATCTGATAAAGTGTGGTGAAGCTAAATCATTCTTTCTGGGGGGTTTTCACAGGGCCTAGTCTCCCAAAGAATGATGTTATAGTGGCAGTGAACTGGACTGGAGTTTACTTTGTAGATGAGCAGGAGCAGGTCCTTCTGGACCTTTCTTTCCCAGAGATCACTGCAGTCTCCAGCAGCAGGTGCAGTAGCCTATCGAACCAAACTTACTTCATTTCATGTAAGTGTTCTCTATATTGACATTTTAACTTGTGGATGCAGAGGTGGAAAGCTTCAAGGACAGAGCTTCACTCTGGCTACCATTAAAGGAGACGAGTACACCTTCACATCCAACAATGCCGAAGACATCCGTGACCTGGTTGTCACCTTTTTAGAGGGTCTGCGTTCCCGTTCAAAGTTTGTGGTGGCCCTGATGGACAGCCATTACCCCGGTTAGCACACATTGACCATATAGGAGTTGAGTTTATAACCACTGAATTTGATAAGACAGCCCGGCAAAAAACATCTTGTTTCTGTTTGTTTTCCCAGCTGGGCAAGACTCTTCGTTCCTGAGATTCTCAAAGGGAGATCTGATTTTTCTGGATGAGCAGAATGGAGAGCAGGTCATGACTTCAGGTTGGGCTCATGGGGTCAATGACAGAACCAAGAAGAGAGGAGACTTCCCTGCAGACAGTGTCTATGTGCTGCCCACTATCACCAGGCCACAGTATGATATTGTGGTCAGTGTTTTATTATTCAATACATTATTTGGACATTCTCAGAAAAAAGTGTGCTGTTAAAGGAACAACTTTGTACCTTATTTACCCATAAACGATTCATAGTAGTACCTTAAAGAATGAACTGGTTTGACAATATTTAGAACAAAATTTGGAAACAGCTTGCCAAAGATTTTTATTTCTTGTTCAGTCCATCAAGGTCAAACGCAAGTAAAAACATACTGAAGAGCTGCTTTATAGTAGAAATTAAAGTTGTAATTCTTGCGACAAAGACACAGTTTTTTCATGTGCTCCTTGCTTTAAACAATCTATTGTATAAAGTGATAAGTAAATAAATGTGACGTGACATTACTAGAGTGCCAAACTGCAGAGCTGATGCAAACATATCCACATCACAATGATCAGATGCTTTTTTCAGCTGTTGCTTTCTCGTCGCTATCATTTTTGTTGTTTATTTTGTTATTGAGAGAAAAAATGCACAGCTCATATTTACATATTTATCTAAACACCACTCCCATGGTACGTGGGTGGCATCACTAACAGTCTACCATTGCTCAGATATTTTTTATTTCTTTTTACACCTAAGCAAAGAATGAAAAAGACCTTTGCCATAAGTATATTGGGTACATATTACTACCCTAAGGTGCTGACATGCTCCTTTTTGGAGTAGATAAGGTACAAAGTTGTCCCTTTAAGGGTTTTTTTCTGACGGTGTATTATAATTACCTTGGAAAACCAATATGCCACATATTTAAACTAAAGAAGGACTTGCAATATTGAATAACCACTGGACCATCTCATTTCTGTTTCTTACAGACATTGATTACCATGTCACCAGACCAGCGTAAGGACTCCATAAAGTTGTCTGATCAGAATCTGTTGGAAAGTGGAGAGAGGGTTCAGCCGCACACTCTAGAGGAATTCTCCTACGATCACTTCAGGTGCTTGAACGCTCTTCAGAACCTTTCCACCCTTTGCTGTGTCCGAATGGAAAAGTACTGTTTTTAAAGGTTTATTATATTAAAAGGTTTATTATATTACTAAAGGGTACGAGGGTCAGATACCAAACTATCAGTATCAACATCTTGCCAATAACATCGAAGGATTAATTAAACTCACAGCATGCTTAAAATGATCAATATCTTTTAAATATTAGCTGTATTGACTCACCACACCTATGATTGTATTTCATCATTTTCCACACTAATTTTTTGTTTAATTCTGGATTTATTACCTTTCTGGGTCCTTTCCATCCTCTAGACCCCCTTCAAAGAGCACACTGAGTCGTGTGATCATCAATAAAGGCAGAGGAAAGGATAAAATGTGGTGTTGCACCAGAGAACCGCTCAAACAGCCTTTGCTGAAAAAAGTCCTCAACCATGAAGAGCTGTCCCAGGATGCCTGCCAGGCTTTCATTAATATCCTTTACAGTTAATAGTATTACCTTTATAACATTTTGAATGTCTAACTGCATTTCCCTCATTTTGACCCTTGACTCTGTCGTACCTATCATGAAGTACATGGGCGACTACCCCTCGAAGAGAAGCCGTTCGGTCAATGAGCTCACTGATCAGATCTTTGAGGGCGCTTTGAAGGCTGAACCTCTGAAGGACGAGATCTTCTGTCAGATCATCAAGCAACTGACCGAGAATCATGTTAAGTAGGTTTTTTTCCAGCTAAAGCTGGAATCTCATTTACACAATTGGGTTTTATTGCTTATCTGCACAGAAAAAGCTAAATTAGGATAATACACAGCTGGAACTCTCCATAAAAGGGATTTAGCATATTATTATTATTGTTATTATTGTAACTATTATTATTATACACTTCCCAGCCAAAAAAAGCTTCTGTTTGGATATGAATTGGCAAATGCTTAAGAGTCATTTAAGAGGTGGATCATTATTGCAGTGATTATTATGTTTCTAGCTTGTTATATGTTTGACAACAGTTCTTCTAACCCTAATCGATGGTGTGTAACTTTTCATTTCTTAAACAACCATGGAAGACACATCATGGCCATATTCCAGGATGACAAAGCCAAGATTCATCAGACTCAAATAGTGAAAGAATGGCTAGGAGGGAGCATGAAGAATCATTTTCACACTTGAATTGGCAGCTCCTTAACCAGCTCCAGACCTGAAATTCATTGAAAGTCTTTGGGATGTGTGGAGCGCTTGACTCTTGCATCGTCAATACAAGATCTTGACCAAAAATTGATGCACCTCTTAATAACATTACAACATTTATTTCCACCTAGAGGTGCATCAATTTGCAAGCAAGAAACACAATAATCACAGCTATAATGATCTTAGACTCTTAAGCATTTGCCTATTTAAATCCAAACAGCGACTTGTTTTTTTTGGCCCGGCAGTGTATAATAAATATTTTAGGATTTAAATAATAATATTATATTACTAATATTTGTATGTAACTGATATATATATATATATATATATATATATACACACACACATATATATATATATATTTTTTTTTTTTTTTTTTTATTATTATTATATCTAATATACTTTCATATTATTATTAAAACAAAACATTTAAATATATACAACAGCTATTATTATTGTTATTAGTATAAATATACACATTTTATAATTTAACGAATAGTTGTAAAATATATATATATATAATTACAAATTATTTACATATATACATAATTTTTAATATATATCATTTTTATGTTTTTATATAAATATTATTTTATAAAATTATTATTATTAATATTATTAAAATTATAACTTGTTGATATTTTTTTATAAAGTACTGTATATCATTTGAGTTTAACACATCGCATGTTTCTAAGGTGACTTTTGCGTATGTGTGATGTTATTTTAAATATTATCTAAAACATACTTGCAAATGTACTGATAAATTGGCTGTGCATGAAAATATTTGCTCACTCACAGGTTACACACAGTTAGTGAATGAGACCCATTACTGTGAAAACAATTAATGTGGCTGATAAATCTGTAACAGTCTGTCCACTAGTGGTTAGCCTGTAAATGACCAAAGCTGCTTTATTTTGTCAGCATTACTTGTTCTGTGTGTTCAGATACAGTGAGGAGAAGGGCTGGGAGCTGCTCTGGCTCTGCACTGGGCTTTTCCCTCCCAGTAACATGCTGCTTCCTCATGTCCAAAAGTTCCTGCAGTCCAAGAAACATCATCCAGTCGCGCCAGACTGCATGCAGAGACTGCAGAAAGCCTTGCGGTAACTCTAACAGAACATACATACCCTCATCTCGAATGTTGCATAGATTCCCTTCCAACATTTTTCTCTTGACGGACAGAAATGGATCCAGAAAGTATCCTCCTCACCTTGTAGAAGTGGAAGCCATTCAGCACAAAACTACCCAGATCTTTCACAAAGTGTACTTCCCTGATGACACTGATGAGGTGAGTTTTTATGTTAACTCTAGGTGTGTGTCTGCTACCTGTACCGTACGTTGTTTCCAATCTCCTGTGGTGGTAATATTCTCTTTCTCTCTCTCATGCCCGGCTGTTTATTTATGCATGAGGAAACGGAGAGAACGCCCCGTTGTGCTCTGACCTCATTTGAATCCTCCATGCTCAGAGTTATGTGGTGCTGCAGGAGAAAACGGCATAGTGAATAGACTTAGAACTCCAGAGACTCACGTCTTTTTTGGATTAAATATAGTTGAAATATTATGGCCTGCACAGTTTTATATAAAAAAAAATATAAGTAGACATGGAATGTAATTCACAATGCAATATAACAAACACCAAATACATAGTTTAGCTACGTATATATGAATCAACGAGGATGGATGGATGGATGTGCAATAGAAGCATTTACACAAGTGGTCTCGGTCCCCAAAATGAATTTCCCCCATAACCCATTGACTGAAACAGTGTCTTTTATTTTCTACTATCCTTTTTTAAAGGCTTTTGAGGTTGAATCAAGCACAAAAGCCAAAGATTTCTGTCTGAACATCGCTGGCAGAATGATGCTCCAATCCTCTGAGGGCTTCAGCCTGTTTGTCAAAATTTCTGACAAGGTGAGGTTACAAAGGTGTCAGATGTCTGTTCAGATGAAATGAAGATGTTCTGTGGGAGTTTATGACACTTAATAACTCTTTTTTTAGTTTTACTAAATTTTTTACGTCACAGCTTTTTCCTCTCAAAACACATCCCCTGTTGTCAGCAGTTATTCATCAGTGCGCGTGTATTATTAATGTAGGATGTCTTATCAGTACTGGCTTAAAACGTTTCAGGTGATCAGTGTGCCAGAAGGAGATTTCTTCTTCGACTTTGTTCGACATCTGACAGACTGGATTAAAAAAGCCAGAGCTGTGAAAGATGGTGATTTATGTTTATTGTTCATAAAAATGATCAATAATTTGAGTGTAAAAACCATGAGAGGTGTTAATGCTTCTGTTCGTTCTGTAGGCACAGTGCCTTCACTGACCTATCAAGTGTTTTACATGAAGAAACTGTGGACCAACACCATTCCAGGCAAAGATCCCATGGCCGACTCCATTTTCCATTTCTTCCAGGTGGAAATCTCTCTCTCTCTCTCTCTGTACTCAATCTGTGCATACAGGCTCACTTTCAAACATATCACACTCTTGCTTCCTCATAAACTCTTCTTCAGGAGCTCCCAAAGTACCTGCGTGGCTACCACAAGTGCTGTCTTGAAGAGGCTTTCCAGCTGGCTGCGCTGATTTACAGGGTGAGGTTTGAGGAGGACAAATCACAGTTTCTCAACTTCACCAAGATGCTGAAGGAGTTCGTTCCTCAGGATCTGATCCGTCAGCTCTCACCCGACGACTGGAAACGGGTGAGTGAGCAACGCTGGTCCTACTTCAAACGTTCATTTATGACAAGGAAATGCTGTGAATGTGCTTGTCTTTGTTTCTTCTGCAGCCTGTAGTCACATACTTCAATACCCATGCAGGGAAATCTCGAGAGGAAGCAAAACTGATGTTTCTAGAAATCATTTATAAGTGGCCAACTTTTGGATCTGCCTTTTTTGAAGTCAAGGCAAGTTTGTCACAATATGATGCAATGTTGATTTACCTAAATGTCGGGCAAACAAAATTACATTTTTCTCAATTATAGTATTTGATTTGTTATTTTTTTGTAAAATTAACTACATCTGGCTTGATGATGTTTGATATTCGTCCACAGCAATCCTCAGATACAAATTTCCCAGAAGTCCTTTTGATAGCGATCAACAAACTTGGTGTTACTCTCATTGACCCGAAAACAAAGGTAGGTTTACACACTGCCCAGAATAATGTAAGGTAAATAAGCGGTATCTTTAATATATTGTCATTTTAGCCTAAAGTGCAAACTTTACTGCATATACTACTGTTCAAGATTTTTTTTGTTTTTGAAATGTCTTATGGTTTATTTGATTAAAAAAGACTGTAAAAACAACAATATTGTGAAATATTACAAATTAAAAGAACTGTTTTAATTTTTTTATACATTTAAAATGTAATTTAGTTATATGATGGTAAAGCTGATTTTTCAGCATCATTACTCCAGTCGTCAGTGTCACATGATCCTTCAGAAATCATTCTAATATGATGATTTGGTGCTCAAGAAACATTTCTTCTTATCAATGTTGAAAACTTATTATCAATTTTTTGACTGTCACTTTAAAACAATTTAATGAGTCTTAATTGTGTATTAATGTGTATTAATTCCTTTAATTCCCTTTTTTACTGACCCCAAACTTTGGAATGGTTATTGTATGGAATTTAGTGTATTTTATTTGATCATTTTGCTCATTTAAATATTGATGTTAAACTTACGTTGCTGTGACAAAGCCAACTGCCATTTTTTCCTCATTTGCTTCAACAACAAAACTTTTATTATATACTTTTGTAAAAACCTTTTGGATATTGTTTGAATGGCATTTACTCATTTGTCTGCAGGACATTTTGGGCACACATCCCTTCACCAAAATCTCTAACTGGAGTAGTGGACATACCTATTTCCACATTACCATTGGTAACCTGGTTAGAGGCAGCAAACTGCTGTGTGAGACATCACTGGTGAGTCAGTCATCCCTTACTTCAGTGCTTCCCAACACTGTTCCTGGAGACACACCAACAGTACACATTTCAAACTCTTCCTATCAAACACACCTGATTCAACTCATCTGTTGATCAATCCTTTTCAGTTCTTGGAATATCTACTAATACGCTGATAAGGGAGACATCCAAAATGTGTTTTGTTGGTGTGCCTCCAGGAACAGGGTTGGGAAACACTGCCTTACATATAATACTGTGGTGGTACCATGATACAGTGATGGTCTCAGGTGGTAATACCATGGTACTCTTGTGACAAATGCTCCAGCTATTCCATTAAATTAGATTTATAATCATACTTTGCTGTGTGGTTAAATAATACAGTATTTTATCGTCCGACTATCCTCACTATTCACAGGGATACAAGATGGATGACCTTCTCACCTCTTACATCAGTCAGATGTTGACTACCATGACCAAGCAGCGCAGTTCACGTGGAAACCAGTAACACGAAAGGCTTGGAATAGGCAGTTTACAGACTTCTCACTATTTCTTAGATCCATAATTTTGATACATGAGAATAAACTGAATCTGCTTTTAGTGTTGTTACTTTTTCATACTGGAGCCTTAATTGTAAATTGCAAGTTTAATTTATTTTATAGCATTTCTCTGTATTTTAATGTCAATGATGGACATGTTTTATTGACAGTCAACAAACTTGTTGCCTTTAAGTTGTAGGCCCGTTTTTACTCTGACACCAAATTAAAAGTCAGTTAAGTCAGATCAGGTTCCTGATTTCAGTTATTCAATTTGTGGATGATTTGCACATCTCATTTTGCCAATTAAATGCATTATAAAGATTTAGAAATGTTGCAGTATTTGGGTTTCCTGCTTAGCTTAAGACTTCAACACTTGGTTCTCATCCTAGTCATTTTAAAGCACTTTTATTGGTACATAAATGTCATTTTACTAAATCAATAACAGCAACATTTAATTCAGTCTAAAAAGTTCCTCTCGTTACTTTTTCTGAATAGTATTTCTCTTCCTTTGTAAATCTTTGACCAGGTATTGCAGAGATATGTATTAAAATGTATTTTATAAATTAAATGATCAGTATATGTATATACATATACATATACATATATATATATATATATATATATATATATACACATATGGCCATAATCATTACTTTTTCTGCACAATATATTTAGGTTGAATCTTTAAACACAGTTTAATTTATTTATTCTTTTTTATATTATGCATTAATTGGTAACACTTTACAATAAGTTTTCATTAGTTAACATTAGTTAATTACATTAGTTAACATGAACTAAGAATGACCAATACTTTTACAGCATTTATTATTCTTAGTTCATGTTGATTTTCATTTAGTTAATGTCATTTAGTAATACATTATTACAATCAAATGTATTTGTTAACATTAGTAAATGAACTGTGAACTGAACTTACAATGAACGAGTGTGTTTTTATTAACTAACGTTAGCAAAGATGAATAAATACTGTAATGTACTGCTCATTGTTAGTTCATGTTAGTTAATATATTAACTAATGTTAACAAACGAGACCATATTGTAAAGTGTTACCCAATCATTTGTAGTTTGAAATTGGTCATTCTAATTGTATTATGTTGGAAGCTGCTGTTTATAAATATATATGAGATGGCTTGGCTATTTTAATGAGGTTCATGTCATTTGTTATTCTCATTGATCAATGATTTATGATCATATGATCAGTCATTTGACAATTCCCCTTGAATGTGAAACCCTATATTTTTAAAGTAGGTCTGTTCACTAAACACTAAAAAATAAGTATTAAATGTATTACTAAATAATAATAATAAATGTATTATTTATATACTGGTATTATAGTATTTATTAATATTTTGAATCCGCTTTTATTTTTATATTTTCATTTTGATTTAGTTTTAGTCATTTTTATGCACTTTTGTCATTGTTATTACTATTGTTTGCTTTTATTTTGCTTGAATTTATTTTTATTTAATTTTTTGTTTAAGTCATTTTAGGCCTTCAGGTTAAACATATTTTATTGCAGTTAGTTAGCCAAGGAACATTTCAAAAAAAAAAAAATCAGCTTTATTTCATTTAGCAAAAAACTATTTTTAATATTTTTTTATCAATAACAACACTATCTCTAGTTTGTGTAAGATTTTGTAGATTCTTGCCAAACTCAATGTACAACAATATACTCTTGCCAGAATTGAATCAGACTTCAAATAATAAAAATAACAAGATAGTAACAGTTTTCACATTTGAGTAAAAAGTATGTGATTTAATGAGAAAAAAATCAAAGAGCAAATATAAGTTTAAAAACTGAAAAACTAGATTACGGGCATCATGATTTCAGACAGACACGGATCATATTGCAATAACCAAAGAATCTTTACACTGACTAATATGTTGTGGCTTAATATTGATTTGGAATCCTACATTAAATTAGAACAAGACAAAAAGGACAAAACATTAGCACAACAATTATTTATGACTTCAGATTCTAACACAACTAGGGTCCTCTCTGGGAGTAATGTTTCAAACAAACCATGAAAATGATTTTAAATACGAAACATAAAACAAATGGATCCGCTAATATTTAAATGAAGGAAACATATTTTCATTCATGCTCGAAATGGAAACCTTTAAGAAAAGCCTGAGGCTTGTGAAATGCATTAACTCAAATGACAATCTAAAGTCAGAGGTGTAAGATCAGTCACTAGCATTTGTTAACTGTATGTATCCCATCATATCAGCTCACATGTCTGTCATAAGACATTTTGTGACAATTAGAATTTATAAAATTGTAAGGGTGATTTCAATGTACCACTTACCACTAAATTGGCTTAACTGAACATCAGTTAGTTGTTTTTTTAATATAAGGGGTTAAATATGAACCAACAGTTTTAATCAGGCTCTTCAGAGAGATGGTACCTGCTTCTCAGGGCTGCTCATGTTGGATAAAGACCACACATCATTCACCTCTGTTCATGGGAACATGAAACATGATCAGCCTCAGATTACTCTTCATTTATTTGCCTTAAAGGGTTAGTTCACCCAAAAATGAAAATTAAGTCATTAACCTCTCAGATTTAATCATAAATATCTTCATTTGTGTTCCGAAGACGAACGAAGGCCTTACGGGGTTGGTACAGCATGGGGGTGAGTAATTAATGACTTAATTTTCATTTTTGGGTGAACTAACCCTTTAAGTGGTTTACAATATCAAATGCCTCTTACCTGTCCTGAACTGTCTGTAGTACCCATGTTCAAGTAATGAACTGCTGTCCACACTGCGAGCCAACCCACGCTCCCTCCACCTGGAATACATCATGATTGACAGCCTACAAATTGCCTTTTGTATGGAGTACATAGTGCTTTTGGATTGAAGCTACATGTTCACAGTCAAAGTGAAATGATGTCAATTCTGTGCTCACACTCACCAGTTAAACACAAAAATAATTACAACCAGAAGAAGGGAAGTGATGTCAGTAAGAGTCCACATAAGCATGTACTCATCTGGTGTCTGAGAGAGAGAGAAAAACCACAGGAAAAAAATCCTGAATGAGAAGATGAACAAATCCCTGACAACTGTAGATGTGTGTCATTTACCAGGAGAAAGAGCGGTCTTTGCAGGTTCTTGAGGATGTGAACAGCATTCGTGGCGACAGAATGAGCCCCTGAACACCAGGCTAGAGAATACAGCCACGGCTCGCTGATCACGTACAGGTTGGTGCTGATGTTGGCAGCAGCGTATTCTCTGTTATTGATACAGGGTCACACACAATGCATGAGATTTATGTGTGACATATATTATATAGAGAATATTTGGGGTCTCGTATGCTCACCAAGTAACAGTAAAAACAGTAATATTGTGAAATATTATTCCAATTTAAAATAACTCTTTTCTATTTTTAATATATTTTAAAATGTAATTTATTCCTGTGATAGCAAAGCTACATTTTTGGCAATTACTCAAGTTTTCAGTGTCATTTGATCCTTGAGAAATCATTCTAATGTGCTGATTTGGTGCTCAGGAGATAGATGGCACATGGCACCCTTTAGCGTCAATATGAGACGCAGATATATGGCGCCTCCTAGTGGTCTAACCCTAACACTACCCCAGACCTAAACCTACCCATAACCGAAGCGTGTTATATTGACGCTAAAGGGTGCCATGTGCGTCAGTATATGACGCTTTGGGATGAGAATGCGTTGGATGGATAGATGAATAGATAGATAGAATGAAGTGTGGAATAGATTATATCTATAGTGTGCATCTTTTTTAGCTTATCTCTCGAACCTGATTTCTTTCTCTGACATGAAACTGTAATGGATGTTGAGTCTGGCTATGTGTCTGAGCTGAAGTTCCTCCACTGGTGCTTGTTCGCCTGTTGTCTGTTGTAAATTAGGGTCCATTTCTTGTACAAACTCCCTGAGCTCTGGAGGCAGCCACAGTACCTAGGTAAAAATGTAATAAACATATATATATATATATATATATATATATATATATATATATATATATATATTTTTTTTTTTTTTTTTTTTTTTTAAATCATAAAAACCACAATCTATACAAAAGTCACCTTTTAAACTTTCCCAAAATGCAACAATGTAATCGCACACCTGACTGGAGTGAATGGATGACTCGTTCTGGATGACGTCCAGGGTGCGGGATATCCAGGCATCTCTATAAGGGTGACCCCTGGGCGGCCGGTACAGATCAAAGATTACTAGTTTCCCATATTGAGCAGCCAAATCCAGAAAGGCCATCAGTGTGCACACAGACTGATTCTGAGCCTGTATGCGCTCATCTGCACTCAGAGATGAAGCTGTTCCAAAGGGGTCTTGCTGAGTGGGAAACAATAATAGGCCTACTCTTTGATTAATGTTTAAAGGTGGTTTTAAGCAACAATAAATATAATCTAGATAACAACTAATTCTTTTTGCAAGAGTAAAAAAGCTTCCCGCAGCCTAACAGAAAAGAACCAGGATCCAGCGTTGAGACTCTGCAGCTCTTTCCACGTAAACATGGCAGGTGAGGTGTGTGTCCAGTTAGGAAACACGTCTTTTACATTAGTTGTCCTGCGTAGGTTCTTATCGTGCATGAGGAAAGGAACTCCATCATAACTGCAGCAAGAGACAAAATGTTATAGAGGACTTTTTTCCATTTTAAAGGTGCTCTAAGCGATGCTGGGTGACGTCATTTCTTGTTGACATTCAAAGTATTGTCAAACAAAACGGAGGCTAGCTAAACCTTCCCTCCTCCTCATCCCGTCCCCTCCCCCTGTAGTTTTACTGATACTTCTTTCAAGGTGTAATGTCGCCAAGTGAGATAAATGCTTTCATATAATGCAAAAAAAAAAAATAGAAACATTACCAGAAAAACACGATAAAACGTTTCGCCACCTGAGGTTATAACTTTAGCTCCCATACCAGGACGCAATAATAGCAAGATAACGTTAGCTTCAAATGTAGTCAAAGTTGTCAATAGGCTATGAATGAACATTCAATTTCATAATAAATAGTTGGTGAAAACTATCATTCACACAAACTGTCGAGTCACTACTGTGAGTTTGCTTGATTATTTACAATAGAGATCGATAGCTAGCTGCTAGTAACCTATATGTTGTATTCACCAAAGTTAGCGCTGACTGCATTGTTCTAGCTAATTATATCCTTGTGTTTGTTAGGCGAACATGAAAGTCCATTTAGAAAAACCAAACTGGATTTACCCACCTGTCCAGCAAAAACAGAGCTAACGTTACCTGAATGTCGGATTGGAAGCCCTTCTGCCGGCGGAGTTCTCACCACCTTTCAAAGGCTTTTCCAGAGTAAATTCGGGCATGCGTTCCTTCTCCTTTTCCCTCTTTGTATTTTTGCAATCTGTTCATCAGAACGCCGTCTCTTTGGTCGTGTGTCGGCCATATCAAACTTGAAGAGTTAAAATTCTAACTTTCCTCTTCAGGTTTCTCTCCTCCACACCCCCCATGTACGCTCACTAACCCCACCCCCAGACTGGAACACTGTTTTGTTTTGTGGAGCGGGTCGCCGCAGTTTGTTTTTGTTGCTGTTTGTGGAGCCTGGGCTGTCTACAGAGACCGCATTTTTTTACAGTGTGTTCAGGGGACAGGCAGCTAGCGGATAGTGAGGAGATATTTGCTGTATGTGACAAAAAATGTTTTGGCCTAAAAAACGCGTGACATCGCTTAGAGCACCTTTAAATAACACAGGCTTTCTATGGAGCTGACCTGATAGTGACATCGGTCTCCAGACCATCAGCTCCAGCTGCCAATGCCTTCTCAAAAGACATGTAGGTGTTTTCAGGGGCAAGCTGAGAAAAGAAACCACAGAGGCATTGCTTTTTTCTTCAGTCTGAATCCTGTACTACTACAGTCTTGATATAATAATTGTTTTGGAAATACTGCACTAATAAATCACATCATCACATATCACATTAAACTTGGAAAGAAGAAGTATTTTAGCCTAAAAAACTTTAATATTCAAAAGTTAGTGCTTGAACCTGAAAAGCCTAAGAAGAAGAATGAAGTGTACCATCGGTGCTCCCCTGTGTCCAATTAAAGCAGGAGCTGATCCCAGACTGCTCCTCTCTTTAATGCAGGGCGAGTGCATGCCCAGAGGAACCAGGTAAAGAGTCACTAGAAAAGTTATATACAGCACCATCATGGCCATCCGTCTCACTTAAACAGACAAAGGCACATATGAATTCACATTAATAATATGCACTTTCTCTAACATAAACTGCATCAGGGTGGTGCTATTTTTTAAAGTATGTCTTTCCTTTTTTCAAGATATTTTGAAAATATATTATGCATGATCAGGGCTGTACAGTTACATACTGTATATACATGTATAAAATATTGGTCTGTGCAATGAATACAATTACCACAGTAGCACATGTGCGATACAGGTTGCCATGTGTGTGAGACAGATAAGCTTTATTGTGTGAAGTAAGCATTTGTTGTGTGCTTGTTTGTGTGTTAGATTAATCTAGGGCTGAACAATTAAAGGGATAGTTCACCCAAAAATGAAAATTGTCATTATTTACACACCCTCATGTTGTTCCAAACCTGTATGAGTTCCTTTTTTCTATTGAACACAAAATAATATATTTCACAGAATATTGGTAATCAAGCAGTTGGCGGTAGCCATTGACTTCCATAGTAGGAAAACAATACTATGGAAGTCAATGGAGCTCATCAACTGTTTGGTTAACAACATTCTTTAAAATATCTTCTTTTGTGATCAACAGAAGAAAGAAACTCATACAGGTTTGAAACAACATGAGGGTAAGTAATGACAACATTAACATTTTTGAGTGAACTATCCCTTTAACCCTTTAACTATCCCTAATACCCGAAATACTAACCCGCTACTTGTGGTTGTTTTCAGAAATGGTCACAGACCTTTTTATACTTGTGCTATATTGTGTGGCCCTGTGCATAATATATTTAAACTCATTCTTACCTCTCATATTGAGCCGGAAGAGATGAAAGCCTACCGGCCAAGATAATAGAGTCATTAAAACTACACCACCTATATGTAGATATGGGGCAGATACCTGGCAAATGGGAATTGGGAACTTTAATTAAAATTATCACAGTGAATTTACTCCAATATCAATATTATATAGTAGTAGATAATAAACCTGCCTGAAAAGATAAAAGCACAGTCTTCCACTCCTTGCTCCATAAATCTGTGAGAACAGATGAGGCCACAATGGAGAGAATCAAAGTCACTGAGATCCCAATCTATCAGAAGAGATTTCCTCAGTCACAAGTGTGAACCATAAAGTCTCTTTATGTAAAGACTTTCAGTAATTACATAGTTGAGATGAAGTTACCTTGTGACACCAATGTAAATATAACCTCTGGCCTTCTGAGAGAAGACAAACTGCCAGCAGCTGTGAATATTAACATATTTCTTACCAGCAAATTATCATATGGACCTTTTAGTAACTTGTTATGGTGACTTAAAGCTTAAAAAGCAAACCACATTGACAATAATACGATATGTACATTTAATATGTCATGTCTATAATAATCTATAATAGTGATTTCATAACTGTGGGGTTTTGTAAAGAAATTAGGTCAAAACTGTAGTAATGAGAATGAATATTCTTACAGCACATACCAGCAGAACAGCAACATAAGTGAACAGAAAAACAGCAAGAATCAACAACACAATAGACCATGGAAACCAGAAGCCCAGATTTCCAAAATTAAACCTGGAGACAAAGCGAGTGAAATATTATGTTAGTGTATCTCTCAGTTAAATTACCTAAGTTGAGAGGCCTTTAATAAATTATACATTCAGCTCAAATTATTTATTTTCTGTCTAATTAACTATCAATAGCACATTAAAAACAACTTTGTTTAAACAAAATGAACAGTAATGTGCTACCAAAAGAAGTCAATGAATCATTTAAAATATATATTTTATGTGACACAAACCAGTCAAAGTCATTGTAGTCATTCCGTGCTTCACTCCAAAAGTACAGGAACACCAGACTGAGACAAAAGGTCAGAACGATCAGAGCAAAACCGCAACACTCCCGCTGCAAAACAGTTTTTAAGCCATTACATAACACATCTAGCTAACTTTTATTGCATTTTAAACCTGACCTAAATATTACTATAATAATTACAAAAAGAACACAAAACTAAGTAGGCAATGTTTGTGAGAAAAAAAGCCAGTGTATATTGAGCCTACTCATTCTGTAAAGGTCCTTATTTGCTTTGATCAGGTGGACTTGTACAAGTAAAATTAACAGCTTAATTTGTAATGATCTGGGGCCTCATTTACAAACGTTGCGTACGCACAAAAGAAGGCGTACGCCGCTCTCTACGCAATAATTGGTATTTATAAAAAGCAAACTTGACGGGAAAATGTGCGGTCCTTCACGCAAGCTCTGACCAAGGCGTACGCACAAAAACGGGTGAAATGAGAAATGGCGACACCGTCGGCAGAAGGAAGAAACATGTGAAAGTGTGTGAAACTGTAGACCGTTGTGTAAAAGAAATGGCAATACTGGCTCTCATAAATAACATGAAGACTTCATAAAGCAAGTCTTACAATTAACAGCCTACATGAACACCCGTTTGATCGATCTGCAGTGTAAAACGAACAAAATCAAACGAAGATAACAACAGAAATGCAAATTAACACACTTGCAAAAATAAAAGTGAAATGTGTTCTGCAATAATAATTATTGCATGTTATGCAATTCATCCTCATAACACATCTGTAGCTTGTCAGATGCAATCAAATGGATGGTAATAAAATGCCATCCCATCACAATGCGTAATGACGTAATGCGTAATGCAACCTTAGCCACTCAAGTGCCTTTTTTGGCATTAATGCCCACACTGTGCCCTCCAAACAACATTTTACTCCTCTTTTCCACCTCGCCAATGATAATTTCTACTTCACATTGAGTGAAGTTACGTTTCTTGGTTTTCCTCTCTGTGTTTGCCAAGATTTCGCAATCGATGAATATTAACTTGTGGGCATTTCACGGACTATTTTTGGGCAAATATGGGCGTGACATGAAGCCCCAAAAGCTGCGCTACATTTAGAATTGATTGTGATTTATTAAGGGAAAACTGATGTGCGTGCTCACGGTTTTATAAATCTGAATATTTCTGTGCGTACGCACGTCCTATGTTTCATCCGTACGCCACTTCTGACGCAAATCCTAAGCAAAGTTTTATAAATGAGGCCCCTGAGCATGTGCATTGCGAGTTAGAATGAGAGCACCTTTGAGCAGCAGCAGTGTCCAGGTTGAGCATGTGTGCGCTGGGAACGTCTCCACTGGCAGCCGTAGAGTCCAGCTAGACAGGAGACAAAGAGCTGGTGCTCATAACGCTGTAGCAACCTCTGGCGTGCCACTTTCAGCTTTCCCAACTTCAGTTGGGTTACCTCGGCCGGTGCTGTGCCCATAAGCAAGACAAATGAGGGTTCTGTCGATGTATAAAAATATAATTATTTTCACCCCTAAATAATTTAGCAAAATGTAAAAGAAGTTGAGATGATGTAATGAATAACCAATGTGCTATATTATATATAATGCAACTGTGTAAAATTTTCTTTTGCTTCTGCTATATTTTATGCCAGTGTAGTTTCCAGTTGCACAACTGTAAAAAATTAATTAATTAGACAATATACAAGGCTGATTATACAACATGGTCCCCTCATCCTGTACAAAAACCTAATAATGATGGAATTTCTCCAAATGTAACAGGGTAAATTACTGCCCGCAAAAAAATCTTTATCTTTCTTCAGCCTAATAAGTAGCCCCGCCCAAACTTATGTCATTCGTTGAATTTGGATGAGAGTTGCCTTCGTTTTTTCAATTTTCATTGATATCTGGGGCCAAATGGTATAAAAAAAGTACACAATTAAAAATACTCATTCAGCATTTTTAACACGGCTCATAGCCTATTGTGTAATCACAACATGTAACTGAAAACAAGTACGCGCCATTCAACACAAAAAAGTATTCATAAAGGAAGGCTAATTGTGAATTGTCTAACTCCCACATCTATTCATAAACTTTGAGTCCACGGAGATAAAAACAGGATGACATTAGCCAACAAACTTGTTTACGCTTTACAGAATCGCTATCATCTTCACAGTATGGTATTCGTATCGTATTCGTATCGTATTCGTATAACAGCCCAATGTCTCACCGAATATCTGAACCGTCGCCGTCACATCAGAACCAAGATAAGTATCTCTGTCCGTGTCCGCTTTACTCCAGTGAAGTGAAAGGCCAGTCGAAGAGTGTGGCGGTGCATGGATAATGAGAGCGTGAAAAATACCCAGCTCTAGAATCCCTGCGTTTGTGTTTCAGAACTGTACGTCAGTGTCTGTTAAATGTTACTGTGAATTGCATAACAATAGGGGCGCTTTGCACTTGCGAGGCATACGTTTTTGTGTCGTTTCTTAATCTTGGCGAACTGAAATTATATCTTTTAACATTTTCTATCAACTGATAAATCGATATAGGCTATTAATAATAAATTAGGCGAAAGTGTTAATAAATATGTTGGCCTTTAGTAAGTAAATCGGATGAAGCATAAGTATTTCATTAAAAGCAGCAATTTCACGAAGCCTTAAACAAAAATAGAAGCTTTGAATAACAAACAGCAATTATACGCATCTTAAAAGACATGCTACAGGCTACTTGAAGAAAAGAAGCTGAAGGGGGTTGGGAGTAGGCTAAACTTCTGAGTTCCCTTAGCTATAGCAGTGGGGGAAACTCCTTTTCCTCGATTTACTGAAGCCTTTATGTAAAGCGCATTTGCAGCTGCACAGCTAGAACATGAGCGTCTGGCTCGCTCATAGGCTGCGCTGTGCAACTGCATATCCAATGGTGAGCCCGCCAAGGGGGCGTGACCTCAGTCTATAATAGTCCCCGAATTCGCCATTATAGCAGATCTTACTCCTTCAGCGACAAACTTCACGTCTCTGAACATTTATTGAGCCTTCGCAGTCGAACAAGCCTTCAGCTTGAGCGAGCTACAGTTCAGCAGACAACACATTTCACCGTGTTCCTCCTGATGCCGTCTCTCCTGTGGCTATCCGGCGATATCCTTTTCATTATTCATTGTATTTCTGTGTGTTTTATCTGTACAAGCGTTGTTTCAAATGCCTCATGTCAAGACCTGCGCCACGTGCGGATGCAAGCTGCACGAGGCGGACGAACACGCTAACTGCATTCCATGCCTGGGACTTCACCACGCAGAGAATGCACTGTCTGCCGGCGGATGTGCGGCCTGCGAGAGCATGCCTAACTCCGTGCTGCGAACTCGGCTAGCCCTCTCCCGTGATGGCGGCGCCGCCTCTCCCGCGCTTCCCTCTCCGGCCCTACTTCAGCCGAGGAAGAAGAAGCGCCGCCGCCAACGGCAACCGGAGAGCATGGATGTTAGTGAACGCACGCCGGCCACGTCCCCGCGTGCCTCACTCTCTCCAGCTCATTCATCTCCGGTCCTGTTCGAGGGAGATAAGCGCCCCCCATCCCCGACATCCCCCCCCCCCCCCCCCCCCCCCCCACCCACGTGGCGGGCCTTGTCTAATTTCGGTGGGCCCAGCGAGCACGACGACAGCCTGTCTATCGCCGCGTCTGAGGAAGAATGGCCGGGCTCTTTCGACCCCGTCATGGCTTCCCAGCCGACGCCCAGCGCCTCAGCTACCAGGACTAACTCCAACGCGTAAATGCTTCGGATCCTGACGCAGGCCGTAGCGGACCTCGAGCTCGAGTGGGCCGCACCCGCTGAACCCCCTAAAAGTCGGCTGGATGGCTGGTTTCTGCCGGGGCACCAACAGGCCCCTCGTCACAAGCCAGCGCCATTTTTTCCCGAAGTACACGAGGAGCTTACCAAAGCCTGGCGCACTCCTTATTCTACACGAGGCCCCGCCGTTTTCGTGACGCTTTCCTCCGTGGACGGAGCAGCGGAAAAAGGCTATGAGTCGTTGCAGCCCCTCGAAGAGGCGTTGGCCGCTCATCTCTGCCCGAACACAGCTGCTAGCTGGTGAACTAGAGCTGTTCATCCTAACAAGCCGTGCCGTAGCACTTCAGCCCTCGCTGGACGCGCGTATTCCGCCTCCGGTCAGGCTGCATCGGCCCTGCACACGATGGCCGTGCTGCAGGTTTACCAGGCCAAACTCCTCCGGTCTATGGACGAGGCTGGCCCGGACCCTGAGGCTTTTCGGGACCTTCGAAGCGCCACGGACCTGGCCTTGAGAGCTACCAAGGCCACAGCACAGGCTATTGGGAGGAATATGGCGAGTTTGGTCGTGCTCGAGCGCCACCTCTGGCTTACCCTCACTAACATTAAGGACGCAAAGAGAACGAGGTTCCTCGACGCCCCAGTATCAAGCACCGGCCTCTGCGGCCCGGCGGTGAAGGGGTTCTCAGAGAGATACACCGAGGCACAGAAAGCAACCCAGGCCATGCGTCACTTCCTGCCTAAGCGCTCTAGCTCAGCGTCGAGTGCTCACAAGATAGCCCCGTCGACGCCTCGGCCAACAAAGCCCGCGAAACAGGCCACTCAGCCCCGCCCTGCGGCTGATACCCAGCGCCAGCAAAGAGCAACCAAGCGCTTCCCGGTTCCCCGACGCCAAGGCCCGAGACCAAGCGCCGCGCCCCACACAGCGCCGCCAAAGTCGTCCTAGCACGCAGGGGAAAGAGAGAGGGCACGGGTCCCGCACTCGCCGGACCACCCTCGAAGAAGCCAACAAAACTTCCCACAGCCCCCTTTTCAGTTCAGGCGGCTGGGGATTTTATTACTGCAAACAGGCCCGCAACAGTAAGCGCGTCAGGCCCGGCTCCACGGGGGGGCCAGGGTGGGCCTGGCCCACCCAATCAGAAGCTTGGCCCACCCTGGCCCCACACCACATGACAGCCAATCACAAAATTGGTGCTATATTCAATTCAGCTCGAGATACGTTATTTTCTATTTTCTACCCAACCCCGTCCTTTTTCCCCTCCGAGACAGACTCAGTGTTGCCAACTTAGCACCTTTGTCGCTATTTTTAGCGACTTTTCAGACCCCTTTAGCATCATTTTTCAAAAAAGCGACTAGCGACAAATTTAGCGACTTTTTGGACAAACCTCAGTAACCTCCAAATGTTGCCAGTACTGTCCTGCGAGCGCGAAGTCTTGCTTTCTCCCTGTCGTCACTCTCTCTCGCTGCGTCTCCCCTGTTCAGTGAGTGGCTGAGAGGACCGCACGGCCGCTGACAGACGCGAATGAGCAGTGTTTTTCCACGGACTTATCACTTATCTGCTTTTCTTTTGTTTTATTTAAAGTTTAGAATTTAGTTTGAACATTTTAATTTATTTTATTTTCTTGTGCTTCACAGAGCTTTAGTTCCTCCGGTTCCCGAACTCTCTCAATTCAGATAATTTCCCCATAAAAAATGTAGTCATTCACTATATCATAGTGTTTAACATGTTAAACATGTTTATATAATTTAAAGTTACTAAATAGTTCCAAAAATTAAAAATGAAGAACATGTTAACATTTTAACAAGTTTGTTTTAGTTGATGTAGTTATTTTAAAATACATGCCCTTTTTTTATCAAATCTATAGTTACATAATTGATACAAGATCTATTAAGGGGTCAAAAAAATATTACAAATGCAAAAAGAGAGACTGTAAAAATTAACATGTTAAACATGTTTATCTATATATATATATAAAGTTACTAAATATATAGTTCCAAAATATATACAAAAAATCTTAAAAAAGAAGAACATGTTAACATTTTTAGTTAGTAACAAGTTTGTTTTAGTTGATGTAAATAGTTATTTTAAAAGATCTGCTCCTTTTTATCAAATCTATAGTTACTTAATTGATACAAGATCTGTTAAGAGGTCAAAAAAATATTACAAATGCAACAAGAGAGAATGTAAAAATAAACATGTTAAACATGTATAAAGTTATATAAATAAAGTTATATATATAAAGTGACTAAATAGTAATGTACAAAACATTTTCAAAATGAAGAAAACACAAACACAACAATAACAAACAAACACCCTAACAATTGCCTTAAATGCATGATATTAAAATTATATCAACAGACATCAACAGATATGTGAGACTAAAGTATTACCCGCCCCTCCCCCTCCTCCTCCTGACCGGCCCACCTGGAATATCACTTGGCCCACCTTTCATCTCATATCTGGAGCCGGGCCTGAAGCGCGTTCTTGCAAACAAACGCCGTTTTCACGGCGACCAAAATAAAGCACAAAAAGAGCATGTTTCACAAATACAACACATGGGTTCACGGTTCCCCTTCATCAGACGGCCCCTCCCCCGTTGTAATACTGACTTCCCCACACGCAAATGCTTGTACAGTCAGTCCAATACTCAATGTGTGCACAAATCACAATATAAGGGTATCAGGTCCCCCTTCACTAGGCGGTCCCTCCCCTGTTATAACACTGACTTCCCCACACGCAAATGCTTGTACAGTCAGTCCAATACTCAATGTGTGCAAAAATCACAATATAAGGGTATCAGGTCCCCCTGCATTAGGCGACCAGCCCCAATCTGTGTGTCAAGCCCTAGCCACACGGGTTCTAGCCTGGCAAGCTATCCCCGGTGTGTTGAGTTGGGTCATAAACACTATAAAGCGAGGTTACTCGCTCCAATTCGCTCGCAGACCCCCAAAATTTCAGGCGGTTCTCGAGACTTCGGTGAGAAGCAACGTGGGTCACGTGCTTCGCACCGAAGTACAGAATCTTTTAGCAAAAGGGGCGATAGAATTAATCCCCCCCGCGCTAAAACATATGGGTTTTTACAGCCGCTATTTTCTGATTCCGAAAAAAGACGGCGGTCTCAGACCCATTCTAGATTTGAGACATTTGAACAAAGCTCTCATGAGACGGCTGTTTAAAATGTTAACTATCAAACATATCCGAGAATCGAGCTATTAGCTCACAGGGATTTGATTCTCGGCCATCTAAAATGCCTGGGTTTCACAATCAATGTTTCAAAAAGCAAACTAACCCCCAGCCAGAGCGTGATCTTTCTGGGCACAGTTTTAGACTCAAAAGCTATGACAGCGCGACTCACACCAGAGCGCGCGCTCTCGGTGCGAGCGCTTGCAGGCACTTTCAGAGCGCGCGAGCGCACGCCACTGAAGAAATTTCAGAAACTGCTTGGTCTCATGGCAGCAGCATCGCCAGTACTCCGCTTGGGATTACTGCGCATGCGCCCGCTGCAGCATTGGCTGAAACGCCGTGTGCCAACTCACGCATGGCAGTCAGGCAACTTGCGCGTTATGGTAAATCACGGTTGTTTAAGAACCCTGATTCCTTGGCGGGCTCAGAACTGGTACCAGAAGGGGGTGACAATGGGAACAATTTTCAGGAGGAAAGTGGTTCTTACAGATGCGTCCAACCTGGGTTGGGGAGCGCTGCACGAGGGCATGCCTGCATCCGGCCTCTGGTCGAGCACGGAGCAGAGCTTACATATCAACTGTCTGGAGATGAAAGCAGTTGGGTTGGCCCTGAAGGCATTTCTGTTGAACCTCAGAGGTCACCACGTTTTAGTCCGCACAGACAATATGTCAGTGGTGGCCTACATAAATCGCCAGGGGGGCATCAGGTAAGGAAACCTGCATGCGATGGCGAGAGACCTCCTCTTATGGGCACAAACCAACCTGAACTCTCTGAGAGCAGCGCATATCCCAGGCGTCCAGAATGTTGGCGCGGATATGCTCTCACGGGGCAACACTCCCCTCGGCGAGTGGTCCCTGAACCCACAGACGGTCAGTCTGATATGGAAGGAACGTATGGAACGTTATCAGCCCTCCCTCCTTCTGCAGAGGATGAAGAGGTTAATCTTCTCTGCCCTGTCAGAGCGCTGAGAATCTATCTGGAGCGTTCTGCGTCTTTTAGACAATCAGAACAGCTTTTTGTCTGCTTTGGTGGTAGATCCAAGGGGGATCCAGTCACTAAGCAAAGACTGTCTAGATGGATAGTGGATGCTATTTCTATGGCTTATACCGCAGCGGGTCAAGTTTGCCCTATAGGCATCAAGGCCCATTCGACCAGAGGTATGGCCTCGTCATGGGCTTGGTCATCTGGCATTCCCATTAGCGATATTTGTGATGCGGCCGGCTGGTCCTTGCCTTCCACATTTATGAATTTCTATAATATGGAAGTGCCTTCCCTGCAGGCGAAGGTGCTTTCGGTATGATTAAGACCCGTCGGTGGCCGGTATTGTCATATATTACTGTGCACAATCACATTCACATATATATATAAAACCCGCTGCTGGCCGGTTGTATCCATGCATAAACCCGCTGTTGCCGGTTAGATTTACATATATAGAAAACCCGCTTTTGGCCGGTTATATGAGATATATAAAACCCGCTTTTGCCGGTTATATTCCATACATATATAAACCCGCTTTGGCCGGTTATAATTCATATATAAACCCACTTATATGTTCATATGCTAATAACCCCGACAGTGTCTGGGTTCATTGGTGTAGTATGTTGGGTTATTGCTAACTGAGGTGTACTATTTTAGACCTGACGGTGTCTGGTCTGATTATACATAATTATGCGGTTATGGCTTGTTCTGTATGCTCAGGGGTCCTGAGTTGCAGTGGCAGCCAGTTACCCAGTGCGGCGTTTTGCATAGCGTCCCCACTGCGTATAGCTACGCAATACGAAGGGACCGTTCGAAAGGGAACTACTCGGTTACTTACGCAACTTCAGTTCCCTGAGTTAGGGAACGAGTATTGCATGTTACTATAGTGCGGCTATAGCCAGCCGCACTATAGTAACATGGCAAGTTGTCGCTTCAGTAGTTAAACCTGCTATAATGGCAAATTCGGGGACTATTATAGACTGAGGTCACGCCCCCTTGGCGGGCTCTGAGGTGTATGACGCAGAGTGATCTCGCCCACGCCATTGGATATGCAGTTGCCGCAGCGCAGCCTATGAGCGAGCCAGACGCTCATGTTCTAGCTGTGCAGCTGCAAATGCGCTTTACATAAAGGCTTCAGTAAATCGAGGAAAATGAGTTTCCCCCACTGCGTATAGCTACGCAATACTTGTTCCCTAACTCAGGGAACTGAGGTTACGTGAGTAACCGAGTAGTTCACTGTCGTTGGCAAGAACTCTTGTCCATCCTAGGCAGTTATCCAAGTACCACTATCTCTCCACAATCAAGAAGTTTTTCTCAATCAAGTGGTGCCACTGTGTGTGCAGAGCCAAATTAGGCCACCCTCTGGACGTAATAGCACCTCTGTAAATTTAATTGGTGGAGCTTAACCTAAAATTTAGGTTTAGGGATAGGGTTAGGGTTAACTTGGGTAGGTTTAGGGTATGGCTGGACCTTCAAGCTCCACCCATTATGCCCAGAGAAGGGGAGCTGCACGTCAGTCTCCACCCATTGGCTCTACAATGATACCCTGATAGCACATGTAGCTATCTCAGTCTAGTGGATGTGTGTGTTTACATCTGGAAGACGTTTTTTTTTTTTAGTAATTGCTCATCTGCAATATGCCTCTAGGACGTTTCCTGTCAGACGTTAAATAGAGATTTAGAAAACGTCTCTCAGATGTTTGTACACAGCAAATGCTTTCTAGATGAAGCACTCTTGAACAGACATCTTGCAAATGGATATGTGCTATCTGACACTTCTTACTCGAGTTTTTCTTACAATATTATTTCAGTTGAGCATCTGATTTTATTTATCGCTTTTCTGAACTGTGCTTTACTAACTATAAAATTGCAAGGTGGTCCAGGGCTAGTTGTCACACTTTTTTTTCAGTGAAGAGCCTACTTCTATTTTTGTCTTGGGTAGTTTTATTTTTAAAAAACAATTTCTGTATAGCAACAAAAATAATTTCACCATTATTGGCCCGGAAAAAGATTCACTTGAACAAACTCATTGAACAAAGTTCATTGAATGCACAATAGTCGGACACCCCAACCTCCCCATAGTTATTAGCAATTATATGTTTTTGAGTGTAACGAGGTTTAAAGGCTCAGGGAAGGAGGCAGGAACCGGCAAATGATCAACGTAACTTTAAAGAGGCTACATGCGTTTTTCTGAAATTTAAACTCGCGACTGACACCTGTGGCCAAAAAACAGAACTGCTCTTCCTTTCTGCGCGCTCTCGTACGTGCACAGTTCACAAGTCATCTGCTGCAAGGAGGTCAACATTATGTTTACAGAGGTAAGAACAGTCAAATACATATATTGTTTGAGATAACTAAGTGCTGGCAAGCGGTGGTGGCAGAGTGATCTGAAACGTTTAACATGAACGCGCTTGACGTCACATCCGCCGACAGCGCGGGAAAAATCCGACCCGACAGAAAATAGGAAAAATAGGATACAGGCTTATAGGTGCACCCACTGTGAGCGGACAAGGTGTCAGTATGCTCAACAGGAGATGTTTGAGTCATAAATGGTAAAATAAAAAGGCTATTGTTACGTTTATTTTGGGGAAAAAGTTATATATAGTCCCTTTAAAGACAAAATAATCAAACAGAAAAACAAAAGTAAAACAGCAGCCCCTCCTGGACGACTGTCGCATAAACATAATAAAACACAACATAAATGTCCCAGCCAGGCCTGGTTCTCTGTCGTCTTGCACTGTCGCACTCCTCCTTTTATCCTTCCGGAGCTCCTCCGTGAGATTCGAGACCGGTGTAGCGCGCAGGTGACGTTCAGGTGACCTCTGCCCCGCCCTGATTGCCACATTGAGCTTGAACAATATGTGCTGCAGTGATGACATTTTTGTAGGCTAATCCGGAAGTTAGCATTCTTGTTCCCTCGACAAAAACCTAATAGGATTTTCCCCATATAGGCTTTGAGACTAAAATGGTGCTAGCTAATTCGTTTCCAGGTTTTGGCCTACAAAAATACGTCATCCCTGCAGCACTCAATAAATATAATATGATATATGTTGTACATACCGGTAATAACAACTGGGGTATACATTACAAACTTTGAGTTCAGCATAAATTATAACAATATAGTAGCCTATACTCTTTTCAATATAAGAGTAAGTAGTCCTACACACTCCATGTTACCAGCTTGATCACTAATAATATGTCATGAAACATTTTGAATCTACAAACAATAATAATAATAATAATAATAATAATAGAAAAAAAAATCTAGAACAGGGTTTAATGGCTGTTACCTTTGCTTTATGCAAATGAAAATTTCCATGCAAAAGGAACAATTGTGTAGTGTCATCATCAACTATGTAAACGCCAGTGATACAGTGTAAAACAATCATCATGGGTTCGTCTGTCTTAAACATTTTATGAAATGGATAGGACGATGTATTAAAATCTGTTTTAAATGTTAGTATCGCTGGGCGCCAGTGAACTCAGTCTAGAATGGGCACACTAGCACAAAACCCGTCTATACAAAGCCACGCCCACAGAGTCAGCGCTACGTGCTTTAAAGATGGCGGCATGTGTGAGTGTGGGATCTGATGTTTTTATTAGCCTCAACTTTGTGATTTGAAGTTCTGTATTTAGGTAAGTTAGACGGTAAAGGTCAGGTTTCTGTAGATCGCTTAGACTCGCGCTCTCCGTCGTAGGGCAGATAGACGGGGATGTGATCGGTCAGGCTTGGAGAGGTAGAGTTGGTGGACAGTTTGACACGCTAAAACTGACCGCTGTAATCAGCTAGCTGTTCACGTACACCTAGAAAGGGCATCGTTCAGCAAATGTGACCTTCTGTGCGTCCAACACTGCGTAGCCAGTAGGCGACACCCAGCTAGTCAGATCACATTCGTAGGTTTAGAAAGTAAGATTAGCAGGTGCTTACTGCTTTGCCATTGTTATCAGGTGACCTGCGAGTAGCTGAAAGCTTATGGTTACATTAACTTGCAAACCTTACAACCCCATAGATAAATCAGTTGTGTGTGTTTAGTGAAGTTTGTGTTGATTTTATTTATTTTGCCAAGAACCTCCAGCATTTTCAAGCTCATAAAGCCCCTTTAATGACTTGCTCTGGAAAAGTAGTTTTGGTCTGTCTATTTGAACAGTGACAGCAAGAGCTGTAAAATTCTACATTAAATATTTTTTCCCCTGACCATTTCTCCAATACTATTTTGCGGTAGTAGAATGCTATCCCGAGCTTTAAGGAAAACTCTTTCCTATGGAAATCCAATAGTGGCGAGTTTCACTGGGAGCTACTGTAGTCGTCTGTGTTTTCATCAGACCGCCGCGTGTAAAGTTGCTTCGCAAGCTGAATGTGGCTTCAAACCTGCGAAGGTGGCGGTTGTGACTAAGACCACACGATATGAATTCGAGCAGCAGAGATATCGATATGCGGGACTGTCTGAGGAGGATCTAAAACAGCTGGTAAGCAGACGCTTGTGAAGAGGTGAATACGGTCTGTTTATCTGTGTATTGATCAAATACACCGGTTTATCTTGTTTGGGTGCTGTATTACAACAGACATAAAGTATCTTCAAGTAATGATAACTACATACTTTTGGCTTTACTTGTACCTTTCTTTGGGGAGGCAAAATTCAAAATCATGTCCCAGTTATACTTAATATTGTCACATTTTCCTGGTTAATGTTGGAACATTTTCCAGGTTAAATAAACATTACTTCAAATTACATAAAAAATAAACCAAATGCAAATTTGTTTTACATTAAAAATGAAATTAATGTTATATTTATTAAAACCGAGTAAAAATATCAAATTAGTGTTTTGTTTTTTTTAGCATTTGTTACATTTATTTCAAAATAACAATTTAAACAATACATTTTATTTGTGAGCTGATCATCTGTTCTTTTTAATAATCAACTTATTTTTGGATCATCAGTCCTGCTCTGTAAACACTGGTCACAGACAAGATGTACCTTTAATTTCACCAAGCTGATTGCTCAATAAAACTCCCAGAGTCATCATGTTTTCAGGCCATTTCAAGTTTGATTTAGATGTGACAAAGCGGTGATATCTGACTGATTTACTGACTTTTTAATGATAATAGTTGGCTAATTCATTACATTTATATAGCGCTTTTCTCGGCACTCAACACGCTTTACATAGAAGGGGGAATCTCCTTTACCATTAAAATTAGTCTTCTCATCAATGCCATCATTTTGTTCATTCAGACTGATTCATGAACGCGCCCGAAAACAACAGGCGGGATTTATCGCACAAACCAATCATAGCTCAATGGAGGCATTGCCTCCTCTCACATGACTTTCCGTCATTCATTCTCAATTACCCCCCTCTAAACCCACCGCACGCTTTACGTGGGACTGTAAAGGTCTGTTAAAACTCAATGGGCTCAGGGGAGGCAAGAGAGACACGAACTCCAGCTGTAACTTTACTTGCTAGTGTCACTGTTGGACAGTGTTATTTTAGAAAAACAAGTGATTTATACCCTATTTAATGTCACACTTTGTAATATTTGCGTTTTTTTATTTTTGTAATATGGGTTATTTTTCTTAATTTTTTTAGGAGGCACTGCCTTCCTTGCCTCCTCGGAGGAAATATCCCTGATTTTAACCCGCTATTCGAAAAAAACCAAAGGACTTTCTTCCGGGTTGACCTACAAATTGATGTCATAATTAAACCGTTCTATCCACCTTATTTCTCAACGCGGAAGTAAGCTATTTACTGTGAATGTGCAAGACTTCCAGCTCATTAGCCGCTATAGGGAAATGACGAGAAGAATAACAAAGTGCAGTTAATGGTAAAACTGTTTGCGGCACAAAACAGCGTGTTTATAATTAAGCCACTACATTAGGGAAGAAATACCAGTCTGCAATAACAAGCAGAAAACCAGCTTTTTGTACAGCTAAATATAACTGGAAGCGGATGACACCGAGAGCCAGACACATTCAATTTACAAATGGCCACGGACACTCTTGCATGAAAAATAAGATCGATAAATTCTGCATTAAGGCATTTTCATTTCAGACTTTTTTATATGTGAAAACTTTTACATAATCTTAAAATACATTTTAAGATGTTAAGGATTAAAGTTTCCTTTAAAACACATGAACAATTCTCGCCATTCAAAATCTATCAGTTGGCGATGATGTCATTTGTAAACTTCCATACTGAACTGTGATATATATATATATACACTCACCTAAAGGATTATTAGGAATGATCAATTTCTCATTAATGCAATTATCTAATCAACCAATCACATGGCAGTTGCTTCAATGCATTTAGGGGTGTGGTCCTGGTCAAGACAATCTCCTGAACTCCAAACTGAATGTCAGAATGGGAAAGAAAGGTGATTTAAGCAATTTTGAGCGTGGCATGGTTGTTGGTGCCAGACGGGCCGGTCTGAGTATTTCACAATCTGCTCAGTTACTGGGATTTTCACGCACAACCATTTCTAGGGTTTTCAAAGAATGGTGTGAAAAGGGAAAAACATCCAGTATGCGGCAGTCCTGTGGGCGAAAATGCCTTGTTGATGCTAGAGGTCAGAGGAGAATGGGCCGACTGATTCAAGCTGATAGAAGAGCAACTTTGACTGAAATAACCACTCGTTACAACCGAGGTATGCAGCTAAGCATTTGTGAAGCCACAACACGCACAACCTTGAGGCGGATGGGCTACAACAGCAGAAGACCCCACCGGGTACCACTCATCTCCACTACAAATAGGAAAAAGAGGCTACAATTTGCAAGAGCTCACCAAAATTGGACAGTTGAAGACTGGAAAAATGTTGCCTGGTCTGATGAGTCTCGATTTCTGTTGAGACATTCAGATGGTAGAGTCAGAATTTGGCGTAAACAGAACGAGAACATGGATCCATCATGCCTTGTTAGCACTGTGCAGGCTGGTGGTGGTGGTGTAATGGTGTGGGGGTTGTTTTCTTGGCACACTTTAGGCCCCTTAGTGCCAATTGGGCATCGTTTAAATGCCACAGCCTACCTGAGCATTGTTTCTGACCATGTCTATCCCTTTATGGCCACCATGTACCCATCCTCTGTTGGCTACTTCCAGCAGGATAATGCACCATGTCACAAAGCTCGAATCATTTCAAATTGGTTTCTTGAACATGACAATGAGTTCACTGTACTAAAATGGCCCCCACAGTCACCAGATCTCAACCCAATAGAGCATCTTTGGGATGTGGTGGAACGGGAGCTTCGTGCCCTGGATGTGCATCCCACAAATCTCCATCAACTGCAAGATGCTATCCTATCAATATGGGCCAACATTTGTAAAGAATGCTTTCAGCACCTTGTTGAATCAATGCCACGTAGAATTAAGGCAGTTCTGAAGGCGAAAGGGGGTCAAACACAGTATTAGTATGGTGTTCCTAATAATCCTTTAGGTGAGTGTATATATATATATACACTCACCTAAAGGATTATTAGAAACACCTGTTCAATTTCTCAATGCAATTATCTAATCAACCAATCACATGGCAGTTGCTTCAATGCATGTAGGGGTGTGGTCCTGGTCAAGACAATCTCCTGAACTCCAAACTGAATGTCAGAATGGGAAAGAAAGGGGATTTAAGCAATTTTGAGCGTGGCATGGTTGTTGGTGCCAGACGGACCGGTCTGAGTATTTCACAATCTGCTCAGTTACTGGGATTTTCACTCACAACCATTTCTAGGGTTTACAAAGAATGGTGTGAAAAGGGAAAAACATCCAGTATGCGGCAGTCCTGTGGGCGAAAATGCCTTGTTGATGCTAGAGGTCAGAGGAGAATGGGCCGACTGATTCAAGCTGATAGAAGAGCAACTTTGACTGAAATAACCACTCGTTACAACCGAGGTATGCAGCAAAGCATTTGTGAAGCCACAACACGCACAACCTTGAGGCGGATGGGCTACAACAGCAGAAGACCCCACCGGGTACCACTCATCTCCACTACAAATAGGAAAAAGAGGCTACAATTTGCAAGAGCTCACCAAAATTGGACAGTTGAAGACTGGAAAAATGTTGCCTGGCGAAAGGGGGTCAAACACAGTATTAGTATGGTGTTCCTAATTATCCTTTAGGTGAGTGTATATACATATATATGTGTGTGTGTGTGTGTGTGTATATATATATATATATATATATATATATATATATATATATATATATATATATATATATATATATATATACATATACATACACACACATAATATTTTTAGTTTATTGCAAAATATTCATTTATGTATATTCATAAAAATACAAACATTAAAGTATTTTGAGAGCGTAGATAGATCGACTCGATTACGTCATTGGCAGTGCTTAATTGGAGTGGAAGGAGCTAAAGAGCTATTTTGGCCTGTGTTGTTTTTTTTTGTCTCTCTGATTGGTGTAATTTTCGGTATCACGGGTAATGTAGTTTTTCACTTGGAATTCCACTGTTAAACATGATTATTTTACACTTAGCTGAATAAAAGTGGGCTGATGGCTACAGCAGAAGCAAATAACATCAATTAACTACCACATAGCTCAGAGTAGGTCTGTCTTTAAAGGTTTATAAGTTATCGTTCAAAATAATTTTTCCTATGGACAAAATGAATGGAGTGCTTCATTTTCACCTGGAATTCTGTTGTTGAATATGATTATTTAAATCATGATGGCTTTAACAAAATCATCGATTAACAACTATGTAGCTCATAGTAGGTTTATGTTGAAAGGTTTAAAGTTGTTGTTCAAAATCAATTCCCCGATGGAGAAAATTAATGTGAATTTTATTTCCGGAACCCGACTGTTGCACTCTGTTCTTTGTGATTTACTTGTTGCAATTCTCTGATGGAGAATTATTTATTTTTTTTACTTCTGGAACCACCCTCACTTTCTCCTCCCCTCCCTGTATCTATATTTAAGTTTACTGAAGATATTCATATTTAGCTATTAGATATACATATTAATATCTTCATTCAAATATTTACATAGGGGTTAACTTTCGTTTTACCTAAAACTTTTTACTTTACCACTGTTTTCTGCCTTCTGTTTTCTGACAGTGTTTAATTGTATTGCTCAACAAAAGAACTATGTTAATATGTTACTTCCCTTTCCTGTTGGTACTATTGTTAGCTCAATGCAGTAGCAAGCAAAATGGGCTTAACAGTCCACCAACAATGCCTGCAGCAAAATTGTATTAAGTCCAGAGTCCAAATAACTCCACACAATGTTAAAAGACTGTTTATTTTTACTAGTGATGATATTTTCAAGAAGCAATACATTGTTAATGATATTTAATCTGTCGTCGTCTTGTCATCACAGCTTGCCCTAAAAGGATCCAGTTACATTGGGCTTCTGGAGAGACACAATATACACACCTTTAATGTTGGACAGATTGTGGACAGTCTACAGTAAGATGACACTCAAAAAAGGAAATTCTGACAGTATTTGAAATAATTTTCAAACAATTTTTAAGACAGTCCTTTCATCTTTGTAGGAAACAGGGGATTGAGGTGCGCATTGTAAAAAGAGGAGAATATGACGAGGACACAGTACGATGGGCCGATGCCATTATCTCTGCTGGAGGTAAAGCTCAGGTGTTTGGTTTATATACTTAATTGTTTAATTGTGCACCAGTTGACATATGAGAGATGGTTTCACAGGACTTTATGCAAGTCATATTTTGCACTTGAACAGACATATTCCAACTAAATTATGTCAAAATGCCCATCTTGGGAAGTATCCACGTAAACTTAAAGGTGCACTATGCAGGAATTCCGTTTTTGTCAAACAGCGACCCCTAGAGTCGCTGTGGAGTACTTGTACTGTCGTAAATAGCACTCACGCAGAGACCCCATACCCCCCCGTCCCCCCGTACACCGGTACCTGTTCAGTAGGATGGAAGCTGTAACGAGTTGAAATAAGGTGTGGCCCCTTTAAGAGCTGCGCGCGCCCTGTTTAACTGTCGGCAGTCTGTATTGTATGTGCGCCTCGAACACCACATGTATACGGCGGCGGGTTATTTCTGTTTGATGCTTATTTTATCAGAATTTTATCAGATCTTTTTTGCCGTAAAGCAATTTCGTTACATCGCGAGACCTGATATCACGCGACACTTCCTCATGCTGCGGCCGGCGACCCGCCGGCTCAAAGTTGCAAGTGTGTTTTTTCCGCTCACATGCGATGGGGGGTGCGAAACGACCACCATTCAACACGAAAAGAGTAATATAACCATTCCAATGACTCCGAACCTGTTCGGTTGAGGTAAAAAACCTGCATAGTTCACCTTTAAAGGGTTAGTTCACCCAAAAATTAAAATTTAAGTCATTAATTACTCACCCCCATGCTGTACCAACCCCGTAAGGCCTTCGTTCGTCTTCGGAACACAAATGAAGATATTTATGATTAAATCTGAGACGTTTATGACTGCTACATAGGCTCCCTAAGGGAATGACACCGGACGGCCCAGAAAGTCATTAAAGAAAATGTTTAAATATTCCATGTCACAACAGTGGCTCGACTATAAGTTTATCAAGCGACGAGAAAACTTTTTGTGCGAAAAAACAAACAAAAATAACGACTTTATTCGACTATTCCTTTTCTTCCTTGTAGGCCTGAAACGAGACTTCAAGAGATTTCCACGACGCACGCGCGAGAATTGCGATCTCCTTCAACTACTTCAGTTCAGTTCTCGCGCGTGCGCGTCGTGGAAATCTCTTGAAGTCTCGTTTCAGGCCTACAAGGAAGAAAAGGAATAGTCGAATAAAGTCGTTATTTTTGTTTGTTTTTTCGCACAAAAAGTATTCTCGCCACTTGATAAACTTATAGTTGAGCCACTGTTGTGACATGGAATATTTAAACATTTTCTTTAATCGAACGAAGGCCTTACGGGGTTGGTACAGCATGGGGGTGAGTAATTATTGACTTAATTTTAATTTTTGGGTGAACTAACCCTTTAAGAGTCTTTAGTGAACAAACAGTATATTGATTCTTAAAGTTTTAGCAGCCTAATATTCCTAATATAAGAACAATCATTCATCTTGACTGAATAACGTTTGTAACTTTAATAAGGATTAATCTGTTTTATGGCTGGTAAAAAAAAACAATTATGGCCGGGAAAGTCACCGGCCATTGGCAGGTTTGGCAAAAACTTCATTTTAGGCCCTGCATATACATATTATTTGTGTGTGTGTGTGTGTGAAATTCTAACAGACATTATTTCATAGGTGATGGAACCATGCTACTTGTTGCCAGTAAAGTGTATGATAAGAACAAACCTGTATTGGGGGTCAATACAGACCCAGAAAGGTAATAAAAATAGCCTATAGTGATTTTAAGTTTATGGTAACACTTTACTTAAAGCTCTTGTTATGCATAATGCATTATAAAGGTATTCATAATGTTATAATGCAATATATATTTTCATAAATAAGTGTTACCAAGTTAAAATGCATCATAATATTTGCAGATTCTGAAATTGGTTGTTTGTCATGTGTTTTAATGCATTATACTTTCTACAGGTCTGTTCAATGAATAGATAAGTATTATAATATATCAGAATGGTGGTTACAATTATTCATGAGACCATAAAATGCATTATAAGGTGCATTACATGGCATAATTAATGCATTAAAATACTTTTATAATGCATTGCACGTAAAGGCTTTAAATTAAGTATTACCAAGTTTATTTGTTTCATAATGTACTTTTGTGTGTGTTTTTGTATATGAAGGTCAGAGGGTCACCTGTGTTTACCTGTGCGCTATACACAAGCCTTTTCTGAGGCCTTACGGAAACTCAGGAAGGGTGAGTTCAGGTAGGTACTTCTTATTTACTCTTGCTTCTAGTCGGCAGTAATCCAATTTGCTATATAATCCAATTTGAAATCAGTTGTTTTCTTCTATACTTCTTGCTAAAGTACTCCGCAAAAGGCTATTTTATTTATATAGCACATTTCAATTCACAATTCAGAGCACTTTATATTTAAAAAAGGAATACAAAATAATGATAAAATCATAACAGATGTTTAAGAAGTCAAATAAAATGTGATTCTAATAAAAAAATATAAAAAATATATTAAAAACAAAGGAGTAGAAAAGATTAATGATTAATATTTATCCTCTTATCATTATTGACTGTGATTGGTCCAGCCCTACCAGGGTGGAGAAAAGTAACAGGCTACACTTTATTTTAAGGGATGTAGTTACATTGTACTTACTCAAATAAGTACTGAGTTATATTAATTAACTACAGGTACTTACTATAGAGTTATGGTTAGGATTAGGGTTTGGTGTAGGGGCTAGCTACTTGTAATTATGCATAATTTAATGTTATTAATATAGTAAGTACATGTAGTAACGTGTAACCATGTCACCTTAAAATAAAGTGTTTATTACCCACAGTTTAAGTGCTGCTATTTAGCAAGATTGAACCTGACCAATAAGAGACCACTTCAGAGCTCCTAAGATCTACCCGTTTTTGGAGTCGCCTGTTTCATTCTAAACATCATTGTACCTGCTTTATGCCGTCAATATTTTCCCCTTCTACCTTCACTAGGTGGCAGTGGCGTCAGCGTATCCGTATGTACTTGGAGGGCACCGGGATCAACCCGACTCCAGTGGACCTGCACGAGCTGCAGCTGAGCCTGGAACAGCACAGCAAAGCACACCGTATCACCACTGAGACTCAGCGCAGTAAGAGTCCCGTACCACACATTACTATCTCAACCAAACATTCCTCTCTACTGCTCTACTGAATCTCTCAAATACTGGCAAGAATGTTCAGCTCATATTTCAGAGCAAAATTAAGGACAAAGGATGATTTTTGTTACTTTATTACAGTAATGTGAATGAGTTTTTATTTTCTTGCAATAAAATAATGCTATTTTTGGTGCTTAATTATTGCAGAAAATATAAAATATAATCAATTTAAATAAACTATTATTATAATATATATAACATACACACACACATATATGGAATGACTAATTCCATCGTAACTAACTCCTAACTATTGTTAGAGGAGACAACAACGATTTCATACTTTTGCGACAGGTACGACACACGACAGTTCTGAAAGGCCTCACCTACTCCCTGTCCGAGGGCTCAATGAGATCTTCATCGGGGAGTCTCTGTCCTCCAGGTATATATCGCTGCCCTCCTGTCTGTGATGTTGTGGAACCAGTCGCCAACCATATCCTAAGGACACTGCATCTCATCAACCACGTTTCCTCCTTCACTTCATGCAACCCCCCCCCCCCCCCCACTTGTGGATTTCTGTTTGACACAGGGTGAAGTATAAATCCTTCAAACCCCATCTTACACTCTCGCTTCATAGGGCTTCATACTATGAAATCTCCATTGATGACGGGCCGTGGGAGAAACAGAAGAGCTCAGGGCTCAGCATTTGCACTGGAACTGGATCTAAAGCCTGGTGAGTCAAAGCATTACTTGAAATTATCTGATATGATCTTATATTGTCTGAGTTACCAAATCATTATTCTTCCTTCATCCAGGTCCTATAATATTAATAAGCTTGTGGAGCAGGCAGTGGAGGATGTCCTTAGAATAGGTTAGAAACACAAAAAGTCACAAAAAATACATTTGCCCTATGACAGCACAGTTTACAATCGACAGTCAGTACAAGCATGAATTCGATGTTTTCTGTATCTTAGGAAAATCAAAAACGGGTTTGGATGTTCCTCTAAATCGGGAGTTCATTGCGAGTGGTGAGTTAACAATAGAATATCTGGTAACACTTTACAATAAAGTTCCTTTTGTTAACTATATTAGTTAACATGAACTAACAATGAAAAATACTTCTAAAGCATTTATTAATCTTAGTTGATGTTAATTTCAGTATTTACTAATGTTATATTATATAAACAGTATAATAAACAACAGTTGAATTCTTATTACCTAACGTTAACAAAGATTAATAAATACTGTTACAAATGTATTGATCATTGTTAGTTAATGTTAGTAATGCATTAACTAATGGAACCTTATTGTAACGTGTTACCGAATATCTTTTTTTTTTTAATTAGTAAATAAGTAGTTTTAAATGACTATTCTGTTAAATTATTTTACTTATGAAATTAATATTCTGCCATTTAAATAATTTTCTCTCTTTTTGTGTTCAGTGACTGAGACATACAATGAGTCTCTAATCTTCGGCCCAGAGGAGGACAAACTTTTCTTCAGTATAAGGGAGCCTATAGTCAACAGAGTATTTTCCAATAGCCGACAAAGAGGTTTTGCCAAAAAGTACGTTTTCATTTCCATCCTCACCATTATTATATGAACTCTTTCCCCACCATTGACAAAAAATTTCTGTCATTTGTGAGAAAACGCTTCCCCGTCATTGATGGAATGTTCCGGTGTTCCATATTTTCACTGTTATACGCTAGGGGGCGCTATTAACAAAGAGCACTGAATCTCCTGATCAAAACTTTTGTTGTTGTTTAAAAGCAGAGAGTCTGTTTTTTCTTTTGATGTATTGCATGTTTAGATATTCATACAACAAAATATTCTGGGGCTATAAAATTTGTGAAAATGATTAAAAACGCTGGTGGGGAAAGAGTTAATATTAAACTTGGTTAAGGTTAACTTCTACATATTTTAACATTTGAACATGTTATGTTTATTCATAATACATTACTAATTAACATTAGAATACTCATAAAATGTACAGATTTTAGGTTGTTAAGTTGTTTGTTAATTCATAATACCTCATCTAATTCCTGTTAACACATCAAACCTTATTTTAAAGTACCCCCGGTTTCACAGACAAGGCTTAAAGGTGCAGTGTGTGATTTTTTTTTTTAGCGGCATCTAGCGGTTCGGTTGCTAGTTTGCACTAAGGGCTCAGCCCACTGCTCACCCCTCCCTTTCGAAGAAGCTACGGTGGCTAAAACGGGACAAACATATCGTCGTCTGAGACAGCAGAGAATAGCCAGAGTAAGCCAAGAGTGTGTAACATTGTCACTGTTTCTGTACCAGTCCATTATAAACCACATCATGGATAACGTTTTCAAAGCCATAGTCAGATGAGGATCAAGGGTCTATAATATAATAATAGTAATCAGCTGATTATCTAAACCCATAATACAGCGAGGGAGATCACCACATTAAACTAGGCAACTATATATTTTTCTAACAGGGTAGCTGCTAGTAAAAGTTTAGCTGGCTAATATGAGCTGTTACTGTGGCTGATCTGGTTAAAGCGTAAAGCCTTGTTTATACTCGACGCGTCTGCATGAGCCCAAAGGTGTGCGCGGCAAAAATGACATGATTATAACAGCGCGCGCGCCTCCGCATCCCCTAGACACCATTTACTACACACAATAGGCTTTTTTTCTCTGATTTTGAAAACTCTTCGCGATCGACTTAAAATGCTTCCAAGATCGACGGGTTGGTGATTCCTGTAACGTTACTGTTTTATGGTCAATGACAAGAGTACTAATCAGCTGTCTCACGAACGTAACCAGCACATTTATCCCCACATAGCAAAGCCATAACACAGCGAGGGAGAACTAAGTTACATGAAACAATCCAACTACACCACTGACAAGTCACTACTCACGGTGTTTATGGCTAGCTTCTAGGTTTTCTGCGGCTTCTCTTTCAAGGTAGTGACGAAACGCGCTCTGTTTGTGCGCGTTCGGCTACGGTAGAAACGAGACGTCACAATATGTCGAACTTCATAGAAGGGGGTTCCCGCGGTTATGTAGATATAAATGTCTCATTCTAAGGTAATAAAAACATTATGGTTTATTAAGTAAGTTCTTTATATACCACTGAAAACCTAGTTATGGATGTCATTTTGCATTTCTGTTAATAGATACTCAAAATTTTTACTGATTGCACCTTTAAGCCTAGTCCCAGACTAAATTGCATGTTTGAGCTGTTTTAACTGAAAGCAGCTCGCCTCACACTGACATTTCTTACAATATGTCAGTGCCATTCTTTTGACTTGATGCACACCAGTAATAAGACACGTTTATAAAAATTACTTAGGAAATTTAATTGAACTAAGGCCTAATCCTGGCTTAATCTAAACCCTGTCTGTGAAACCAGGCCCATATATTTTTTGACTAAAAGGCTGTTAAAAATTCTGTGATAACGTTAATGCTAACGTGCTTATTTTCTATAGGGTTTGTGTCCGCTCAAGGTGCTGGGATGCCTGCATGGTGGTGGATGGTGGGACGTCCTTTGAGTTTAATGATGGTGCCATTGCTACCATCAGCTTAAATGAGGAGGACCTGTTGCGAACTGTCATTCTTGATTAAATCATTTGATACATCATTCTGTTGCTCCATGAACTATATTAAGGACTGAATAATTGTCTTTAGACTTTGAGATGGACATTGTGTTATTTAAGCACTGAGTTTTAATGGATGAGGTTTGCAGATGAAATGTACATATATCAGGATTTCACACTTTAAATTACCCTTTTTGGTTGTACCCCCCAGAAATGAATATTCAAATTTTTCCTAGACACATCCGCATTAAATTGTCAAGTGTCACATCACTATTGCTTTATTTACAATGGTCCAGAAATGCCCACGTTACTGAAATGTGATTGGAACTTTTTGTTGACAAGATTATTTATAATACATATTGAACACTGTTGTCAAACATGCACAAAAGTATTATGTTCATGTAGAAGTCTGAAACTGCTACCCATGAAAAAAAGAAACTTGATATTTCATTGATTTTGAGGTACACAATAGGGCAAATGGTTGTGTGTGGAGTCCGACTCTACCCCATCAGGTCAAACCGTTATGCAAAAGCTTGTTGAAAACATGTCAGAATTTTGTAAAACCACATTTTCAGTTTTTGTCTGCATTTGTGTTTTAATGCATCATTTACACTTGGAAAGTATCATTTTGTGTGACTTAAGAAACAGATCAACTCACATGAGGATGACTTTAAATAAAAAGCAATACATTTATTTACAATTCAGATTATGTAAACAATTCATAAAATTACATTTACATGTCAAAGTTGTACAAAATTCAAGTTTTCCAATATTAAAACTGGTCATAAAAATGGAAGATTCACAATATTTTCACAATAAAATAATTCAGAAACAGTATAAAACAACCATAAAATCATTATCGTATTACTAAACTAGACCTTTGATAATCCTAAAGTAAAACTGGAAATGTACTTGATATGGGCAGGAAAACAGATCTGGCATTTGACAAACAGAACCTTCTATATTCTAGATTTCACCTGAAACAACAAATTAGTAAAACTCACCATTTTCAAAAATTAACAGCTATTGGTAACAAACAGTTAAAATATACCACTAACAATCCTTTACCACAAAATAAGAGTGGTTGTGGTATAAAATATGATCTTTGCTGCAACATAACACCACTCAATTCAAGATTGTCAGGACCTCTAACACAATTGTCATCTTCACAAAATTGAAACTGACTTACGAGTGATGTTTAAGACATTTTTAAAACCACAATTAATAGGTCACAATAAGAGAAATATTGATCTATTTCGTTTACCCTGTAATCATCCTGGATTAAAAACATTAATGTTTGTAGACGAGTCGGCAGTGCATTCCCCAAAGTGTGCGATCTTTTCTTGATGACGAGGTGGGACGTGCCACAGTGGAGAAAGGCTGTGTGTTGATCTGTATGTGCGGTAGACCTTTACAAAGAATGGGCAAGTAGCTGTCCTGTATGAGCCCGAAGACCTCCAGGGTCTGCAAATTTAGAAACTTTTCAAAGTCACTGTAGAGAGGAACAAAAAAGAGAAAGAATATTTATTGCTTGTATGTAGACTATATCTAAAAGCACTCGAAGAGAGACCATGTTGTCTTTTCTTTCTGAACTCAATCTCTTACATGAGAGAAGCTGGGTGGATCTGATAACAACGGCTCAGTCCCAGATGTTTCAGGGAGGAAAGTTGCTGCAGGACTAGGAAACTGTCTGTCGTCACAAGCACGCTATCACTGTAATGATAAAACATAATCGAATGTTAACCTTCTGCTGTGTGCTATTATGCATCTGATCCACAATCATCTTCCCAAATCACAAACTCACCTCAAATCTAGGTTTGTGAGGTTCGGACATCTTTTTACTATAGCTTTGACATCTGAAACACAAAAATGTATAAATTATCTTTGAAAAAAATGTCACACAAAAGCCAAACTCCATGCTTTTACTCACCTTCCATGATGAGGTTTTGTCTGTAACCACTGATGTTCAGTTGAGTGACGCTGGAGGGAATGTTGTTAGCAATGGCTTGAACATGAAGATTGTTGAAGTCACACCACGACACGTTCATTTCTTCAATTCTGGATTGAGAAAAAGATGTTGTGGGCTTTACAATAATGAATACATCAACATATAAAATTAAATAAATAATAATAAAAAAGTCACCATAAGACAGAAAATCCGGGGGCATACACCTTCGGAAGATTTATAAATAAATAAAAAGATTTAAAAAAAAATTTAAACCATGACTTCTGGCAAGTTTTGTGGATAGAAATGGACATTTCAGACATACAAATATGACATACCATCAACAGATTCAAGGCATGATTATTGCAGCACCTTGAACTGGTCACAAACAGAAACCTTCATTTTAGAATTTTATACAGGATTATTCATGTTTTTCTTTTGTGTTAATTTATAATATTGTTCACTCAATGTGTTGATGTTAGGTAACGCAATGTTACGATAAGTAATGTTAATGAATGGTATCTTATTGTAGTGTTACCAAACTATACAGGAAATAAAACTGCTAAGAGTTATCCAGCCAAGATTAAGGCTAGAACTGCTTTTCTGACGGACTAATATTAATGAAATAAGGATGCACCGATACTGAGACCAGTACTCGGGTGTTGGACCGATACTGTGGTCATGTAGGCTACTCGTAAAACTACACTGATACAACCGCACCCGAGTCCACTTTAGGGGCAACTCACATATCGCATTTCTTTGTCCACAAATTTGTAATTTCAACATCTCAACAGGTCATGTGACAAAAACCAACCGATCAGCTTCGGCCTTTCCGTAACAACATCGATAGCTCGGCCGAACTGAATGAAGTGAATGTCATGATATTACTGATCATGTGAAGATTTTGCAGCGGCACTGAAAATGCATTGTGGGGGAAACACTGTCATTTATTCAATGAATTTCAAGATTTCAAAAATGCTGCTCTTTTGACCTTTATTCAACAAAGATTCCTGATATAAAATTATGTATAATGGTTTCCTCAAAATATTAACCAGCACAACCGTTTTTAACATTGATAAAGAAATGTTTCTTGAGCAGCAAATCATCATATTAGAAAGATTTCTTAAGGATCATGTGACACTGAAGACTGGAGTAATGATGCTGAAAATTCAGCTTTTTCATTACAAAAACAAAGTACATTTTAAAATACAATAAAAAAAGAAAATATACATTTTAAATTGTAATAATATTTTAAAGGTCCCGTTCTTCGCGATTCCATTTTTCAAACTTTAGTTAGTGTGTAATGTTGCTTTTAGTGCACAAATAATACCTGTAAAATTATAAAGCTCAAAGTTCAATGCCTAGCGAGATATTTTATTTAACAGAAGTCCCCTTTCAAAGCCTACAGCGAACGGCCGGTTTGGACTACATCCCTCTACTTCCTTTTTTAATGACGTAACTAGAACAGTTTTTTGACTAATCTCCAACCACAGGAATACACAAAAAAGGGGGCGTGGTCTTGTTGCACTCCCATGGAGAATAGGAAGAGTATCTTTTTTCACAGTTACCACATGTACACCTATAAAACAGATACTAATCAAAACTCGTGGGTAAGAATACTAAGGTAGAAATAAACAATGAACTTATTTTAAAAATTCAACATCACCCTCGTTAATTCGACAGACGGAAAAACATATACCACAAGATTTAATAACAGTTAGTAACATTTAACATTAACATTGAACCAATTAAAGGTATGACAACTACTAAATAAACAGCTTACCACTGTGAAACATCCTGCAAAAGTCGTGTTTGAACAGGTTCTAATTGATCATCTACGTTCTCCGGGTCAGATTCAGGCTCAAATTGATAAGGTAATATGTTGGACATTTTTACAATAACAATCAGCGCATGCATCTCCAATTTATGGTAAGAGGCGTGACCTTTCCGGGCAACGTGCGATAAGCTGCTGTCGAATCACAACACAGGAACCGCTGGCACAATCAGAACTCGTTACGTATTTCTGAAGGAGGGACTTCAAAGAACAAGGAAGTCATCGGGCCGTTTTTTGGACAGTGAAAGCAGCGGTATACAGATAAGTAAATTGTGAGAAAAATACTGTGTTTTTTTAAACGCGAAACATGAACATGTGTTATTTTGCACACTGTAAACACAATTAAAGCTTAAAAAAAAAAACGAAGAACGGGACCTTTAACTGTGCTTTTGATTAAACAAGCTTTGCTGAGAACAAGAGATTTCTTTCAAAAACATTCAGAAAATCGGACCAACCCCAAACAAAGCTGTAGATCAGTTAATCTTACCGAGTGCAAGATTTCAGCATCTCAGCCAGAGATTCAGGAGAGAAGCCAGAACAGCCACACAAATTCAGCCGGACAAACTCAGTATTTTGAGCAAGAGAACTGCAAGAAAGCAAATTAAAAAAAGGTTTAAGGAATCTAAATGCAACAAAACTCCATTAAATGTGTCATTTCTACATAAAATACTACAAAGAGAAATAAATATGATCGCTTGGCAAAATGGCTTTTAGACTATCACTTACTGAATAATACTATCGGAGAGCACCAATCCTTCGAGACTGAGATTCTGTAGATGTCTGCAGCGAAACAGAATGTCTTCTAGAACGGACGTCTCCACTGTGCAGTTTGATAAATCCAAATGTTGGATGCGAAGTTTCCTGTAATTCAAACAGTACTGAAAATTACCAATGCAAGACAGCAATAACAGCAGGAATTACACAACATATCTCAACTGCGGCACTACGAAAACACACATTACTCACTCTGTACTTTTAAAAGTGGGTTGACTGATGCAGGTGTGTGGACAGCGCAGCCTCAATGCCCCAGCTGAGAGCACCTGCCCAAGCTCCGCATCTAACTGAGCTTTTCCCACCAGGTCCACACCGTGCCACAGAGACTCATCAAACCTGCAAATGCAGAATTCGGACTATTTGTAATTATATCACCGGTGATCCGTGGTCTTCGAAACTTCCAAAACTGGACTTACGCTAAACGATGCCAGCGCTTGCAGACCCGTGACGTCCTGAGGAGATCTTGCAGTGAGAGACGAGACAGGATTCCCAGCAACAGCTCATCGGGTAGACTGTCCCAGCACAAGCCTGCTGAGGGAGGAGCAAGAAACAAATTAGGCCTGCTCACACAGTTCATCTTATGAGCAATAACAATTCAGTAAGTGGCCATTAAAGTACTAAGGTTTTGTCTGCAGTTTCCAAGGTTTTAATAAAAAGTTCTCTCATGCAACTTTATCTCATTTTTCCATTCAGATAAACCCGTAAGGTCTAACTTCACACCGCCGCCGACTTGAGCTTCCAAAGCGGCCGGAAGTCATTAATTTTCAATGGAAGCTGGCTTCTCTCAGCTGCAAGGAGCGTCAAATCCCTCGGCGTCGCGTCAATCAGAAAGTTGAAAGAAGCTCAACTTTATGGTAATGAGCTATGACGCGGTTCAGCGGCAAGCAGCGGCAAAACGCCAGCAACCAATCAGAATAAAGACGTCCTTCACTCTGGCTGATTCCGGAGAAACATACGATGTGAACTTTCGTTCCTACCAAAACATTAGTTCCGAGAAAATGGAGGAGAAGTTGATAATCGCTGTTGCTGGGTTTCCTATCATATATGATATGACGTTGTTTGCTTACAGGGACCAGTTACAAAAGAACAGGCATGGGATAAAATAGCTGGGATAGTTGACGTCCGACGTCTTCTCCGCAAATACAGTAAAGTAGCACCAAACACAACAACTTCGCGATTTTCCATAATGATCCAGTGATACACATTTGAGAATGAGCGCGACTTTTATTTGAAATATTTACGAACGCTCGTTTTAAGCGGGAATGCAATTAATTTGCTCACGGTGACAACGATTTGACCAATTGCACTAATGCAAATAATAGCCTAATGCAAATAATAATAATAGCAAATTATTATTTTTTCCCCCGACCAAATGTGACCAAAACGGTTATAAAAATGCTGTCATTATAAAAGGTTTCTTCAATGTATTGCTTGTTTTTTCTGTTTATTTCATTTCATGTTGTGACACTTCTCTTCTCCCTGCTACGTCAGAGCGTCCAAAGCGTCAACGAGATTCCCCGTGCTTTTTGACAAGCGTCCTTGACAGAGCGGCCAGAGCTTCTTTGACGCTCAAGTCAGCGGCGGTGTGAACGTACAGTAATGCATGAATAGCCAGGATTTTGTTTTGTATATAAAAAAAATTAATTTAAAAGGTTTGCACATGCGTGCATCTTAGATCCTTGCTCATTTCATATTTGATACATCAGGCTTTTATGGACCATATAGTTTGATACTGTGAGAATATAGAGCTCACGCACGAGTGAAAAAAAAAAAATTCAGTGGCCCAAACTGAACAGAAATATGCAATTTGGCACAGTATCAAACTATAAAAAGTCAAATGAAATTCTAAAAGCTTGTAAAATGTACAACGATGAGATGTTCAGACTACTTTTATAAAATGCATTTAAGAATTAGGTGTCAGTATCTCCTAAAAATGTCAAATATTGAAAAGCTTAGTGTTATGATCAAAGCTCTGTTGCTTTTTAATTGTGATGTCAAAATATGATGATGCATTACAATGATGATTGAGAAATAAACATTCCTTAAAAGCCTGGTGTATTATACATGATATTTTCAATTCAACATGCTTTTTTCCCTAGTTACACTTTATTTTAAGTTGTCATTGTTACAATGTAATTATATACTTAAGTACTGAGTAATAACAACAACATGCACTTACTATAGGGTTAGGTTGAAGGTTAGTTGCATGTAATGCTATTATGAATTATTTACTGTTATTATTACTATGGTAAGTACGGAAGTGTATTGCATTCACTTGAGGAAAAAAAATCTACTGTTTTTCTGAATTAACAAGATAATTTTCCATGGAAAAAAGTTTTTGCTCTGTTTTTCTGAGTTAACGAGTTAATTATCTCAGAATTACGAGATAATTTTTCATGGAAAAAAGTTTTTGCTCTGTTTTTCTGAATTAATGACTTAATTATCTCAAAATTATGAGTAACTCATTAATTCATGAAAACAGTGAAAAAATGTTTTTCAAGAAAATTTCTCTCATAATTCTGAGATAATTAACTCGCTATCGCTAATTCAGAAAAACAGAGTAGATTTTTTTTTCCTCAAGTGAATGCAATATGCTTCCGTATGCAAGTACATGTAACATAAAATAACTAAAATAAAGTGTTTCCCTTTTTTCTTTGAAAAAAAAGTATGGATAATCAAGTAAACCCAAGTTGCATCAGTTTATTAAATGTTCATCTAGAAATATGAGCCATCAATCAAAGGGCAAAATGCATGACAGATTGTGTACAACGTACGGGTTCTTCAGCAGTTTTGATCACGTTGATCATTTAGAGGCTTTAGAAATCCGTGTATCAAATACGATACAGTAAGCTTTATAGGGTTAAAATTACACACAAACCTGAGGAATCTCTTCTTTTTCTGGGGCGTCTGGCAAGAAAAAATACGTTTTCCTCATTTTCTTTCCCTTTTGCAGAAGTCAGGGGCTTTTTGTGCGGAGGTGACCACTGCTGGATGAGCTCGTTTGGAGTGTTTTCTGTGTCTAGACCCCCGCTGCAGGCGGGCCGCCTTTTCCATTTAGTCCTCAGAGGTCTGCACAAGGATCCCTCCAAATTCTCACTCAGTTCTTGAAACCGCCTACATCAAATCAAGGAAACAGTAAGCAACACCACCATTTCTTGTTGTTTAAATGATATTCATAGAAGTAGCAGCAGAAAGCAACATGAAACCATTCCCTGGAGCTCCCAAAGTTAAGATGGTTGTAAACTGAATCTATGTAATCTGTACAATATATAAAACGAGTATGCATAATCTCTCACTATACAATATGTAATAGTTGAGTGATTACAACTTTTTTTGATTATTTTTATACTGTAAATTCCACGCTCACTTTGCAAGTTCTGTGATGCCCGCCATTTGTCGCGAGCGCCTCTTTACCAATAGCCCCCATACTAACGTGCGTTTTAGGGGGAAAAAAAACTAAATATTAACCAATGAAACCATTAAATAGATACAAAGACAATTCATGATTTAAATTGGCTAACATAAACTCACGATTGGTGAAAAAAATCATACTCCCGCGTCACAACACAACTGGTGGCGCGCGCCAACCGCAGATTCGACTAAAATGTATTTTTAAAAAGCGTCCCGTGGAACTATGCACTAGTGATCTAAAGTCATGTTCTAACAAGTAAGTTTATCACTGTGTTAAGTGCTTCTTATAATGCACCAAAAAGGTTATACAAGTTATAAAATACACCGAAGTGGAGGGAGAATCCAAAGTCGTAGCAGTATACAGAAACACACAAGTTTCTATTTTCAGGAAAATACGCGCTATTCAAAATACAAATCAGGATTCAGGTTTGCTACATGAAAATAAATATTATTACCTTTCGTTTGACATATTGACTTCGTAATGTAACTAAAGTATTAACTTCTGCCAACTTTTAGAAGAAGCCAGGCTTCCTTCTCCACTGGCTGGCGGCGCAGATTTAAACCTGCCTGTAGACCGCCTGTCCTGCTGCGATGCCATTGGCTGCAATGTGGGTGGCCGGAAGTGATGCATCTCTGACAGCGGATGGATATTGACTTGCTTGCCGCCCTCTACTGTGGAGGACTAAACAATGACTTCCCCATGTCAAAACGTGGTGTCAATGTTAAGTTACTTTTATCCCAAAGTACAATTTAAAACAGATTAGAATAAAATGAAAGTGATGCACAAAATCCCACATACAGGCACTAGAAACCTGTGGCGCTGGATTCCCAGCAACAGATCATCATCAGGTGGTACTCCCAATCTTTTTTTAACATAAGCCTGCAAAGGGAGAATTAAGTAAACAAATGAATATGATCTCAACTTATTATAAGATGTAACATGGACTGTATGAGCATTACGATTAAAGCTATTTAATAATAAATTCCACTGAATTTTCTTGAAAGTATTTTCATAACACTCATGTTTTCGCAAGAAATAAAATAAATTTGACCGCATCCAAAATGGGTCATACCAATTAAGGCAAGTCATACCATTATCAGTGCATGATCGCGGGAAAATACAGCGTATTCAACTAACAGGAGCATAAGTGTTCAAAAGAGACATTTTCTTGAAAGATAAGCGTTTGAATCTAAATATAATTGTATATCCCATGCATATATTTCCCGCACAGTTCCTAAATTAAAATGAATGTGAATGGGTTTTAATGTTTACCTCTTGACTTGAGGTCACTTTACGACTAGTCTGCGAACGAGTACACTACTGTTAATTAAAACAGCATAATTCTTTTAAAAATAATTTACAACCACAAAAAAATAAAAATAGATCATACGTTAATTTCACAATTTTGAATCGAAAATATGCTATAACATAATGTAATTGTAATAACTGAATGTGACGTGACAATACAGGTTTTCTTGACTTAACGGTTACATACGAATAAAGATGAATGATATAGAATTATTTACAAAAATAGTTTAAAGTAATTACTACACAACTACAATTAGACCTAGAACTTATTTGACCATTTATTTATTTCTCTTTATTTATTTATTTAAATCCCATTTAATCCTTTATTTAATTAATTTAAATAACAAGACCAATTACCCCAATCCTTTCCAGTTGCCTTTTTTTTATTGCCCTTATCATATAGTGGCTGTACAACTTTTGGTAAGTCACTAGAATTTGCCCTATGGAATTTGCTCAGTGTCCTCATGCTATTAGCATGTATGCTACGTTGCCATATGCTATCTATTTGATAACTTTTTGCTTAAAAACTCAATCCTGTTACTTTCAGTTCTGTTACTTGTATGAAAAATAACAGGAGTGAGTTAAAGTAACAGGAGTGAGTAGAGTCCTCTGTTTTGTTGATTTAATACTGTAAATATTAGTTGATATAATACTATTCCCCCTGAATTATGAGTTTTAAGGTTGCAATTACTTATATTGTAGACATTAGCATTAGTTTTACAATGTGAACCATACTTCCAGGAGGCCAGTCCACCACGAAGTGACTTAAACGTTTTGTCTTTCTTAATTTTGTAGAAGATGGAGAGAACCCATACTATGCAGGTGCCAGAAACAACCGATATGGCATATTGCAATGGAAGGAGCGAAACACACCCGTAACCCTATATTTTCTCCCTTTTTTTTGTCATAACTTCCCACTTTCTCTCTCCCTCCCTCTTCTTCCTCTCTCTCTCTCTCTCTCTCTCTCTCTCTCTCTCTCTCTCTCTCTCTCTCTCTCTCTCTCTCTCTCTCTCTCTCTCTCTCTCTCTCTCTCTCCCTCTTCTTCTCTCTCTCTCCTTTCTCTTTCCACCTCCTCCGCTGTGAAGTACTACTAGCACATAGTACATCACTTCAACAACACAGAAATCTTATGCACACAGTCGTGTACACTCTCTCTTTCTCTTATACACACATGCACACATATGGACACTAATTCCTGTTACCCAATGTTCATTCCTGTTGTTACCAAGTGTTCATTCCTGTTCCTAATTTTTTTTTCTAAAAAAATAAAGTTAAACCACTTTTTTAAATTAGTTTTGTTTGGTCCATTTATACAATTGTTTAATACATTAAATTGTAATGGCTTTGTGTGTGTTCTTTTTTTTTTTAATAAAATACACCTTGCCTTAATATATAGTGATTTTTTGGGGTCACAAATATCAATTATTTGAACATATAACCAACCATTTCTTTAAAATAAACACTTTCTTGTGGGGAAAACATTTGATTAATTAATTAATTGGCATGCTTTGTTATGATCCTGTCTCTTTCCCTTTCCTCTGTCTCCCTCTACTGGACACACACAGTATTGCACACGCACTTTTACTGATTCGCTATTACTCTCTCCCAGCTGTTCCTTGTTCCGTTCTGCTTCGCTCTAGTTTCCCCGCACCTGTTCTCTCTTTACTCTGATTACGCTTGCTACTTCTTCCCTCTCTTTTCCCTGTCTCTTTGTCAGATTGTTTGTTAACCTTTGATGAAAGAAGCTACACAGATTTTCCTTTTTCAGCCTGTTTTTTTGGTCCTGTCCTGAGCTGTTTGATCCTTCCGGGAATCCTCAGTCGCAAGTACCGTGTCTTCTGAGCTAAAGATTGTTCTCTGTGTTTGTTCAGTATCCATACTGCCTGAGACAACGACTATTTCCTGCTGACCATCCTCCGGGTGTTTCCCGAGTGACCAGAGGCAAGCCGCCGCCCGTGTTCCTCATCCTCGCTATCAGCCGCCCTCACTGTTCCAGAGTGGCACCACCTGGAATATCACTTGGCCCACCTTTCATCTCATATCTGGAGCCGGGCCTGCTTCCTCGTTTATTATCATTAAAGACACTTTGACTGTGGTTCGCTGTTGGGTTTTCTCTTACCTTTATAACATGCTTTTAAACATGCTTTTTAAATGGCACATGAGTTTCGGTAACAGGACAGAGAAAACATGCGTCCTCTTCTGCTTAGAAACCTTGTAAAAAAATTAAAGTTGCCTGATTGACCGATACACATTTTGAATAGATAAATATGCGTAGCTAGTATTAGATTCAGTGTTGAAAAAAGATTTAAAAAGAAATAAAGTTTAATTTTGAAGAGTTACAACAAGCAACATTAATAAAACGGTAAACCTACATAACATTTCTTTAATTGGTTGTTGCGTTAAATCTTACCCAAATACAATAGTGCTATTTTCTGATTGGCTATTGTGTAGCGACTTCTGCAGCATTTTAAATAAACACTCACCTAAAGGATTATTAGGCACACCTGTTCAATTTCTCATTAATGCCATTATCTAATCAACCAATCACATGGCAGTTGCTTCAATGCATTTAGGGGTGTGGTCCTGGTCAAAACAATCTCCTGAACTCCAAACTGAATGTCAGAATGGGAAAGAAAGGTGATTTAAGCAATTTTGAGCGTGGCATGGTTGTTGGTGCCAGACGGGCCGGTCTGAGTATTTCACAATCTGCTCAGTTACTGGGATTTTCACGCACAACCATTTCTAGGGTTTACAAAGAATGGTGTGAAAAGGGAAAAACATCCAGTATGCGGCAGTCCTGTGGACGAAAATGCCTTGTTGATGCTAGAGGTCAGAGGAGAATGGGCCGATTGATTCAAGCTGATAGAAGAGCAACTTTGACTAAAATAACCACTCGTCACAACCGAGGTATGCAGCTAAGCATTTGTGAAGCCACAATATGCACAACCTTGCGGCGGATGGGCTACAACAGCAGAAGACCTCACTGGATACCACTCATCTCCACTAAAAAATAGGAAAACGAGGCTACAATTTGCAAAAAGCTCACCAAAATTGGACAGTTGAAGACTGGAAAAATGTTGCCTGGTCTGATGAGTCTCGATTTCTGTTGAGACATTCAGATGGTAGAATTTGGCGTAAACAGAACGAGAACATGGATCCATCATGCCTTGTTACCACTGTGCAGGCTGGTGGTGGTGGTGTAATGGTGTGGGGGATGTTTTCTTGGCACACTTTAGGCCCCTTAGTGCCAATTGGGCATCGTTTAAATGCCACGGCCTACCTGAGCATTGTTTCTGACCATGTCCATCCCTTTATGGGCACCATGTACCCATCCTCTGATGGCTACTTCCAGCAGGATAATGCACCATGTCACAAAGCTCGAATCATTTCAAATTGGTTTCTTGAACATGACAATGAGTTCATTGTACTAAAATGGCCCCCACAGTCACCAGATCTCAACCCAATAGAGCATCTTTGGGATGTGGTGGAATGGGAGCTTCGTGCCCTGGATGTGCATCCCACAAATCTCCATCAACTGCAAGATGCTATCCTATCAATATGGGGCAACATTTCTAAAGAATGCTTTCAGCACCTTGTTGAATCAATGCCACGTAGAATTAAGGCAGTTCTGAAGGTGAAAGGGGGTCAAACACAGGTGTTCCTAATAATCCTTTAGGTGATGTATTATAAATAGTTTTTCCGCGTGAGAAATACAATGTGTGGCGGTAGTGCGTGACAAAAGACCAACTTGAGAGCCCTGCGGTGGAATGGCCCATTTATGCTTTACCTTTGCAGTTTAAATAAATATATCACACAACATATAAACAGGGCATCTAGCTTTATATTAATATTTATTATTTCTTAATTTCTTAAATAACCCAACTTTAAAGGGATAGTTCACCCAAAAATGAAAATTCTTTCATCATTTACTCACCCTCAAGTTGTTCCAAACCTCTATGTGTTTATTTGTTCTGCTGTACACAAAGGAAGATATTTGGAAGAATGTTTTAATCAAACAGATCTCAATCCCCATTGACTACCATAGTATGTATTTTTTCCTACTATGGAAGTCAATGGGGATTGAGATCTGTTTGATTAAAACATTCTTCCAAATATCTTCCTTTGTGTACAGCAGAACAAATAAACACATAGAGGTTTGGAACAACTTGAGGGTGAGTAAATGATGAAAGAATTTTCATTTTTGGGTGAACTATCCCTTTAACAACACAAGGGCAGATCCTTTGACCGCAGCTGATGACGCATAGTGAAGTCACGCTCGAGTGATCAAGAATATCCCAATATACAAATAAGCTTTCCTTCCATTCCTTCGTCCTCATTTTCTTCCCTCGCAGCAGGGAGTGGAGCTGAGACACGAGGATGCACAAATAAGAATCGAGCAGCACCCACTGCCTCCCAGAAAAGTGTCAATACTTCTTGTCAATGGCCAGCAGCCATATTCCCCTGTAGCCCAAGACTGGTTGCCCACTGAAGCTAAGCAGGGCTGAGCCTGGTTAGTACCTGGATGGGAGACCTTCTGAGAAAACCAGGTTGCTGCTGGAAGAGGTGTTAGTGAGGCCAGTAGGGGGCGCTCACCCTGTGGTCTGTGTGGGTCCTAACGCCCCAGTATAGTGACGGGGACACTATACTGTCAAAGAGCACCGTCCTTCGGATGAGACTTTGAACCGAGGTCCTGACTCTCTGTGGTCATTAAAAATCCCAGGATGTCCTTCGAAAAAGAGTAGGGGTGTAACCCCGGCATCCTGGCCAAATTTGCCCCTTGGCCTCTGTCCATCATGGCCTCCTAATCATCCCTATATACTAATTGGCTTCATCACTCTGTCTCCTCTCCACCAGTAAGCTGGTGTGTGGTGGGCGTTCTGGCGCACTATGGCTGCCGTCGCATCATCCAGGTGGATGCTGCACATTGGTGGTGGTTGAGGAGATTCCCCTACCATATGTGAAGCGCTTTGAGGTCCCAGAAAAAGCGCTATATAAATGTAACGAATTATTATTTATAGCTTCTCTAACAAAGTCACTGCGACGGCACGGCAGTTTATTGCATGTGGCCTCACTCAGAAAAAAATGCAGTCCAGAGGGGGTTGGTGGAGCCTAGAATCATCACCGCCTTTTAACCCACTAGCAACTGCCCAGCCCAGGTGAGGAGTACTAACCTAAAGTTGTAAAACTAATCAATTGGATTTCCCCAATATATTGAACATCGCTGTTGAGACTTCTTTAAGTAGGCTAGGCATATAGCGGGCTGTTGAAGGTTTTGGTGAAATTGCAAAAATAACTTGTTGTTACAGTCTTAAAAGCATCAATTAATGTCACGGTTGTCTGGCAAAGTTTTTTTGTCAAGATAAAAAACAGTTAACATGTGCACATTACCATAACATTTGCATGTGTGCATCAACACCACTGGGTGCATTAATCTTCTTCTTCTTCTTTATTAGATTCATCGTCATTAATTCAACACAACCTTGACTATCGCATACTAAATCCATGTAACGTTACAGTGTTGTTGTTTTTTCTAAAGAGGAATTTCCTGAAACGCTAGTCTTGCCTTCAGTTCTACTTCAAGTGGCTGTGACCTTTTTCCATTTCTTGAAGGCCTTATTTGAGTAGTGGAGGATCGATCAATGTCTGGAATTCGAAATAAACGCGCACATGGAACAAATATTTCGAATTAGTAAGCTCAAGAGAAACTGAACGTAAGTTGTTAGCCTACCCTGAAATATTTGTTTCAAGATCATTCTAATGAACACTGTCTTCTAATAACACGGTGTAAAGCTCCATCTAGTGACAAACGTTGGTCTTACTATCTTGATGTTTTTAAAGGATATAGCCATTATTTACTCACACTGTCTTATTCTAATGCCTATGAGCTTCTTTCTTTATTAGACCACAAAATGAGATTTTTCAGGAGAATGTCCTGCTCGCATTCGTCCATATAATGGCAGTGAACAGTGTCAATGCTTTAAAAAAAAGAAAGAAAAAGCGCCGACTACAAAATCAGGAATTGAACGTCAAGTAGCCTATTGGTCTTAATTTAATGTGGCGAATGCTAAATGTTGAAAATGGTTTTAAGGTTGTTGCAAATGTATTTTTCGGAAGGTTTCAGACGAGACAAAAGGCTCCTCTGTCACACAGAGACGTCCAATCAGACCTAGACCAGAGAAGCGCCAGCTCAGGAAATACTACGGTAAACCTACATAAAACTGCTGGATTGAAAATATAGTTTTTTTTTAAAGGTTTACATGATTATGTCACCATGATTTACAGTCACGTTTGATATAAGTGAGTAGAATAAGGGGTTTATCCACTTACCAACTATGAAATGCATAGCTGGAGGTCATAGGTATAAATAGCTCTCCTCATCGCTTGCAAATGCGTGCTTGCTTCGGCAGCACATGTACAAAAATTGGAACGATACAGAGAAGATTAGCATGGCCCCTGCACGCAAGGATGACACGCAAATTCGTGAAGCGTTCCTTATTTTTATTAATTCTGAATTATTAATCATTGTAATTTTTCATGTTTTACACTGTATCAAGTTAAAAACCCAATGTTTACGCGTGCAGTACGCAGGCCAACCGCTAGAGGGCAGCATCGCACTGGCAGTCTCGCACTGGAGCCGCGGATTTAACATCCTGCTGTTTCCTAGACAATCTAATCTACCGTGTCTTAATTTGACAGTTATTCATGTTTTAGCATCGTGAATGTTAGCTCTGAATCTTCATTCCTTTCGACTCAAAGCCATCAGAAATCGAAACGAATTGAATCCAGTATGATTATATATAGGGATGGGTATCGTTAAGGTTTTAACGGTATTACTACTCTTACCGATACCGCTTATCGATCCGGTAACGTAGACTAACCATGTTCCGTACACTTTTCGCCTATTACCGCACGTCAGCGACCACTCCTCCGTTTCTGAGAGCAAGACTAGCATGTTTGTGTGATCATTCTCCGGGGGAATACCCATTGATTGGTCCACACTTTGATTGATGTCTTTTGGACCAATAGTTTTTGAGAAAAGTGGGGAAAACTACCTCCTCCACCTGTGTACGGAAGATGATAAGCGTTAACGATGTTCCGTACAGGCTTATAATGGTGTTCCGTACAGAGCGCATAACTTATTTTCAACGGCGAAAATGGAAAATTAACTGATCAGCTGATCAATTTTAATGCTAAAATATTCAATCATGTAACAATTTATGTTAATATTAACTTAATTGACCCTTTATGAATATAAACAGCATCACTGCACTGCTGACAGACTTGCTGCCTTTTTTGCTGCCTGAGAGTGACGCCAAACGGTCATCTGCCGCAATCGTTTAAAATTCCCTTTTCACAGCATTTAGTCAACAAAAGGGTAATATATTTAACAATTTGTGATCACATAATATTCATTTAATAAAGACTGTTATACTGGGAAAGCATAAATGAAATTCAAATGTACATTTTCACTGCTCTAGTTGTCTCCCCACCCAAGCCACTGTCTGAAGTATAGCTTGCCCACGGGCCATTTTCAAGTGAATTGGGCGGACCTGGCAATCTTACTGAAATATCACTGGAACAAACAGCTGGAGTGTCTCTGTTTTGATCGGGGATGAAAGAGGGAGAAATGAAGAAGACACAGATATGCATTTTGTGTATGACCTAGAAGTATTTATTCAGCGATCGGCGGTTAAAGTTAATCTGTACGGAACATCGTTGTTGTACGGAACATGGTTAGTCTACGTTACTTTAACGGTATTCTTATCGGTTCTTTTTGTTATATAAAAAAAGGGAAAAATATTTAGAACTTAATTAATATTGCTTGATATTTTGAAATGTAATAGCAAATATTAATAGCAAAATAAAAAGCAATGCTTTAACAAAAAAACAAACAAAAAAACATGTTATGCAGAAGAGTCATAGGCGTCATTTACGGGGGGGACGGGTGGGACATGTCCCCACCACTTTTTGCCAGGGTCGATATTGTCCCCACCACTTTTGAAACATCTCGCGGCACGGATACCAATACAAATAAAATATATCCAGTTACCTAGCAGCATTCGTTTCATTCATTTGTTAAATAAGAGGCGATCTAGCAAAATGAGTTGTCTGAAATGTGTTGCCTTCACTCGGACGCGCGCTTCAAACCGTTGCGGAGATTCTATTCCTTCCGGTAAAATCACAAATCAAAATGCAAACGTGTCCCTGCTTCTCTGGGTTCTAATCCGCACTTGTATTAAAAATGCACACAAACGTGTCCCTGCGCATATCCCCATATATAGTATGCGAAAAACAGTACGCGAGTGTGACAGATGGAAATAAGGCGTTTTACCAGTAAGTCATAATAAGCAGTTGAGTAAGTAGTAATAGTAATAGTTAACGAGCCAGGTAATGTTGTAATTTTTATAGGGTAATGTATAGGATATGTTATGGTTAAAATTGTTATTGTTCGTGGAAGCAGTTACAGTACAGTACTTTTATTATTTCGTATCTTGCATATGCAACATGTCATTCTAACAGCAGAAGCAGTAAGTGTAAAAAAGCGCTGTAGTTACGGGAAGCGCCAGTAGAGGGGGAACAGTTGAATTATGTTACGGTGCGGCTCGCTTCCTCTCTTCAGTCATTTTGATCTGAGGAAAGGTGTCTCCGTATATCTTTCATTACTATTTCCCTTTTCAGGTATGAATCGTTTATAATATGTGATATTGTTTACCTGCATGTTATGTGAATGTGTCGAGTAGAGTGTTTTAAGTGCCGTTAGTCGAATATTGTGAAGTTACGATGTTAATCACATGACGACAAGTAAGCTAGCTTTGATAATGCTAATTGCGACCTCGTGGGTGAACGCGCGGCACTTAGTAATGTTAGTTATGCCGTGATAGTATACTTATCGTAGCTTGTGTTGCACACGGTTATAAAAGATACTGAGTTTTATGAGTAGAGTAAAGAATTGTGTATGTTTGTTATTAGTATAATTGTGTTTTGTATTGCGTGTGAATTGCCATATTTAATCGGTAGTGAAAAGTGGTAAATGCTTCAGTTACTACTGACTAGAGATAATGGTTAGGATTGTATAAGAAATGTAATATTATTTTGTGTATGTAAACTGTACTGACGTTGCATTTGTTGATATTCAGTCATTATACACTTGATCTGAGGAAAGGTTGTCTCCTTACATCTTTCATTACTATTTCCCTTTTCAGGGCTTTTACACGAGCAGAGTAGTATGTCCGAATTCATAGAATTCGAAAAACAGTAGGCGAAAAGTACCCGGATGACCTACTACTTCCGGCGAGATTCTGAAGTGCGCATACGATAGACACTTTGCTATCCCATGATGCCACGGGAGAGGAGTTGTCGCCGTTATATTTGAAAATGGCGGAAACCGGAGACGCGGGAGTTTTCAAGTGTAAGTACTATATAAAACACTTTGTTTATTTGTGGTTAAATTGTGTTTGTTTAACATCATATAAGTAAACGATTGACGTGTTAAACGTTTAAATAATGTAAATCGCAGGGACAATTTTCTGAATTGGCTGCAAAATGACACTTTTATCATTATCATTATTACCGAACAGAACAAGCTAATGCCTGTCAGCTAGCTAACGTTAACTCTGTTTTCTTTAAACAAAGACGTTCGTTGTTTCGCAGTTTAATGAGATAGTTACACAACTTTTATTTTTTTATTTTAAAACGATTTTATTTCTCCTTTACCGGTGTTGTTATTATGAAATATGTGTTGGCTACATAGCAAACTACTGTTAACAAGTGTAACATACCTCAACTTGTCAATGTAACATTAATAGATTGACCATAGTTCATCACATGTTAAATCCTGTGTTGATTTTGCAGGGGCAAAATGGTAAGATTAAGAATATGTAGATTCAATGGTAAGTTATTTGTAACTTAGATGTAAACATTTCGACTCAAGCTCTTACTGCATTTCTTTTATGCTTGATTTCTGTGCATTTATTGCAGAGTTTTTATCATGTAAACGCGCATCGGCATATCCCCATAGTGATTTGTGTTGTGTGCATGTTCTATTCGCAAGGAATCTTGGTCTTTTGAGTAGAGAAACTTCTCGGCGCATCCAAAACCCGCGTGCTGTATACCGAAAGTAAACATGGCGAGAAGCAGCACAGCATTCTTTTGGAGCGAGGTCAGTAACGTTACCAGCATCAAAGCGAAAACAAAGGCGGTCGCTATCTGTCCAGAACCAAAGCCCGTCTATACATTATCCGGATGCTGCTGTTGTTGTTGTCTTTGGATACAGGAAGAAGAATCGGAAATGACGCATATTGCGTCTTAAGGTTGTCCGTACGTCTAGACCTAACTGCGCATCGCCGTTTACATCGGGATATTGCAATTCCATGTATACAGGAGAAACTCTATCTGCTCACGCATGTAAACGGGTTATTCCTAATGTTTCAGAAACCCGAATAGTGACCTTAACCAGACCATAACCCGAAAATTGGCTGCATGTGAACCTAGTCATTGTTGAGAAACGTAGCCATACATTATTGTGTTAATAATAATTAAGTACCTAATTATGTTACATAATAATTTTGTAGGAAAACTAGCGCGTTAGTTAGGCTAGGGGAGCGCGGGGCACAACGGAACGCGGGGCTAGTTGTAACAAACTTGTTTTAAAGGGGTCATGAGATGAGAAACCAAATTTGCCTTGATCTTTTGGTATTTAAGAGGTCTTTGTACCATTAAAACCTCCTGCAAGTTTCATAGCTTAAGACGACCTCCCCATTATAAACGAAGCATTTATTTAATCAAGCTCTAAATACAGCTCGTTCTAGAACCTTTGAACTTAGTGACGTCCCGGTACGAAGTGACGTACCAGTCGTTTGCATATGACCGCCTCCAGCGCAAGACAACTACGCCTCATTTGACATCATCACATGCGTTGACGTGCAGCGAGTGGGTCTGTTTACAAGATGACTGCGATGCCACGCACATGTGCTGGTTCTTCTGTGGACAAACAACATGTTTGAATGCTGCCGAACGATCCAGACGTCAGGGAAAGCAGTTGGATGCAGTTTATTTGCAGCATATGCAGTGCGCCAAAGCCTTTGTTCAGTGAGTGATGCAGATGAGTGTGACAGGGCGCATGTTACTGAAAGAACGACGAGAGAGAGCGAGCCCCGGCCGCGCGCGCGCCTTCAAACTGTCTTGCTCTCCCTCTCTCTCTCCCTCGCGCATATGATTTAAAATCAATTGAGAATTGACACGATGGCACGATGATCGGAAGACCGAAGTTTCACGTGGTGGAGCATTGTGTAGCCTTCATGTGATACAAAATGATTAACGTTAATAATTTATGCATAAGCAGCACTGACGTTAGCCAATCATAACAATGGGCGTTAACACTGAACTCTTAAAGGGGAAACACCTCCAAAACAGACTGTTTGAATCAGAGGGTGAGAAACAGGGTGGGGAAAGGTCATAAATCACTACATTTTTTAAAAAAAATTGTACAAAAAACTATAGTAATACTATAATTGCACCTAAGGGAATATAATAAAACAAAACAAAAAACCATGGCATGACCCCTTTAAATACTTCCACACATGCCAGCATGACGAAACTTGGTGTATTTACTAGTTGCCATTTCAACATTATATAGAGAAAATTGCGCCAAAATTCAGAAATCTTTGTAAGATATCACTGAACATTTATTTAACCATAGCAAAAGTACATTTCTTACTTAAGTAAATTTTTCATCTCTATTTTTTGTGTTTATTTAAAATTAGACAAATCTGATATTATTTTGATCTCCAATCTGTTGTTTAACAGTTGATATAGTTCTTTAATGCTTCGCTAACTAGCAGAAGACACTAGCAGGGTTTAAACCCCAGTTGTGCAGTTGGGGCATGTTGTAACACTGCGTTACAATGTGCCCCTATTAGAAATATGCTATTATATTCTATACTTTTATGAATTCTATTGAGAAAACATGATACACATCTAAATAAAGACTGAGAGTCAATGTTCAGAAATTAATTATTATTTTGTTTTGAACTATGCTGTATAGCTGTGTTTTCCGGTGTGTTTGTTGTCAAACTCAACAATTAGTTTATTTTTAATTATTAAAAAATGCCATTATTTTATATGAAAAACTTCATAATTGTATTTTATTAAGAAATTTATGATCAGATAGCATTTTAAGCTGTCATATGGTGATGTTACAATGTACCCCACCTATGGGGCATGTTGTCACATTTCACTTCCGTTCTTTCGGGGGAAATCAAGAAAAGAGTATACACTGTATTAATAAAACAAAACCACATAATTGTACTAGACATGTGGGAAATTAATGTGGGGAAAAATAAATACTCCAAACCCCAAGTAGATTTACACAAACTGAGAAAGTCAAAAAGCGTTACGTTTTTTCGTACGTTACGAGCTCTCTCCCAAACATAGACCCTGCACACAGAGAGAGAAGATCATTGTAAAATGAAAATTGACGGGCGGCTAAGTTTAAATTTTGTCCTTGGTTGTTGTTATGATTTTCCTGCTGTGAGGAGGTTGCGTCACAGTAAGCTGCTTCATGTAGAGACTGAGGGACTGTTTGCGCATGCGCAGTGTGTTCGGAAAAACTTCCTGTGTAGTTAATAGTTGGCCTTCCACTAACAGTCCGTGGTCTTCATTATTCCTTTGTACAACAGTGTGCGTCGGTGATGATGCATCACAAGCCACACATACACAAATTGCAATGCCCTGTAGAGTTGTAAAAGGCCAATAAAGTTATCCAAAGAAAAGAAGTCGCTGCGTCTTCTCTGACCGGAGGATTAGGCCAGTATACATACAGTCAGCATATCATCACCGCAGCTGTTCCGTTACAAGTGCTCCTTCGAGCCGGATAGTGTGTATAACTGCGCCATGGCAACTTCCAACAACCAAGCAGGTGATCAACCTTCAGTTGTGTCCCGCCCAAGACGGTCTCACCAACTCCCCAGGCACCTGCGTGACTTTGTCATTGATAACCCTGGCAATTTGCATAGTTGTGATGCCACACATCAAATTATAAAGCGCAAGAGGAAGAGCCTCTAGACCATATTCTGCACGCTAGGTCAGAAGATCTCATGCTGGAAGGGATGGAAGCCCGCATGAAAGACATAACTAGGCAGATGAAACAACTACAGTCAGCCATGGACAGTGTTAAATGTAAAGCTTACCCTCAACAGCATTCATCCAACTTATATCCTCTTCGAAGCTCGAGCCTTCCTCATATTCACCACAGTGGAGAGATATGGCCCAGAGTATCGCCCACCATGGACCAGATGAGTTGGAAATCAGCTAATGGAGGGTATTGTCAGCTCTTAGATAACACTGAACAGTGTTTCCCCTACAATGTATTTAGCAGCGGCGCAGCGCCGCCACTGGATTTTCAGCGCCGCTGCAAAATCTTCACATGATCAGTAATATCACTACATCCACTTACACACCTAAAAACACTGAGACGTGGCGTCCGCCGGCTCTGCTAATGCGGTGGCTCTGAATCCACTTGTTGACAAGAAAGGAGGAAAGATATGGAATTCCAAAATATGGAAATATTTTCGATTAGGCTAATGTCACGTTGCCATAAGGGGCCGTTCACATAGCGTGTTTTTCTGAGCGTGCACTGCAAATTCGTTATTTCAAATGTAGGCGCGCGGGAAGCGCGCTCGTTTCTCCAGGTCCAGGCCGCCTCTGTTCATGGTTGCATAGCAACGACAGACGCCACGGGAGAGAGCAAGCGCTTTTAGAAAGGAGAAAGCGGCGCTCTCCATGAGGACGAGGAAGTAGCAGCAAATAATTAAATGATTTCTAGCCCTTGCATTAGCTTTACTACTAGATATATTTATGGAGATGAGAAATAAAAAGCCGCCCTGTACAGCTATGATCAGCTGTTCGGCCGAGCTGTCGATGTTGTTACGGAAAGGCCAAAGCTGATCGGTTGGTTTTTGTCACATGGCGTGTTGAGATGAGATGTTACGATGTTTTCATCTCGCCACGCGCGCCTACAATTGAAAGAACGCATTTGCGCGCAAAAAACGCGATATGTGAACTAAAGTGGACTCGGGTGCGGTTGTATCCGGGTAGTTTTACGAGCAGGAGTACATTAGCACAGTCTCGGACCGACACCCGAGTGCTGTTATTAGTCCGCTAGAAAAGCAGTTCTAGGCTTATTCTTGGCTGGATAACTCTTTTAAAAAGTCTTTTAAAATGAAATACGAACACAGTTTTGGATTAAATAAAGGTACAGTCAAGTCAAATAAAACACTTGATTGTTCATGTTTGTTCACTTCATTCATTGTGCATTAAATAATGTTAACTTAAAACTTTTGATTTTAAAAATGTTAAAATTAAAAATGTAAAAAATTAAGTGCTCACAGATTGGGTGTGGCCTAAAATTTTTAATAAATTATAAATAATCTTTTTCTGGGTTGTGCCATTTCATTTTTCCCCTATCAATATCTACCTTATAGCTGAAAATGAACACAAAACAAAAACGTGAAAAATCCTGTCTAAAATTATAAAATGAAGGTTTCTGTTTGTGACCAGTTCAAGGTGCATGCTGCAATAATCATCTTGAATCTGTTGATGGTATGTCGTATTTGTATGTCTCAAAATGTCAATTTTTATCCACAAAACTTGCCAGAAGTCATGGTTTAAGGGGTTATTTAAAAAAAAAAGTTCTTCCGAGGTACATATCCCCCCCCCCCCCCCCAAACCCGCACCTTGGTAACATGCTCCGGCACGGGACAGCACCGCTGCTGGAAAAATTTCTAGGGGAAACAGTGCTGAACCTTACCCACTTACAGCACAGCCCATACAGGGAGACCTCAGCTCAACAACTCAGGCTACCAGATCTCTGGAGCCATCCGTCCAGTTAGCAGCACAACCACTAGGCCTCAGTGTGTCCACTCGCCATTCAGCTACTCTAACTGGACCAGAGCCAGAGTTTCCACAGCTGCCTGCAGTCCAGCCTGCACCTACACACCTCACCTCGCCTACCCAGCGAACATATTCACCTCCTCTGCCCGTCCCGCATACAGGTCAGTACGTCCAGTCAGTGCACCAACCAGCTCAACAGACACCCCCAACAGTGTATCTGCCAAATCAGCCAGCAGCCCTGCGGACATATTCACCTGCCCCGTATGTACCTCAGCTAGTCCAGCCTGCACCTACACAGCATCAAAGTATACCTCAGCCCTTACTCACAACTGTACAACAGCAGACTTATCCTCGACATGTCCAGCATCAGATCACTCCTCAACCTGGACCACAGCTTGGATTTCCACCTGCTTCACTCCAACAACAAGGGATAAGAACAAACTCCCGTTCTATCCCTCCTTATCAGCCACCTACTGATCTAGGAACAGCCTATCCACTCCCGCAGACCAGATATCTCCCTGAAGTTAAATTACAGCCATACCTGTCTGGATTTCAGTCCGCTGCACACAACCCACAGCTTATTCAAAGGGCTGCCTCACCTACAGCACCAGGATACATATCTCCCTACAACAATCCTGCAATACTCACCATGACAGAAATGGCTATTGCAGCCTCATATGGTATTCCAAAGCCCAAACTGCCTCTCTTCAGTTCTGGAATGGAGAGTGATTTCATCATGCTGAAAAGGTGACTGGATAGTTTACTTGGTCCACACCGACATTTGACTGAAGATTATAAATACCAAGTATTACTTGATCATCTCAAACTGCCTAGCGCCTACCAATTGGCAAAGAGATACATACACGACCCTACACCATACTCCAGTGCAATGGATGCTCTGCAGGATCGATATGGGCAGCCAAGACAGTTGGTACAGAGAGAATTAAAGACCATATTGAACTCTCCTCCCATGAAACCAGGCGACGGAAAGGCTTTCGAAGATTTTTCCGCAGGTGTAAACACTCTGGTGGGGATGCTAAGTCGCATGGACGGTCCTGCTCAGTCTGAACTGCAGTGCGGCTCCCACGTAGACACCCTCCTTGGTAAGCTGCCTGGCAACTACAGGGATAGCTTTGCTGAATTTTGTATTAAAGGAGGCATCATCCGCAGCGGGAGTGACCAGACATACACCTTTCCCGACCTAGCTGAATGGCTGGATAGGAAGTTTCAGGTACACCAGGCGTCTCAACGTGCAGCAGAATCCAACTCAGCTGATCCCAGTAAAATCACACAGAGAGAGAACAAAGCAGGTAAATCACCATGGGTCAAACCAGCCTGTTTACTTCAGCAGTGACTCTACAACAGTCAAACATCAGCAGACCTCTCCACAGCGACAACGGACCAACCTCCAGTTGGGTTCAAAGAAAAATCAGCCCACAAGCAAAGGGAGAGAGCGCTCTAAGCCCTATTGTCTGTATTGTAGGACCACACAGGATCATTACCTCAACGGCTGTGCAGAGTTTGAAAGAATTCCTACTGAAGAGAAAGCCACCTGGATAAAGGACAAAGGAAAATGTTGGAGATGTGGGCGTGGACACTTTCCAGAGACCTGCACCCTAAAGAAACTCTGCTCCATGTGCAACAAACAACACCTGCCGATACTTCACGAAGTTGTGGCCCAAGACCCGCGGCTAAACATCCTCACTGTCAGTACTAGTGCGGTACTGGCGCGAGCAGAGCGAGTATGAATGAACTGAATACGCTCACTCTGCTCCGCCCAGCACCATAAGACAAGCCACTCAGAAGTGAAGCAGACATCTGACAGACACAGTAAATGACCAATCAGCATTCGCTTTCTAACCTGACGCTACATTGTGTTACATACAAAAACACTCCGGCGTGCAGCAAAGTCTATTCAAACAGTACCGTGATGTGTCAGATCTGCAACCCAGGGACAGCTCCAGTGGAGGGTCACAGATGTGATATAAACGAATTCAAACAAAACTGAAAACATTTTACCTCACAAACAGTCAAAAATCCTCTGACTGGCTGTTCCCTATACGCGCGCTGTTCTCGGTTACGTTTAAACTAGACGCTGTTTCCTCACGAACTGAAAAGCTGGGTCGCGTGCACTACAGATCAGTGATTGCGTGAGGTGGATGAGAAGAGAACACTGTATGGTATTCTAAGACTGGAAGAACTGGTTGATGGAATCAACCTCACCACAGGTCTATAAGACAAAGGACCTTGCTTGCACATTAACATTTGAACATCTCCCACACACACACACCCCCCGCACCCCCCTTCCTCTGAGCACCTTATCAGTCAGTAACACTAAAAACTCACACAAGAATATATATGGTTTTAATGTGAATGTGATTATCTTTAAGGATTGTTTAGTATCATTTTGAAGGTCTCAGGGTGGCTGGTAATAATGTCTCTTTCCAAAAGAAGTAAAACAAAAGGTAATAAGGTTTTTAAGAGTTTAGGAATAACTGGCACACAAAGGAATGTGGTCTCTAGGCACTCCCAAAGGTGTAAATTCATGAATGCTAATTTCCACTGTTCTTAGCAGATGGTCAACTTCTACCCCCAGTAACTATGGTGGGGGAACTTAGTAAATTTCCACTAAACTCATGTTTTACATATCAAATAAGGTCTGGCTATTTAAAGGAAAATGCAACAAGAGGTCAGGGCTGCATTTTCTGTATCAGATCAGCCCATGATGCTGTGTCTTCAAGGCTCAGCATTCATGTAGTTAACCCTCTGGGGTCGGCAATCACGCCGCCGTGATCTGCTCACTTTTTTTCTTATCAGTGCAAAACAAACTCAAAATACTTTGTTGATTTTGATCTTACATATAAGTGTTACACATCATTCAATACTGTTAAATGTCTTCTTTTTTTGTGTACACTCTTATTAACATCAAAACCTTGTGTTTTTGTAAAATAAATAAAATAAACAGGGTGCGCTTTCAGCTCACACTGTCTCCGCAAAAATCTTTCTGAAACGCGTCCGAAAAATGAACTGTAACTCAATAAATACTTGTCACAGAGACACGAAAGATTTCTCTTTATGAAGCTGAAATTCTCTTCTTTTAAATGAAGTAACTTATATAAAAAAGCAACTATTCTCAGTTGATGTAATCTGTATGAAAAGAGAGAGATGTCGGTCTTTTTCCTTTCACCTAATTATAGCGTATGACGTGTTAATGGGACCACGCCCACTGAGAGCGCGCGCTATTCAAACGTTAATGTTGAGGCAAGCCATGAAAACGCCCACATCAGAACGCGCTAACCTTTATCTCGTCTTGCTGCGCAGAGGAATAATTCCTGGAAAAGTTAACTCAGTTACCTGTTTCATTCGAGGAGCACGGATTCAGCTGATGTAGTAAGTCATTTATTCTTAAGTGCTTTGTTCTAATCGTGTTATTGAATAGTGTCTGTAAACTGCACAAAGACTGTTTAAATTTTAAATGCGTGTCTGTGTGCGAATGAATGGACGAATTCACAGACGCGTGCGCGCTGTGCGTTCATTCACTCTCGCTCCTACATTAGTAAGACTACTGAGATTTGTTCTAATCGCAATATAGAATAGTATCTGTAAAACCAAAAAGAATGTTTAAATATGAATCGGGTGTCTGGGTGTGTGAACAAACGAACGCACAGATGCATAGCCTACTGTTACAGACGAAATAGATTAGAAAGTTTTTACTATAAAATAGACATCAAATAAGCTTTAGTTAGACAGTTTCTGCTCATATGTTAAATATATAGTAGCCTATGTTTTGTAAAAAATAAACTAATCAACTGTTATCCAATGCAAGCTTATAATAGCCTACTTTATATGAAAAAAAATAAATCTTTTCAAGATGTTTCCAACTCTAACTTTGAACCAATTCTATACAATGACCCATATAACCTATTTGACCAGGATTTGTTTCCAGGTATGACTAAAAATGGGTTTTTGACTTTCATTTATATTTTGATTATATGAAGAGTTCAGATGCAAAAGCCTCTAGTGCCATTTGAAATTTTCTTCTAGAATGATAATTTTTATCAAGCTTGTACATTTTAAGTTCAGTAATTTCACTTAAATGACAATTATTAGGTAATCTTCATTGCCATTTAAGTGAAATTACTGAACTTAAATATACAAGCTTGATAAAAATTATTATTCTAGAAGAAATTTTCAATTGGCACTTAGAGGCTTTTGCATCTGAACTCTTCATATATATATATATATATGTATGTATGTATGTATGTTGTCCTTTCAATTTTTCCTTGTGTAACACCTGAATGAAAGGCTCATTATTATGCGGGTCAGGTGAGAATCACCTAATTATTCATGATGGGGCTTGGACTGTTCAAGGCCATTCGCATATTGCCTTGGCAAACAAAAAAAAGTTTTTCACAATAAAACCCAATTCACAGTTTTATGTGAATGATTAGGCAGGATGTTTTTCAGATCATTTTGAAGAAAAAACACTAGGCAACAACATCCATTAGTCAAAAGTCTTGTGGACACATATTATTATGTGTTTTGTAGCCTTATTTCAGAAACTTTCATTTTTAGTTTTTTCAATAACCACGCATAAACAATATTCTCTCAAATATACAAACATGTACATACATATTATATCACATATTATCATAGCCATGTTTGTGCTAAATATAGTGTAATTTCACCTGTCCCATTAATATGTTTATAACCAACTGAAAAAAACACAAATGTCACAGCATGTCAGAACATCTCAAGGACTCCAAAAACACCTCAGACCCCAGGGGGTTAATATGTTGGGTAAAGTTCTTTGTTCTAGAAACATTTGATGGTTTGCATTGATTATTTTTAATTTGATCATGGAATTGTAATGATACATTTACCTGACATAATCAATTGTTATATTTGATTATTCTAACAGACTTTGACTTTATTTTCATTAGAGTTAAAAGGAATAGTCAAACATTAACGTGTATTTAATGATGCACAGATATCATTGTTAAACCTTTTTCATTTTATGGAGTCAGATGAAACGAGTTAATACATAAGATTAAATGTGTTGCATTTAATTGAAAATCACTTTGCCATGGGAAGAGACGGAACACGCGTGAAACCTTCACCTCTAATCGAGTACCCCCATTGGATCGATTTAGCAGGCCTTACAGTATAATACTAATAATAATACGTTTGGGGGAAAAAATCCTTGAAAATGTTATTCACTATCTCTATCTGCTGTATTTAATTATCCACGATTGGCATAATATTCAGTGTTTCCTGATGATTATTGCAGCACGCACCTTGAACTGGTCACAAACAGAAACCTTCATTTTATCATTTTAGACAGGATTTTTCACGTTTTTGTTTTGTGTTCATTTTCAGCTATAAGGTAGATATTGATAGGGGAAAAATGAAATGGCACAACCCAGAAAAAGATTATTTAGAATTTATTGAAAATTTTAGGCCACACCCAATCTGTGAGCACTTAATTTTTTACATTTTTAATTTTAACATTTTTAAAATCAAAAGTTTTAAGTTAACATTATTTAATGCACAATGAATGAAGTGAACAAACATGAACAATCAAGTGTTTTATTTGACTTGACTGTGCCTTTATTTAATCCAAAACTGTGTTCGAATTTCATTTTAAAAGACTTTTTAAAAGAGTTATCCAGCCAAGAATAAGCCTAGAACTGCTTTTCTGGCGGACTAATAACAGCACTCGGGTGTCGGTCCGAGACTGTGCTAATGTACTCCTGCTCGTAAAACTACCCGGATACAACCGCACCCGAGTCCACTTTAGTTAGCACGAGTTCACATATCGCGTTTTTTGCGCACAAATGCGTTATTTCAATTGTAGGCGCGCGTGGCGAGATGAAAACATCGTAACATCTCATCTCAACACGCCATGTGACAAAAACCAACCGATCAGCTTCGGCCTTTCCGTAACAACATCGACAGCTCGGCCGAACAGCTGATCATAGCTGTACAGGGCGGCTTTTTATTTCTCATCTCCATAAATATATCTATTAGTAAAGCTAATGCAAGGGCTAGAAATCAATTAATTCTTTGTCTGCTACTTCCTCGTCCTCATGGAAAGTGCCGCTTTCTCCTTTCTAAAAGCGCTTGCTCTCTCCCGTGGCGTCTGTCGTTGCTATGCAACCATGAATAGAGGCGGCCTGGAGAAACGAGCGTGCTTCCCGCGCGCCTACATTTGAAATAACGAATTTGCACGCGCAGAAAAACGCGCTATGTGAACGGACCCTTATGGCAACGTGACATTAGCCTAATCGAAAATATTTCCATATGTGGCTCTTTCCTCCTTTCTTGTCAACAGTGGATTCAGAGCCACCGCATTAGCAGCACCGGCGCACGCCACGTCTCAAGTGTTTTTAGGTGTGTAAGTGGATGTGATTTACTGATCATGTGAAGATTTTGCAGCGGCGCTGAAAATCCAGTGGCGGCGCTGCGCCGCTGCTAAATACATTGTAGGGGAAACACTGATATTGTGTGTAGTATAACTTTTCACATGTTCCGGTCGGATTTGATGTTAATCGAGCATGCAAATACATGTGACGGCTTGCAAAGTTTCAAAGAAACTAACAAGCAAAACTAGACAGACATAAATCATTATTATTTAAATATACTTACAGTAAAACAACCTGTTTAAACTAAATAGTGTAAATAAACTGTGAATTTTTTATTAGGTGTTCAAGCACGAAGTGCTGAAAACCTATTGTAATTGCTATTTGGAAAAAAAAAAAAAAACTAAAACGCATCGTGCAGCCCAAACCGTAAGGCCTAGAGACTTGAAACCTGGCCAGGTGGTAGGGCCTCAGTTTGGGGAGAACCTATTAGAGTATGACCCTGATTGGCCCGTAGGTGGCGCTACAGCAACCAAAAGTACTAAATTGCTCATAACTCCTGGACCGTTTGACTTAGAATCAAGTTTTTTACACCACTGTGTTTGTTGTTATGGCCAATTTTGTCCAAAACCTACTTTTGCGAACTAGTCCCTGGTTTTTGGCCCGATCGGAACCAGACCAGTCTAGGACAATTCTCTGGACTCCCTAGATCAATAATTATCGAAAAAAAGTTGAACTTTGCCCTTTGGTTCACTGTAACATTTAGAAAAGGGGGCGTGTCAAAATACACTCAAAAGCCTATAAATCACAAATAAAAACTCAGAACTTCACAAAAATTGATGAGCACATGTGTCATAACATGGTGAAGAAGCATGCAAAGTTTCATGGAGATCGGACCATAGGTGGCGCTATAACTGTCAAAAAGGTCGCCCATTATTAGGTGTTCAAGCACGAAGTGCTGAAAACCTATTGTAATTGCTATTTGAAAAAAAACAAAAAACTAAAACGCATCGTGCAGCCCAAACCGTAAGGCCTAGAGACTTGAAACCTGGCCAGGTGGTAGGGCCTCAGTTTGGGGAGAATCTATCAGAGTATGACCCCGATTGGCCCATAGGTGGCAACCAAAAGTACTAAATTGTTCATAACTCCTAGACCGTTTGACTTAGAATCAGGTGGTAGGGCCTCAGTTTGGGGAGACATAACATCATGAACAAGGACAATCGGTGGCGCTATAACTGTTGAAAAGCTTTAAAACCATGTATTTCCTATGGTAAATTGCCTGTATTAGCTGTAAATGGTCTTTTCCATCTATTATGTCAGTGTTAAAATGTATGCTAAATAAAACTTAATGTCTTTTGATGCTTTTGTGCTTAACGGCCTTAAAGGCCTGAACTGCTTGAACACCGCTAAATGCTGCTTGCAGCTTTAATTTTGCACATAAAATGTATGGAATTGCACATAGTATTTTGTCATTAATTTATGAATATTGTTTAGATTGGTTCATTAATGATACATGTTATTTGTAACCTGAAGTAAGCAGCAGTAATTATTAAAACTATTTATTGAAGTGTTACAGTACCTCATTTGTTTACATTTTAATTACTTAATTAGTAAATATGTTTAATTGCAAAAAGAATTTTGCATAAATATTATGTACAATAAATGTTCATTTAGTTTCACCAATATTCTTTGTCTCTCATTTACTGTATTCACATGTACTGTTTCGGCCAATCGGCCAGATTGCTTTCTCAATATCGGCATCAGCGTCGGCCATTAAAAATCCCATATCGGTCGACCACTAGTCAGTACCCCAACAAATGCAGTGGATCTGGATCATGCCAGCCACTCATGCCAGGGCATGTCATGTTAAAAGTGGTACCAGTGCTGCTCAGTCATGGCTGGAGAACACTAAAAACAAATGCAGTGTTGGATGACGGCTCCGAGCGTACTGTGATTCTGGCTGCTGCGGTCAAATACCTTGGGTTGAGCGGGGAAGTGGAGTCACTCAAATTGAAGACCATCAGACAGGATGTATTGCAGCTCCAGGGAAAGACAGTGTCATTTGAGGTGTCCGCTGACTCTCAACCACGCACTTATCACTCCATCAATTAAGCCTTCACTGCAACCGAACTCCAACTGGCTGAGCAGTCATGTCCAGGTGACAAACTAGCAAGAAATTACAACCACCTGAAAGGAATTCCCCTACACACATTCACTAAAGTGCAGCCGATGCTACTGATTGGATTTGACCACCCTCATCTAATAACTTCGATCCACTCAGTACGTGCAAGACCGATAGGAGCACCAGTGAGGAGGCCAGTCGCTCTGCCGAATCCTGGTACATTCCACACCATTTAGTACATCATAACGGAAAGGCAAGAGTGGTATTTAACTGCTCCTTTCGGTACCAGGAGAGTGCCCTGAATGATGACCTACTACCAGGGCCTCCTCTCGGACCGTCATTATTGGGAGTTCTGCTCGGGTTTCGAGAACAAGCAGTCGCTATTAGCGGAGACATACGGGCTATGTTTCATCAGATCAGACTCCTTCCTGAGGACTGCCCACTCCTCCGCTTCCTTTGGCGAGACGTGGATAGAGACAGGTCACCCGATATTTATGAGTGGCGTGTACTGCCATTCGGAACAGTTTGCAGTCCGTGCTGCGCCATATACGCTGTGCAGCGTCACGTTCGTGATCACCAGAGCGGCAACGAAGACCTGCTGGAGACGGTAATTACCTCGTTCTATGTGGAAAACTGCCTGAAATCGCTTTGCACAACACAGCAGGCAAAGGATCTTGTCGACCGCCTGAGAGCCTTCCTAGCGAAAGGTGGATTTGATATAAGGCAGTGGGCATCCAACAGGACAGAGGTAGTCTCTCACCTCCCAACTGAGGCACGATTAATAACATCTGAGCTCTGGCTAACTGCTGAAGGAGATGACCCGTAGGAGTCCACTCTCGGCCTGGTTTGGCATTGTTTGACAGACACACTGGGTTATAAATGTCAGCCCGTGACGCCTAAACACCCCACCATGAGAAATGTATATAGAGTGCTTGCTTCAAAAAACGACCCGATCGGATACATAATCCCCTTCACTACCCGGGCTAAAGTCCTGGTTCAGGCTTTGTGGGCTACTGAAAGACAGTGGAACGAACCTATTGCAGATAAGTTACTTCCAGTGTGGCAGGCCTGGGAAAATGAGCTCCCTCAATTGCAGAACATAGTTCTTCCCTGTTGTTATGTTCCAGAAGCTGCTGACAATGATTCATCAGTGAGGCAGATTCACATTTTTTGTGATGCCTCGGTAGAAGTCGTACTGATCTGTCGCTTACCTGCGAGTGGAGGACCCAAAGGGATGCGTCACTGTGTCATTCATTATGGCCAGGTCGCGGGTTGCACCCAAACAACAACAGACGATGCCGCGGCTGGAATTATGTGCTGCACTCACTGGAGCCCAGCTGGCCAAAGTGCTCCAGACCGAACTGACTTTCCCCATCCAATACGTAGTGCTGTGGTCAGACTCAACAACTGTACTAAGCTGGATACAGTCAGAGTCTAACCAATACAAAGTATTTGTCGGTACAAGAGTTACTGAAATACTCGATCTGACCAAGCCCGGGTCATGGAGATACATTAACACGGACTTGAACCCCGCTGATGATATCACTCGCGGGAAGACTCTCTTTGAATTGTCCCAACCCAACTGTTGAAGTCAAGGGCCTTCATTCCTGTATCAGTCTTCAGATCATTGGCCAGTGAACCCTTCAGTGCACATAGAGGAATCAGATGAGTTGAGTTCAAACCGTCTGTGGCCATATGTCTACTATTAGCAGTGATGAGCCTGATCCTGCTAAATACGATACATGGACTGAACTACTGCAGGCTACATATCAGTTCCTTCATGGGGCGGCTGCTCCATCTATGTCTGCAGTCGACCGTATTGAGATGGAGACTACTCTACTAAGAAGGATACAATCTGATAGTTTCCCGGAAGAATTAAAGGCACTTAAACAGGGCAAATCAGTCCATTCAGGCAGCCGTTCAAGTCAAGTCACCTTTATTTATATAGCGTTTTTTACAATACAGATTGTATCAAAGCAGCTTCACAGTGATAACATGAAAATAATACAACAAAGTTTGTTTCTAAAAGAAAATTGCGTCGACATCCACCTTAAGGCAGATCAATAATATTGAATATTATTGAATATTAAATGTCCCCAACTAAGCAAGCCAAAAGCCAAGGTAACAGTGGCAAGTGGTCTAAGCCCCGAATATGACCAGGTATTATGACCATTCGGGTTGGTGGTCGACTATGCAAAGCAGAGAGTCTGATTGAAGGCAGTCTTCACCCCGTTGTTATCAGCCCTGATCATCCGATCACACAACTATTGGTGAAGGATTACGACAACCGTCTGCACCACGCTGGTACTGAGAGAACCTTTGCTGAGATCCAGAGAAATGACTGGATCTTACGTGGTCAACAGGTAATTAAGAAACACCAGAAACACTGTGCAGAATGCTGTTTGTGGAGGAGCAAACCAGTAACACCAATGATGGCCGACCTGCCTGCTGCGCGGCTCCGGATCAACAAACCCCCGTTCTGGTCCACCGGGGTCGACTGTTTTGGGCCCTATACAGTGAGAATCGGAAGAAGGCACGAGAAACGGTGGGGCATTATATTTAAATGTCTTACTACGAGATGTGTCCACCTGGATCTGTTGCTACACATGGAGACAGACTCGTTCTTCATGGCCTTGCGTCGATTCATCTCAAGACGAGGCAAGCCATACGAGATCTTAAGTGACCGAGGTACCAACTTCCGGGGGGGAGAAAGAGAGCTCAAAGAATCATTGGAAGATCTCGATCCCACATTGAGGCAACAGTTGGCCGATCAAAGCATAACATTCAAATTCAATCCTCCTCTTTCACCTCATTTCGGTGGCGCGTGGGAGAGGGAAGTAAGGTCAGTGAAAGCCTCCCTCCAAGTTGTATTGCGGGATCAAGTCGTATCAGAGGAGGTGCTGGGGACTGTCCTCGTGGAAGTAGATACTCCTCTTCCGACCTGGCTGACCCTGATCCTATAACGCTTAACTTGCTGCTGAAGGGGCGGCACGACTCTTCGCTTCCACAGGCTGCATATGGTTCCAGTGATCTTCTAGGCCGCCGCCGTTGGAGACATAGCCAAATCCTGGCAGACCGGTTCTGGAGCCAATTCACCCGTCAGTACCTTCCTGACCTTCAGCGCCGCCATAAGTGGAGGAACCCTACTGTTGTCCTCACTGCGGACCAAGTGGTTATGGTAGTAGATTCTCAGCTTCCTAGGGCACTTTGGCCCATAGGAAAGGTCATTAAAGTTCATCCCAGTGGAGATGGGACAGTTCGTTCAGCGGATGTCAAAATCAAGGGGGCAGTCTACACTCGTCCGGTTACCAAACTGGTACCTCTCCCCAAAATGCCAGAGGATCACTTGTACACCAGGGACCTTTAGCAACAGCAGGGACTTGTACTTCTCCTACACATTCATACATAAATGTGGGGGCGGCTGTTGTGATTTTCCTGCTGTGAGGAGGTTGCGTCACAGTAAGCTGCTTCATGTAGAGACTGAGGGACTGTTTGCGCATGCGTAGTGTGTTCGGAAAAACTTCCTGTGTAGTTAACAGTTGGCCTTCCACCGACAGTCCGTGGTCTTCATTATTCCTTTGTACAATAGTGTGCGTCGGTGATGATGCATCACGAACCACACATACACATATTGCAATGCCCTGTAGAGTTGTAAGAGGCCAATAAAGTTATCCAAAGAAAAGGAGTCGCTGCGTCTTCTCTGACCGGAGGATTAGGCCAGTATACATACAGTCAGCATATCATCACCACAGCTGTTCCGTTACAGTTGTGTGTTTTTTTTCCTGTCAAAATGTCAGAGAAAGCATTTTTTATTATCTATCCGTGTTTTTAAAATTCGTTAAATGACAGACGTTTTACTATTGGCATGAATTTGGCATGATTTTTTCTTACTATTGGCATTACTATGTCAGATTCGTCTAACTCATACTTGATATTCTTTTTAGAATAAGTGATTTGTTTTGCTATAATTGGTCCTGCGACAGGACTCCTGTCTATTCATTGTCAACTATTTTCTATAAGTGTGTTTGTATTGGCTATAACGTTTATTCAGCTAATGCGTGTCCTGTTTAAAATGTGCAATGTTCGAATGCAAAGACAGCACGTCACAAATAAAAGCCCCCTTTTGTTTTCTTTTTATCAAGTATCATATTTGGATATTGGAATAATAAATTAAGGAGAACTATCTTAAATGTACACATCTGTTTTTATTTAAAGGTGCCCTAGAATTGGGTTATTTTATTATTTTATAATGTTTCCTGGGTTGCCCTTATAATGTAAGTATTTTTTTAGATCAAAAATAGTCATAATTTAGAATTAAAAGGCATTTTTCCTAGCCTGATTTTAGCCTCTGATTTGAACGCTCTGTTTGAAGGGGCGTGTCTGCTGTGGGATTCAGTGGAACCGGCCACTGCTGTGATTGGCTGACATGCTTGCATATGAAATAGCTACGTATTACAAGTGAAACTCTCTCGAATACTTTTACTACAGCTATTATACGTTTTCAATATTACAGTTATCAAGATTAACGAATCGTGAGATGTTTTTATAGTATTTAGATCTATTTCAATCACATAAAATGTTGCCGTGATAAGCATTGAGCAAGCAGATGACAGTCTGTTGATCGTGAGAATGAAGATCTTATTATTGCAACACAGTTTCTGCGCTTTCACCAATGCAAACACGATGATGTACATGCAGTAAAAGCTTCGTTGTTCAGTGTAACGTGCGTCATTGATTTCATAACGAGTTGTCCAGATAAACTCGCGCTGTGTGGAAAGATTGTTCTTTGATCGCTTTGTAGGCCTATATAATTTTTTCACAATTTAAATAAGGTTTTTTTCATCCTACTAAAAGAAACGATGTGAAGTTGATATTTTAGTCATTGGACTGACTTACTGATGCATAAAAACAGTATTGAACATTTTTTTTTACCTGTCTGAACTTGAACGGCTGCACTTCAGAAATTGTTGCTTGGTAGCTCGATCGATTTATTTTCAGACCTTCATCGAGGCCAGCTCTGTATTGGGCCAAGTTGAGGAAACAGTCGTCGGTGAAATGTTTGGACCATACACAACTTTGGGAAGTTGTGTCGGCGCATTTCCAGAGAAAATAAAATGAAGCCATTTTTTCCTTAGAGGCTCGGATGAAGGAACTAAAGAATACGTTTGTGTTCATGTGTACGTCCAAACACAACTGCTATGCTTCGGCTGCGCAGTTCCGCCTGTCATTGAACATGGGCTGGCATATGCAAATGTTTGGAGGCGTACATACTAATGATGCCGACTGTTGCGTCACAGTCGGTGTTATGTGGAGATTCGCCTATTTTTCAGTGGTGTTTTTAAAAAACGAGATTTAAATAAGAAGGAGAAAACAATGGTGTTTGAGACTCACTGTATGTCATGTCCATGTACTGAACTCTTGTCATTAAACTATGCCAAAATAAATTCAATTTCACATTTTAGGGCACCTTTCATTTTTTTTTTTTACAGTTTTCTTGGGGTTTCTTAATTTTAGACTAGTTGACCAGCACACATTATTTTGCAATGCAATATTAATCATGAATAAAATTAGAGATGCACCTATTACAATTTTCTAGGCCGATTACGATTTTTCCTTGAGTTTGACCTGCCGATTCCGATTTTAGCCGATTCCGATTTTATTTTTTCAAACCACTTTACAGCACACACAACTATTTATTTTCTATCTTCTCTTTAATAGAACATTTTGCATAGAAATTTTTTTGAACAGATAATCGCTATAAAATAGAACTATATAAATGACTCCTAGTGTGGGAAATTCACACACATCTAAAGTGCAGTGTTATGGAAGAACCATTTCCTTTTCACATCCAATATCCAATTAAAAAAATGTGATATATTTAGCAAACTAAACTTCTGTATGAAAACAGGTAATGGCAATAAAATAATATATAAATAAATAAAAATTAAATAAATATCCACCTTATTCCTGCGCCCCATGACGCTTTGCGCGAATTATGGGTGTAACTTCCGTTAAGCTGTAAACAATCAGTGAAAGGCTCGCTCTATGATCGCAATGCGTTAAAAAAGTGTCACAATGAGATGACATTAATCGACTCACCCTTCAATCATCGAACATTAAAATAAAATTTAAAAGTTTAAAAGAATCAACAGACCAAAAATAGCCCCAAAAGCGCGAGTCTTTGGTTAAATATCACTGTAGTAGGCAAATATATATCTGTATTGTATAACAAGCCTTAATCAAAAATGTGCATTAACTTCAGCATTACGTGACGCTACATCAAAGTGATTTCCGTCATTTTGACAGATTATAGATTGCATTTACCTGTGAAAACAAACCTGGAAAGAGACGTGAGGATTTGAGGAGAATAACGAGAGATTCTTCGTGCATTCCAGTGAATTATTAATGGAATATCGTAAATTAAATTCGGGAGAACAGACCACAAATGTGCCGTACATGTTGTCCTTTTTCATACTTTTACAGCGGATTGCAAAGGAAAAAATAAAAATCATCATGAGGAAAAGAAAGCAGCGACTGAAAAGAGCTCTTGCCGTAGATATTCTTGTTATAACATGTCACGCTAAAATACCAAGTATAACGTTATTCTCATGATGTCTGAAAATAAATCATGAAGGAAAATTGACAGCTCATCCAGTCAAACTGACGGATAAGCTTTATTTGTAGGGCAACCTTATGATTGGAAATGAATTGTTTCAGCCTTTTTGAATGGAAGTTCCCCAAACCGGAAGTGCCGCCCATAATTAAAAACGCAGTAAGCTCGTCAGGAATAAGGTGGATAGCCTTGCAGTATAAAGATATTTCTCTCTCACACACACACACACACACACACAGGCCTATTGCAATCACTTGTTGTATTATCAATGGCAAGTTATATTTCTCAAACAGTTCTTCTCTCATCTGACACATGTCCAGCCAAGTTAAAAGGGACAAGTGGAGCATGTTCTGGGAAACGATTGGGAAATAATAAAAACAAGTTTAAATGGGTAAATTTTCTATAAATATTTTTGAGTCTTCATTTTCTTTCTGACATAGCCTAGCCTACTTCAGTTCTTGTTGAAACACACCAGACATGCAAATTCTTTGCATTGTGGGCACTTTTTGGATGAAATCATATTTATTTTGTCCATCAAAAGTGTGCTTTCACTTAAATTGTTCGCAGCAAAAATAGATTCGGCACCGAAACCCATGCTTCACTGTTGCTCACGCGCTGCTCCGGCTCCCGGTGTGAATGCACTCATTGATTAACATGCACGCCGAACAAAAAAAAAATGCGCTGCACCTTGCGGTGTGAAACGGCGTAATTCATGAGGTTTCCTACATGTGTGCGTTCCGTGTGCACGTGTGATGCTGATGTTGCGCGATGTTAATCATGCGGCGCCCGAGTGCATTTGACCGGCATAAAATCGGATTATGTCAGAATGACTGGCCGGTCGGCGATCATGGCTGATCACGTGAAAATCGGCCGATTCCGGTCACCAGACGATCAATAGGTGCATAAATAAAATATATTGCAGTGCAGTGCAAGTTAAATTTAGGATTTGGGTCGAATTCAAAACACTTTAGAAGTCAAAACTAGAATTATGAAGATAGGCATGTGTTTATGTGTGTCTTGCATTCTCTAAAAATAATGACAAAAATATATGACAAGACTCGCCCTTACGCATCTGTCCCAGGGAAAAAAAGTTCAGGCTCGGGATTTTTTTTCTACTATCGCCCCTGTTGACTGGTTGATTGGCTTGCATCAGCTGTATGGAATAACAGAGATGTGAATGAGACCCATAGATAAGCCAACATTATATTTATTGTGACATATACTACTGTTGAGATTAATACAGTTATTATTTACACCAGCCAGATGTGAGTAACGTTAAACATTAGTAGTATGTTAGGATTAAAGCTGCAGTAGGGAGTCTTGAGAAAACGTTGACTTAGCCTGAAAATTTGAACAAGTACAACTTCCAGGTCCCACCCCCTTGCTCTCTGCTGCGCTAACAGCCCTCCCTCCACAGCTCGTCCTCCACAGCGGAGCCTGTCGTGAACGCGCATGCTAGTAAACAAGGCCACCGATGACGGCGGATAAAAAGTTATATGGCACATTCACTAATAGGGACTAAACGTCAATAATATGCTTTACATTGACTATGGCCTGCCCATACTTTGACTACAAACTTGGTCCTCAAATCATTATGTATTTTCCAATAGCCTACATGTAACTTTATAACGTTGCACTCTTTCTATAAGTTATAAATAGCTAGTAAGATAACGTTAATATAACGGTAACTAACGTTACAGCATGTAATTAATTATTCTAGCGATATATAATGCTAGATAAGGTGTGCTAGTACATTATTTCAGCAACATGACAAGCCAGTGAATTAGCAGGTTTCAATTGTTGCTTAGCAGAGTGCGTGACATTTTATCTACATGTTATGCGGCTAGAGTTTTGACACCGAGTCAATGGGCTCTGTGTAATTCTTTATTTTTCGGTTGTTTATCGTCATCAGTCTTTTTCCTTTTACCTCTTTGTTTTATGAGCAGGTGTCACTCGAGAATTGGCAGTTTAGGTTGTTTCTCCGTCATAAGCACAGCTGCAGCACGCCGGCAATCTTGAGTTTGAACGACGGCTCGCGCTCTGGCGCTCGCGCTGTGCAAGAGAGGGGTGTGATCAGCGCGTACACAAGCGTGATTGACAGTGCTAAGACACTCCTCCTGGCTCTCATTGGTTGTTTCTGACCGGGAGCGTGTATTTCCTGCAAATGGCAATAGGACCACTGGGAGGAGCCAGAGAAGCTTGATTTTTACACAGATTATCTGTCTCATATTCTACTGTCAGGACATAATGACAGTTTTAGCAAATACATGTTTTCAAAAGTTACCTACTGGAGCTTTAATGATTGGAAATGCACCAATTATACAGATGAAAATATGTGTGAAAAAGATGTCGAAAATAAGATTGTGCAAACACACGATTGCGTGTGGTAGCATTGAGTGAAAAAGTTAGATAAAGTTGAGAAGAAAAATTGTGGTGGTAGAAAAAAGTATAAATGGAGTTGCCATGGAATGTAAAAATGCAAATAAATACATAAAAAGCCAGAAAAGAGGTAAAAAAAAAAACAGGTTATTGGGATGTAATACACCTCCTACCTTATTGATTCCAAAACCATCATCTGAAGACTAATAATACAGAATCACACAACATGTTATTATACAATGTATTCTGAAAATGAAATCCCAAATGGAAACCCATTCATGTAAATGTCATGGTTAGATGTATGCACCAAAAATGTTGGTTGAATGGTATTCCAACTGATTGGGAAACAGTTGCAACAGGTGGTTGTGATCGGGCAGTAGTTATCATTAAACAGTAAATATAGCCTATACTCCTTTAAAAATTATCTTGTCTGTTTCAATAAATGGCACATGTGACAAACTCAGCGTACCTCTTTTGTATTTAATCAGAATCAAAAGGAGCTTTACTGCCAAGTATGTTTGCACACTCAAGGAATTTGTTTTGGTGGCAGAAGAAGCTTCCAGTACACAGAGACAACAGTGCCTACACAGATAAAAGAAGATAAACACAAAAAGAGTAAAGATAAATTAATAAGATACACATATGTACAATATATATAAAGGAACAAAAATAGACAAATTGTATGTACAGGTGTGCTATATACAACAGAATAGAATATTTACAGGGCAAGGTTATTGTCAAATAAATATGGTGGTAATGGTCATATTTATCATTGCCCCGGAGGAATTTAACTGTTGGTGCCTGACTCTATATATATATATTTAAAAGTATTTTAAAAATATTTTATCTGAGATTTAATGATATGCAGTTATATTAGTTTTATTTGAATTTTTTAACAGATTGATGGGTCATTCCACGAAATTGGTGCTTTTTGTGTCCCTAAGAAATAATCAGACATAGAATTTATATAACAAATAAATTTGTGATTCAAAAACATAATAATACTATGTATTATTTACTCAATATTACATTAAAGCTGCATTCCGTAACTTTTTTGGGTTAAAAATTCTCCAAAATAATTATTTGAGCAAGTACAGTGTTCAAAACTCTCTGCTTGCCTTAGCTCGATTCTAAACGGTAAGACTGTAATAATGTTTTTAATTCCAGTAGTACTGGTGGATTTCGGCGGGAAATTCGACCAAGTCTTTGCGTCATTACGTCACATCTGTACACATAAAGGAGGAATCTCGGCTAGTAGGCTATATTGCGAGTGAGGATGATGGAGGTGGAGATTTATAGCCTTTTCTCACAGCACTTGATATAATTAAACTTATCAATTTGATGGCGGATCCAGAAAGGTTCAAACGACAATCACCAGTGACAACTGGAGATTCACCCGTTGTAAAATACAAAAGACTTCCGACTTCGGAGTGGCTACAGAAAAAAAGAGACTGCAACCGGCCCATGCGAAAACAAGGATAAATATCGGAAGGGCATTAAATGTAGTCACGCAATGCTGATGTTGTTAACATTAACGAACAGAGATGGCGACAAAGAGGAAAAACTACGGACTGCAGCTTTAAATTAAAGTCAATTAAATTATTATTTTAAATCATTAAAATTGCATTTATGCTAATAAGGTTTTTGGCCTGTCCCTCGCTATGTTCGCTTTGTTCATTTTCAGCAGGACTTTTAATTTGCCAATTGAAGTAAAAATGATACAAACATCACATTTTCATATTGTTCTAAGTATAGTCCCAGTGTTAAGCAATGCTTTGGCATAACTATACATTATTTTTTATAAAATATAAATCATTTTACCTGTGTCCCCTGATTTCACGTCAGCCCTGTTACCCTCACCAAAAACCCTTGTTCTACTCCCCCTCTTGGTCTCCAACCATTTGCCTTATCTTTTGGTTTCCTGTCGGTTGGTTTTGGTGTTGGTATTCCACTCATGTTAACAATGCTTTGCTCAGGGTATAAGAAGGAAAGGCAACTGTTGGTCTGGGAGAAAGGCTTTAACCCCACCACTCCCGCACAACAGTGCGTAACCTCGTATGAGAAAGGCTTTTACGGCCTCGTTTGCACAACAGTGAAATTTGTTACAACTAAGTTTTCTATACAGTATGTTGTTCCATTCTACTGTCTGTATATTTAAACATGTAACTGAATAAATAACTTTGCCTGCTTTAAAGGCTTTGAGAATCTTTCCTTTTATCACTGATGATGTTGAACGATTAACTTTCTTCGTTATCTAAACATTCAGGTTAAATCCTACGTTTTCCTATCAGTTCTAAGAAAGACCTTTAAAGAATAAGAGGTTGAAGAATAACAACTTTAATGGAGCCAGATTAATTATATTGGAGTCAGATAAATATTTGAATTATACACGTCATCCTTCAACTGCCTTTTGTTCCGATCATTGGTTCAAAATAGCAGCGTAAGGTTCCAGATCATAATAACACATCAGAATATGTTCAATGAAAGCAGCCACATCTTTTTTGTTCTTTCTGCGCCAAAGCTTGTTCTGGTTTAAATCCTTTAAAAAGTGTGTTTGTTCAGAGCTATTCCATGCGTTCAGGCAGCTATAAGGCAAGAATTTCATCATTAGTAGCTAAAACATTTAAAATATGCTATTCTTTAATGTGTTCACAATTCACCGTGTGGGGTCGCGTCAGATCATCAAGCAAGTCATAATTTCTATTTAGTTATCATAATTTCGACTTTTTAGTCTCATATTTTCGACTTTTTAGTCTCATAATTTCGATTTAGTATGTTATAATTTCTACTTTTTATCTTATAATTGACTAATAATTTCAACTTTGTTTCTAATGTGGTGGCAATGGGCGTCCATATGATTGCGCCATTAATGTGATTGTGAATCGAATAACAAGGGCAAGAGAAAATGACTTAGTTCTAGAATTATTAACTTTAGCTTTAATAAGCATTAATATATCCATGTATACAGTGAAAAGTATGCAGTGTTATTTTACATTTGATTATTTTATTAGATTGATTTTGTAGCCCATATTACTTACCTAAACAGTAGACCTTCCTGAAATTAAAGCACTGCATTCTATTTGTATTTTTAGTTTTATTGTATATTTATTTGACCATTTGTTTGTACTTTATTTCTTAGTTTTTGTTCTTATTGTATCTTATCATATGCATATAAAACACAAAAAAATTCCCTGCACTGGTCCATTTACAAACAGATGTTTTTAGAGATGCACCGATTGATCGTCTGGTGACCGGAATCGGGCGATTTTCAAGTGATCGGCCATGATCGGCGACCGGCCGGTCAGTCTGACATAATCCGATTTTATGCCGGTCAAATGCACTCGGGCGCCGCATGATTAACATCGCGCAACATCAGTATCACACGTGCACACGGAACGCACACATGTAGGAAACCTCATGAATTACGCCGTTTCACACCGCAAGGTGCAGCGCGTTTTTTTTTTTGTTCGGCGTGCATGTTAATCAATGAGTGCATTCACACCGGGAGCCGGAGCAGCGCGTGAGCAACAGTGAAGCATGGGTTTCGGTGCCGAATCTATTTTTGCTGCGAACAATTTAAGTGAAAGCACACTTTTGATGGACAAAATAAATATTTCATCCAAAAAGTGCCCACAATGCAAAGAATTTGCATGTCTGGTGTGTTTTAACAAGAACTGAAGTAGGCTAGGCTATGTCAGAAAGAAAATGAAGACTCAAAAATATTTATAGAAAATTTACCCATTTAAACTTGTTTTTATTATTTCCCAATCGTTTCCCAGAACATGCTCCACTTGTCCCGTTTAGCTTGGCTGGACATGTGTCAGATGAGAGAAGAACTGTTTGAGAAATATAACTTGCCATTGATGTACAACAAGTGATTGCAATAGGTCTGTGTGTGTGTGTGTGTGTGTGTGAGAGAGAGAGAGAGAAATATCTTTATACTGCATAGGGCTGTCGCGGTTATGGAATTTCCCTTGCGGTAATGTTGAGTGGCTCAATGTATTACCGTCATTTATTTATTTAATTTATATGTATTTGTTGCTAGCTATATGATGTGGACAAAAATGAGGACATTTTCAGTAACCAATGTAACCGAAACTAAACAGCGTCTATATACGCATTGAAAGGCTTTCACTCAGCGCGCATATTGTTATGACAACGGACTTTGAGTGAGTCACAGGGTGAGTCATTAAACCGTTCATTAAATGAACACATCAAAAAAAGCTGATTCATTAAAAGAGATGTAATGAAACAAGGTGTTAATTATTTTTAACTTTGAGTTCCACTTTTCAAGGCTCAGCTGAGCAGCAATGCGTCGCATGGGTAACGCTGAAGCTGATGCTTCACTTAAATTAGAGACCAATATGGCATTGATTCAATGCGTGACTTGCTGATTTTATTTCCCCGCGGCTTCCTCGCGCTTTGGGTTGCTGACCAGCGCTGCTGCTGACGCGCATTTATGGGAAATACCCGTGACGTGAACGTTAAAAGGATGATACCATAGACATAATAAATACATAGGGTGTACTCACACTAGGCACGGTTGCCATGAACCGGGCCCGAGTACGATTGTCCCCCCTCCCCACTCCCCCGCTGGCCTGCACTCACATAGGGTTTCAGCATTCGTGCCGGAGCAGGCTTACGTCATTATGGTGCGACGGTTTGGGGATAAACAAGAAGAGCGGAGCTGTCTGAACACAATGGAGTCCATCGCTCTGTTTTCTTTGTGGATAATTTTGTGTCGTTTAAAGTCACAATTACCTTTTCTTTTCTTTTTTGTATTCAGTGGCGGAAACGGGCTTCCATTACAAATGACATAGGCAAGCTACTAAACGTCCACGGTGGTCCACAGCCCTCTCACAGCCTGTTGTTAAACAGATGTGTCGCCAAGTGGCGCGAAAATTTTCACGTAATCGTGCTGCTCGTATGAGGAGGTTTGCAAGGTACCAGCTGAAGTGCAGAACCATGACGTCACGCGTCCTGTTCCGTACTCCAGCACGGTTAGCGCTCACACTGCATGCGAACCGCGCCCGAGTCCAACTGAACTGTGCTCTGCACCCCGCCTGGAACAGCCGTACCTCGGCCAGTGTTTCTGACGGTTGCCGCTGGCTCGGATGTCTCTAGTCTAGTGGTTAAACCTGAGATATAATTCGTCTTGTGTATATCTAACGGGCGATCTTTGGTCTCAATCTATAAATGGTTCCCTGGTAAATCGTTTTGGCTGAGGGCAAAGTGAACTTTCATAACTTTATATTTAGGCTATTTTAATGTTGTATCCTGCTGTATGTTTGACTGAAGCTACTTCTGTTATAATGGCTATTTAATTATCAATAAAACTGAAATTTAACAAAAAGAGTTCAATATTAAATATGTCACTATTTAACTTATTTTTTATTGTGTATATTCTGTAATTGATATTTATTATTATATTGCTACTATTATAGTATTATTAATAAACTATATGCTATTATCAATATTTTTGATTGTATTATTGTACTTATGATATTATATAATTATACTATTCATTACTATTTTATTTGCTGTATACTATTTGTTTATTTTATTGACTAAACTATTTACTATTACTTCTCATTTAATGTTATATATTTGCACTGCACTGTAGTTGTACCATAACATGTATTATCATAAAGGATCCATCAGTTATCTTTGTTATTGCTAAAATCTGGTCAATCGCAGAAAATGCTTTTTCCACAATAAGAGAACACTTAAATTATATCTCAGTATGGGGGTCTTCACCATTCTTATCCAAGAATAAAAAGCCAGATGCATGACAAGCCTGAGCTTTGACCATTCTTTATTAAAAAAAAATATTTTACAAGTCTAACTATTGAGATTTTAAATAACTAGAGATGGAACTTTTTGTACACCACATACAAACCACCGAAATCGGTTGATAAATGTAAAAACAGTTTTTGTTTTTATACAGAAAAAACCCAGCTCACCTTGTACTTGCATTAGATTTCAGTGCAGTCTTGCCCTCCGCAAAATGGCGGACCCGTTGACGTATCGCAGCAACGTTCCAAAGCGGCCAACTATGTATTTATTATGTCTATGGATGATACGACAAATATTTCGCTTTCCTTTGACACGGCAACCTTTTCACGACTTCAAAGACAGACGCAGGTAATCGCACGCGCTCTGCCGATCTCTCTCATTCACTGTCTGTGTGAAGCCTCTGTAGGCTACACATCACCAAGATAAACAGTCTTTCTATCATTATGAACTTGTTCAATATTCAATACACATGCATGAAGTTCAAAACAAGAAGGGTATAGCCTTATAAAAAAACGTGAATATCGCGGTTGTTGCGGTTACGTGCAATCCTCTGCGGTTGACTTGTCAGAAGCGCGGTACTACAATATTGCGGTTATCGCGACAGCCCTAATACTGCAAGGCTATATTTATTTAATTTTTATTTGTTATTTATATATTATTTTATTGCCATTACCTGTTTTCATACAGAAGTTTAGTTTGCTAAATATATCAATTTTTTTAAATTGGATATTGGATGTGAAAAGGAAATGGTTCTTTCATATCACTGCACTTTAGATGTGTGTGAATTTCCCACACTAGGAGTCATTTATATAGTTCTATTTTATAGCGATTATCTGTTCAAAAAATGTTCTATGCAAAATGTTCTATTAAAGAGAAAATAGAAAATAAATATTTGTGTGTGTAAAGTGGTTTGAAAAAATAAAATCGGAATCGGCTAAAATCGGTATCGGCAGGTCAAACTCAAGGAAAAATCGGAATCGGGATCGGCCTAGAAAATTGTAATCGGTGGATCTCTTGCTATAGATATTTTACATTTCAATTCAGATTATAAAGCAATATTAATTTTTATTTATTTATTTATTTATTTTTTACAAAAAAGTATAAAAAAAGAACCGATAAGAATACTGTTAAAGTACCGGATCGATAAGCAGTATAACCATACCCATCCATATGTTAAATGTGTCCTTTTATGGAAGAAGAAAAAAATCACTGAAAAGAGAATAAAAAGGCCTTTATTGCCATTTCACTAATGACATACCGGTAAGTGAAAAACAATAAAAAAAAAATTGGCTATTACCTAGATCACTTTCAAAGTATTTAAAAACAAAGTATATATAAAACAATGGAATTTACAAATAATAAAACATTATATTAATATATATGAAGAGGTCTTTTCCAAAACGCTATAAATCCATTTCAATAGTTTTCAGGAAAATTACATTTTTTACCTAGACCCACACATTTTGTGAATATTCAATTTATCCTGTTAAAATGTTTTATTGGCTCAGTCTGAACATGTTGAACAATGATTATTAAATCAAACAACAATATTGTTTATGATAAATTAAAAGTTAATTTATTTTTTTTCCAAAACGCTATAAATCCATCAATTTTTTCCAAAACTGTATGGTTTGTCTTTAAAAAAAAAAAAACGAGAGCATGTAACATATAATCAGGGGCTCATACTATAAATTAAATTTAGTAACACATTTAGGCTAAAAGTCATTTGGTGCAGAACCTGAAAATAGTAATGATATCAATAGCTATTCAATAAGTTATTTAGTAATACATTCAGAGTCATTTTTAGTAAAGTGTCAAACCTGTAACAAGTAGGACCAATTTGTCCACTACATATGCGTAAAAAAAACAAATTATTAAAAATATTTAATAATGATAACGATATTCAAAAGTAGTGATGGGCACCCCTCCACCACACACACACACACACACACACACATGCGTGTATAGGCTACACAGCATGTGAACAAAGCGGAGCGGCGTGACGCTTACATATAGGCTAAGTTTAAAAAAAAACTTAAACATACGTTTCATATTTATGTTTAATAATATAGGCTAATGTTATTTTTTTTTATTTAATCTATGTTGATTATATGAAAAGGGAACCGCATGAGATGAGTATGATAGGATTAGGATCATAAGATGACCAATATATCGGAAAACATTTGGAATGGGTCAGACATGATTTTGACCACTTATTAAGTTTTGTTTAGTAGAAAGCCTTGCTTTAAAGTGAATTTCGTTTTGTATAAATTGTATCTTCATTTTAATCAATGTTTCATCAACAAATTGACTGGATTAATAATAAATAAATAAGCAAATATATAGCAGACATATAATCAGGACACGGAAGCGCCCGCGCGTGATCTGGAGAGCATCACATAAATGAACCGAAACACAGCGATACTTGCCTCACAATCCTGAGAAGTATATCTATAAAAAGCTTGAAATGTCTACATTTAAACAAAACAATAAAAAACGAAAAGAAATTGGCTACTCTCTGCGTATGTAGGCTAATTCAAAGTGTGCATTTCTCTCTATAGGCGCGTTCACTACTGCGAAGATGGCGAGTCAGCATATCAACTTTATCTTTTCAGCTATATCTGACAGAAAACACTAATTAAAAAATAAACAATTCAAAAGTTTCATGCATAGGCCTAATCATTACTTTTGTCGGTTCTTTGTGGCAAGCTTTATGCGTGAGATGCGGAATAGGCAATTAAAAAAATGGTCATTATGGTTTCTCTCCCATATTTAAATAATTAAATCAATAGAAATATGTGATTAAACTTAAATGAACTACTACTAGTCGATTAGAAAACTCACTCATTTTGAGGAATAAATGAACATAAACAAACCTCTGTTCAGAGCGCCACCCTGTTGGATTGCGTAGAACGTTCACCGAATTCTGATTAGTCGAGAGGATTTATCGCGTTTAGGCTAAAAATAGGTTTGGCGCTTATCGCGTTTTGGAAAGAAACTGCATCTTGTAGTACATTTTAAACAAGGAAATGTAGCGATTTGGCATGAAATGTTGATGGAGCAGTGAATAGGTTCAGTGCACAGCAACATGACATGACAAACTCATTTTTTTTAAAAATGGCGTTTATCGCGTTTTGGAAAAGACCTCTTCATATATATAGTATATATATTTTTTTTTTTTACAGAAAATGTTTGTTGGCTCACTTTGCCCTCCTCATCTCCTCCATCCACTGCTGTACAGTCTTTCCAGAGGCTTTGGCACAAAAGTGGACTCCACGGAACTGGCTGTGACCAAACTCTTTCGTCTTTGGTTTGCCACACTTTTGACACAAATACTGCTCACAAAGCCGCTTCAGAGGTAACCCTCTGCCCTCTGCCTTCCTTCGCCGCCAAGCGGTGGTCCTAGGCACTGTTGGACTAAGGAGTCTGGTGACAGCAGCTCTTTGCTCTAGGTGTAGCCGTAAGAGTGGGGCATCAGGAGGCATGGGACCTCCGATTACTACTTTAATTACATCTCCTACATGTCCATGTTGAAGGGGCTCTGGAACGTTGTGCGGCACAGGAAGTAGGGGCTCAGAAGCCTTCATGTGGTCAATGCACTGGTGCAAAACCAACTGTTCTTGCCTCTGTTTCCTGGCATTGTACCTGTGTACAGAAAAGATGAAACCATAATTCATCTGTATGTATATACATTTAATATACAACTGCATATTAAAGGTGCTCTAAGCGATGCTGGGTGACGTCACTTCTTGTTGACTTAAAAGTATTGTCAAACAAAACGGAGGCTAGCTAGACCCTCCCCCCCTCCTCATCCGCGCACTAACCCCCCAAACCCCACCCCCAAGTCCTTCTTGTCGGTTATTGGCTGGAACAGTTCGTTATGTTTCGTGGAGCGGGTTGCCGGAGTTTGTTTTTGTTGCCGTTTGTGGAGCCTGGGGTGTCTGCAGAGACCGTGTTTTTTTACAGTGTGTTCAGGGGACAGGCAGCTAGTGGATAGTGAGGAGATGGTTGCTGTCTGTGACAAAAAATGTTTTGGGCTAAAAAACGCTTGACATCGCTTAGAGCACCTTTAATAATCAGTAAAATTTGTTTTGATGGTCTTATTTAGACATTGTTGACTATAAATAACGTTGCATCTACATGTCAACCAGTAGAGTGTTAATAGATGTCTGCTTAAAGGGACAGTTCATAAAAAATTTTTTAAAAAAATTGTGTGATCATTTACTCACCCTCATGTTGGTCCAAACATGTATGAGTTTCTTTCTTCTGTTAAACAAAAAAATATATATTTTGAAGACGGCTGGTAACCAGGCACCCATTGGCTTCCAGTGTTTTTTCCCCTACTATGGAAGTCAATGGGGCCCATCAACTGTCTGGTTACCAACAGTCTTAAAAGTATTTTCTTTTGTGTTCAATAGAAGGAAGAAACTCATACAGGTTTGGAACAACTTGAGGGTGAGTAAATAGTGACATAATTTTCATTTTTGGGTGAAAATCCAAAACTCACCCTCTGAAGCCATCCTACGTGTCTATGACTTTCTTCTTTTAGCCAAACACAATCGGAGTTCTATTAAAAAATATCCTGGCTCTTCCCAGCTTTATTATGGGAGTGAATGATAACTTGGATTTTGAAGCCTTCCATGCTTCATAAAAGTAATCCATACGGCTCCAGGGGGTTAATAAAGGCCTTCTGAAGCAAAGCGATGGGTTTTGTAAGAAAAATATCCATGTTTATAACTTTATAAACTATAATCACTAGCTTCCGTCCGAGTCTAGTTCCAGTGGAGGAGTGACCTCTGACCCGACGAATGACGCATTGACGAACGCGGAAGCACAGAGGATAGAGCAAAACAAAACACGGGTCACAAATTAGAAGTCTAAAACAAGAAATTTTAAAGAGAAAAAGGAGGAGCTTGAGTTTGTTGCCCAGCCCTATTTGTTTGAACTGCGAGAGGCGTCCACTCTTAGCTAAGCTTACGCTACGCCTACATCCTACGACATGCTTCAGGTGAGAGGTCACGTCAGAGGTCATGCTCAGAAGTAGACTCTTTGATGGTTGTTACCAGAAGCTATAGATTATGGTTTATAATTTAAAGTCATAAATATGGATTTTTTTCTTACAAAAAATGCCTTTATTAACCCCCTGGAGCCATATAGAATCATTTTTTGATGGATGGATGCGCTTTTTGGGCTTCCATCTGTGGTACAATAAGCTACGTGCACAAGCGTAGTTTCGAACTTCCGCTATTGTCAGAAGTCGGCATATCAGTTTCCGGTTTACGACTGTTCATCCGCATCCGCTATAAACAAACAAGATGGGTGTTGCTTTTGTACGAAAAAAAGAGTTCTTAAACAGATCTAAGTTTCTAAGAACTGTAGGTGGATCTATCATCTAACGCCCGTTTCACACATACCCCGTTTGCAGTGCAGGAGCAACGCGTGCTATAGTGCTATCACATGCGTTTGCAGTGAATAACTGATCCGCGGCTGTACCACAAACACATACTTTTCTTTGATTTATCCCGGTCTTCACAGTCTTCAGATGACTGAAAAATAGTAGTAGTGTCGGTATTAAATGCATTTATGGTGAAATTACTAGTATTTTAGGTCAATCTTTGTGCATTTTGACCACGAAACATGCAGTGTCACTTTAATGCAGCACAACAAAAATAGACTTGCGGAAACGATCGCTGCACTGCTGTTATAGCTACGTGCCGCATCCGGAACGGTGTGAAAAGAGAAAGCCCTAACCTGTTAACATGGTGCGTTAGGAGCACTGCTGTGTGCCACTTTCTCTGCTTCAAGTCGCTAACAGCCATTTGAGCTTCCACCGCTTCCCGAAAAACACCAACCTTCGTGCGCAGTGGCTGCACAAAATAGACATTTTGGGCGACGCGCAAAAAAATAGTAAGTATGTGTTTGTGATAAAGCCGCGGATCAGTTATTCACTGCAAACGCATGTGATAGCACTATAGCACGCGTTACTCCTGCACTGCAAACGGGGTATGTGTGAAACAGGCGTTAGATGATAGATCCACCTACAGTTCTTAGAAACTTAGATCTGTTTAAGAACACTTTTTTTCGTACAACAGCAGCACTCATCTTGTTTGTTTATAGCGGATGCGGATGAACAGTCGTAAACCGGAAACTGATATGCCGACTTCTGACAATAGCGGAAGTTCGAAACTACGCTTGTGCACGTAGCCTATTCACTCCCATTAGAAAGCCAGAATATTTTTAAATATAACTCTGATTGTGTTTGGCTGAAAGAAGAAAGTCATATACACCTAGGCTAGTTTGAGGGTGAGTGAATAATGGGATCATTTTCATTTGTGGGTGAACTAACCCTTTAAAAGGCACACTATACAGGAATTCCGTTTTTGTCAAACAGCAAACCCTAGAGTCGCTGTGGAGTACTTGTATTTAACGTTACTGTCGTAAATACCACTCACGCAGAGCGTCTCTGCCATAGACTGGTCTCTGCACTCACGGCCTGATACCCCTTTGAAGCTGTTATATTAAAGCGATGCTGGGTGACGTCACTTCTTGTTGACGTTCAAAGTATTGTCAAACAAAATGGAGACTAGCTAGACCTTCCCTCCTCCTCATCCCGTCCCCTCCCCCTGTAGTTTTACTGATACTTCTTTCAAGGTGTAATGTCGCCAAGTTAGATAAATGCTTTCATATAATGCAAAAAAAGAGAAACATTACCAGAAAAACACGATAAAACGTTTCGCCACCTGAGCAGGGAACTACACTGCGACCAAAATGGTCGCATATGCAACCTTTTGAAATGCCAAATGCAATTTTTAATGGGTCGCAAATGTATCACTGACTATTTTTGTACCTACCTTATGTTTTAGGCAATATGCTATGATTTACTATGAGCATTTATTAAAACAGAAATGTGTAGCCTATTTTAAGTATACGTTTTTATAACGTGCTCTGAGCATACATCAAGTTGGCTTCAGCCCCGCGAGAGAGAGAGAGAGAGAGAGAGAGAGGGGCGCATGCGCGATCGAACTCTGTGTGTGTGTGTGTGTGTGTGAGAGACACGCAGGCGCGATCGAACTCTGTGTGTGTGAGAGAGATCTAACCGAAATCGTACCGAACCATGTCTCGTCTGCGCTGCTGGCCAATGGAGGTCGACGTCCGCACCTGGCGGCCATCTTGTCACAGGCAGCTCGCTCACTCGTAACATTGTTTTAATGGTGCATGTACTTTTTAAATAACCATAACTTGCTCAATTTTCTACCGATTTTCAAACGGTTTGGTTTGTTATAAACGTCAGAGATGTAGTTATGACACTGCATACTTATGAATAAGTGTATAAATAAATAATCATCCAGAATTATAGCCATGTTAATAACGTTTGTAAGAAACCAAACCGTTTGTAAATCCGTCTAGATTTCAACGAGATGAGAGTATTTGTGTTCGTGCTGATCACTCATCTTACATCAGGTACCACAGAGCCCGCCAGAAAGCTTGCCTGTGACAAGATGGCCGCCGGTGATGACGATAGAGACTCCGCCGTAAGACATCTAGCCTTTATTATGGATATCTATGGCACTGACATCTTGGAACTTGGAACTTTCGGGACCAGACATGCGCAGTCGTGAGCAGGAAGTAAAGCCGCAAAATCAAGGCCTCACTCTTGCAGAATCAATCGCAAGAACACGCCCCCTGCACTTTTTTTTAAATTAATTGACCGCTCGCAAAAGCCACGCCCCCTAGTTATTGTTACTATGCCCGTCAAACAAATGATCAAACACGACCAGCGCGACAGATTGCCATGACGGGCAGAGGTATACCAGTGCGTGTCAGTGACCTTTTTTGGAGCAATACCTCCGCGATATCCTCCAGATCGAGGCACAAGGGGTTACAGTATGCAGTGGAGGGATATATTCAAAATATAAAAATACGCAATGAAGGAGACACGACTCATAGAGGCGAATGCTTATACCGGTCTCAAGCGAAATCTGAGAAACCCGATGACCTGTACCTCAAATGCAACCAGCACAGCCTTGAAGATTTTATAAGCTGGTTCAGTGGCTAATTGTTTGGAGTTAGAAATATATAACTCGCGCTGCATATTTAGTAATTTTGCAGATACAGGATTATACATTCGCTTTAACAAGCAGGTTGTTCATTACCACGGCAACCGCTTGCGTGTCATGCTGAATGCGATTTTCGTGTTTAAAAAGTAACTATACATAAGAGACGGAAAGATGCAGATAACCATACATTATTTAAGGTTATTTCTATTCGTTATGATATTGATATATGAACTGATGTTGTCAAGTAATGTTAAGCTTCATGCTTTCCCCATTGCGAACGTGCACTCCTCTAAACTGTAGTCTACGGGTGCTGCACTGCTAGTTGACGACTGCTCATTTTCCCCGAGAATATCATGTTAACAACAACCCTTTAGAAAACGTAATTCCTTTGTGGATCCTCTTGATCTGCTTTCTCCATGTTTCTTTGACTAATCTCAGTGTCTCAGTCTCCCGCACGCTGCACGCGAGTTAACCATGTTCGACACATTTAACTGGGAGTGGGGCCGTCCACACTGTTTTATCCTTTTTTACAGTCTATGGTTTTACCCATTGTAGGCACCGCTCACGTTGTGTTTTCAGCTTTGGAAATGGAAAGAAAAACTCCTCCAGACAATCTATCGGGGTACTCCAGACAATCTATCGGCCGTTGGCGCACCGCTTCACCATCTTGCTTGGAGCTGCTCCATAGACTGTAAAAAAAGATGGACGACGCCCCTTCGCTCTTTTCCATTGGAGAGAACCATAGACAGTAGAGAACTGAAGCCGCCAGTGTCCCGATATGGGGCTGACATCTTGTGACTTGAGTCTGCGCACTTGCGTTTTCGGGACCAGACATGCGCAGTCGTGAGCAGGAAGTAAGGCCGCGAAATCAAGGCCCCGTCCTCACTCTCGCAGAATCAATCGCAAGCACACGCCCCTGCACTTTTCTTAAGTGGCCTCTGTCTGCTCCGTTCCTCTCCAATGATGTCTGCTGATTGCAGTACCTCGTTAAAATAAGGTAAATACAACTACTAACCACAGTCAACATTATGAAAAAAAGTCCGTTGGTGCTTCAGTGACTACTTCGCACAGAGAACCTGTCAATCACAGCTGTCAATCATGATGTCACAGCACTGTTTTTATAGCATCAAATAACTAACTAAAAACAAACTTATTTTAAAAACAAACACTTGAAATTACATCAATGTGATAGAAACTACAGTAAATGACAGAAACTATCTTAGGAAAAAGGATATGTGAAGTGTAATTTAATTGTTGAGTTGGTCTCACGTCCCGTTGAATAACATGGGAGGCGGGGTTTATGACCCATACTAGGACCGGCCACCGGGGGGCGATCGAGACGTTTTGGCTTCACTTTTAAGGGCTTGTACGGCAGCTTGGTCGATATGTTCTGGCTCGACCAAAATTCTGATTGGTCGATTTTTTGCCGTGTTAATTTCAGCAGGTGGAAAGCACTAATTGCTAATGGGGGTGTTTTCAGAGCACCCCTGTTTCACAGGTAACAGTCTGTCTTCAGAACACCCCCCTTGTTTTCACTTTTTTTGGATTAGCCCAACCCAATGCATTGTGCTGTGCCCACTGTTTGTATTTGTTTTGAGCCTATGCTTTATTTTTCAGTTATGCACTTTAGTTTCTGCTCTCGTCTTGATCTGGTTTGTCTTGTCTTGTCTGGTCGGATTTTTTTATTAAAGTGGACGTGCCTTTTGTGTTTAAGAGTAAAAGCTTTAAGTTAATATAGTCTATTCGTGTCTCTCAGCCGCAAAGCTGAGCTCCTTCAGCCTCTGAGCCTCGCTTGGTGCGAGGACATGCACAGAGTGGCTGAAATGATAGTGTTTGTCAGTTATTATAACATATGACAAAATCAATTGTCTAAATTATGTCGCATATTCCTCAACAGTTCCTGTGCTGATATCACTAGTTGACATAGTACTATTTTCGGAAATCATAAGCTAGCTATAATATTGCCCAGTGGCACGTGATGCAACGCTGTCAGAGCCGACAGACTCAGATGTGTCATTTCAGTGCAAAATAATTAGGTCAAAAATGATTTAATATACTGCAAATAGCCTACTAGTTTTTGTTTATTTCTAATTCATTTAGGCGGACAAGGCTACCAAATACTGCGCAGCTAATCTAACGTTTTTTTCCCTGCGGATGTTTTCATTAGTGATCGTACATCGTACAGAGATCAAAATTATCGTACAAATACGATAATTATCGTACATCTGGCAAGCAACACTGGCACCACGGCAATTTTGCTCCGGCTGGAAGCAATTACCAAACTGGTTCCGCGTGTTTATCGCACTAACGTACATATTTTCAATCAATCACTCAACATTTATTTGTATAGCGCTTTACAACAACCATCAGGTATCCAAAGTGCTTCACTTCAAAGATTTAAAACAAAACAACATATCATACCATTCAAAGAATAAAACATAAAACAGTAAAATCAGAAAAGGTTGCATAGACCAGACAAAGGAAAATGTCACACCACTACTGCATATTAAAGGGTTAGTTCACCCAAAAATGAAAATTAAGTCATTAATTACTCACCCCCATGATGTACCAACCCTGTAAGGCCTTCGTTCGTCTTCGGAACACAAATGAAGATATTTATGATTAAATCTGAGAGGTTCATGACTGCTACATAGGCTCCCTAAGGGAATGAATCCTGGTGGCTCAACTATAAGTTTATCAAGCGACGAGAATACTTTTTGTGCGAAAAAACAAACAAAAATAACGACTTTATTCGACTATTCCTTTTCTTCCTTGTAGGCCTGAAACGAGACTTCAAGAGATTTCCACGACGCATGCGCGAGAATTGCGATCTCCTTCAACTACTTCAGTTAAGTTCTCGCGCGTGCGTCGTGGAAATCTCTTGAAGTCTCGTTTCAGGCCTACAAGGAAGAAAAGGAATAGTCGAATAAAGTCGTTATTTTTGTTTGTTTTTTCGCACAAAAAGTATTCTCGTCGCTTGATAAACTTATAGTTGAGCCACTGTTGCGACATGGAATATTTAAACATTTTCTTTAATGACTTTCTTGGCCGTCAAGTGTCATTCTCTTAGGGAGCCTATGTAGCAGTCATGCACCTCTCAGATTTAATCATAAATATCTTCATTTGTGTTCCGAAGACGAACGAAGGTCTTACGGGGTTGGTACAGCATGGGGGTGAGTAATTAATGACTTAATTTTCATTTTTGGGTGAACTAACCCTTTAAGGAAAGCTTAACTTTAGCCAGGAGGCGAAGCTGGAAAAAGCATATTTTAACAACATTGCTGATTTGCTTGTCAAATTTCATATTGCAATCAAAAGTAACCCCCAAATTTCTGACAGCTGGCTTAATGTATGAAGCCAGAGCTCCCAAACTGACAGCTGGACCGTTTGGGGTGCCTGAATTACTGAAGATGATACACTCAGTTTTAGCTTCGTTTAAGTTAAGAAAGTTTAGTGACAGCCACAACTTAATATCAGCTAATAACAACATCAGCTAAAAACTCCTTGTAAAATCCTTGTTTAGCTTTGGTGGGCGATAAATAACTGCACACACTGGGGAATCCAGATCAGCCACAAACAGCTGAAGTTCTAAACTATTATAACAGAGTGCAGGTAATAAAAAAGGTAATTCGATGTAAAAGTCTTATTTGTGAGTGATCTAGTGTTGATAAGCGCCATGTCAATTGAGCGCCTTTCAGTCTGTTGGGATTAAAGAATCCCAATAAAAAATATTTTGCGACAGCAAATAAAAATGATTAATTATGAAGGCTATATTGATAATTGATAATATAAAATTTTCTCCAAAACTATCTACATTTATAATGCCTGTAGGATTACAATTTAATGCTTTTTAATGTCATTTAATGCCTTAATTTTCGCAAAATCCATTTATTGGCTAATAATAAAAGCCCTTTTTTAAAGATTTTAAAGTCTTTGCACTGGCTCCCGGTCAGGTTCCGAGTTGATTTTCAAATCCGTATATAAGGCAGTGCATGGTCTAGCCCCTCAGTATCTGTCTGCTCTCTTAACTTTATACACACTAGGGATGCACCGAATATTCGGCCACCGAACATTTTCGGCCGAAAATGGCCCAAAAGTGCATTTTCGGTTTTCGGCCGAAAGACTTTTATCACCGAAACAATACGGCCGAAATGTTGTGATGCCGCAAACAGAAACCGCGACCTGCACGTGCTTGTCTGAAGCAACGTGTCTGCGGTGTGGACGTATTTCAGTATTATATATATATCTGAACCCGCGAGGAAGCCTTGTTTATACTTTCGCCTGCCTCCGCAGCGCGAGTCTCCACAGACAGCGCGCGCACCTCTCCAAACGGTCGAGGCGTTTATACTTGACGCGCTCGCCGTTGTACTATTCTTTGAAACGACAGGGAGCGACTCAAGTAACTGTCCTCTACTAACCATCAGGAATAGCTGAGAAGAAGAAAGATATCATAAACACGTGACAAATGTTTATTTTTTAGTATACCACCACCAATACAAAAATAATCTTGTAAACCCTGGGATTATTATTTGTGACATTACAAAAAAATATGTACATGGGAACATGTATGTATACCACTAAATTAACGCTCTCTTAATTATTTTCTAATTTCACTAAACATGTTGCATTAAGTTTCGTGTACATTTGTATTAAACATGGACCTTTGTTCATTAAAAATGCTTTTTATTCTATTGTATGCTAATTTTTTTAAATGTAAGCAACTAATTTAGACGTGCAAACTGGGTGCTGGTGTGATGAGAAGTTCGTGCTCGGCTTTGTTTTAGAGAACATTTAATTTTAAAGCCTTTCTGCAGGCCAGTAGATTGTTATTTAATGTACACATGAGTGGGGTCAAGTTAAACATTTAAGTTTGAATTTTATTTTATACTGTGCATTGTGCTAAATAAATAAATATTTGCATAATTTGTAATTGATTTATTCTTTGAAAATGTTATATTAATTTATGCAATTGCATTGCCTTGATTTTAGTCAAGTTTGTACACAGTCATAGCCATAAATGCAATGGTACTAATAATTGGCATCATTTCTTTCGGTGTTTCGGTTTTCGCCTTGGTTTCCTCTTTTTCGGTTTTCGGTTTCGGCCAAGAATTTTCATTTCGGTGCATCCCTAATACACACCCAAGCGTCACTTACGCTCCTCACAAGCTGGTCTATTGGCAGTCCCACATACTCGGTTGCGTACTGTAGGGGACAGGGCTTTCTCATCCTATGCTCCTAGGCTTTGGAATGCACTCCTTCCAAGAGATAAATCTCATTTAAAAACTCTTTTTTTAGGCTAGCTTTTACTTTACTTTTTTTTTTTTGCGTGTTGTATTTTAACTTTTTTGTTCTATTATGTAAAGCGCCTTGAGAAGCTGCTTTAAAGGCGCTATATAAAAATAAAGTTATTATAGCAGCCATATCACCCGGCCTGTAGCCCAAGACTGGTTGCCCACTAAAACTAAGCAGGGGTGAGCCTGTCAGTACCTGGATGGGAGACCTCCTGGGAAAACCAGGTTGCTGCTGGAAGAGGTGTTCAAACCTGCAAACTTGTAGCTTTTCGGCGATAATCGGCGTTTTCTTGGTCAATTGGGTCATTCACGTGAATCGCGTAGAACCGGAGAGTTTTTTTTTTGGAGGGTGGGGTGGGGGGGGGGGGGGGTGCTTGGTGTAGGCTGCCCTTAATCTGCATGCAGGCTAGAATTGCGAAACATTATTGGATAATTCTTATAATTGACATTTCTCTTGGCCAATCGGAATCTTAGCACTTGCGTCAGAATCGCCATTGGATGAGACACCTGGCTACCACGCGAGTCTGATGGAAACTCATTACGTGAAGGAATCTAATGTGAAATTCGAGGTAAATCAAGTTTTTTGAGCAAAAACAACAGCTAGTTGTTTGCTTGATTCAATTAATGTTAGCTACCGCTTTGTTATGCTGCGCTCGTGAGAGAGAGAGAGAGAGAGAGAGAGAGAGAGAGAGAGAGAGAGAGAGAGAGAGAGAGAGAGAGAGAGAGAGAGAGAGAGAGAGAGAGAGAGAGAGAGAGAGAGAGAGAGAGCCGGTCGCGCGCGCACGCACTCTCACTGTATTCAAACTGCCTTGCTCTCCCTCCATCGCGCATATTAATCAAAATCTATTGAGAATTGACACGATAGTAAAAGATCAAAAGACCAAAGTTTCACGTGGAGATTTTTTTCCTGAATTACCGCTGGGTGTGAATTGCAGCCTACTAAAATTGCCCTATCCTCTCTGAAAAGCGTTCCGCACATTCAGCTGACAAACCACACTTTCAATAAACAAAAAACCTATCCAGTGATTAAATGTTTTCTGTGTTGAGAGTTGAGACAAATCTTGTGCGATGTCCTTATCTGCTGGGATAATCACACAACGCTAGCCGTGTGTGTCAGCTAATGGCACGTCCGATTCGCGAACTAATGACTCATTTGAACCGATTTACTTTTATGAATGGTTAAAATAACTGATCTGTCCAACATCTGTCTCTTCAAAAGAGATCTGAATCGGTGTATAACAAATCGATAACACCAAACTAGTTAATATTAACTATTCATAAACTGCACTTAATCTTTATAAATAAATAGCATTTATTAATCTTTGGTAATGTTAATTTCACTATTTACTAGTAGCCTTATTACAATTAAAAGTTATATTTGTCAACATTAGTTAGCCTAATGCTACTGTGAAGTAATATGAACAAACAATGAACAGCTGTATTTTTATTAACAAAGAATAATAAATACAGTAACAAATGTATTGCTTATCATGGTTCATTTATATTTTACTGCCTTTTTTCTCCTTTGCCAATCCTATGATAATTATATATACAGTATAGTGTTCATCCAGAACAACATGTAACTGTGTAACCCCGGCATCCTGGCCAAATTTGCCCCTTGGCCTCTGTCCATCATGGCCTCCTAATCATCCCCATATATATATATACCAATTGGCTTCATCACTCTGTCTCCTCTCCACCAGTAAGCTGGTGTGTGGTGGGCATTCTGGCGCAATATGGCTGCCGTCGCATCATCCAGGTGGATGCTGCACATTGGTGGTGGTTGAGGAGATTCCCCCTTCTATGTAAAGCGCTTTGAGTGCCGGGAAAAGCGCTATATAAATGTAATGAATTAAAGTTATTATTAATGACTTTTAACACTGACTATAACTAACTTTGCCAGAACATTTCAACTTATTCTACTAACCCTAACAGTCTACTGAGAGTTAATTGACAGTGTTTCCGCTACATTCATTCTGCCGTGGCGGGCCGCCACACCTAAAATCATCCCGCCACGGCTGCAGCTTCTCCGTGAGGTCCGATTTTGTGCATACTATTATGTTATTGTTAAGCTAAAGGCATAAAAACATTGTAAAGCACAATCAAGTTTATTCCAAGACTTCTAAAGTCATTCAATAGCATAATGTGAAGCACAATTAATATTTAAGTCATTAAGTTCAAGTTAATGGAAACTCATCTCTCCTCAGTCAGCATTCAAACAGCGCGTCGCGTTCGGTTACGACAGTAACACGACGACACACTGTTCAAGATCAATGTTCCCATTATTATACTTTATTTGTAGATAACGGTCTATGGTTTGCATAAAATGCCTTTATCTTGCTGGTCTGGAGTTTATTGCCCTTTCTAAATCATATTCCTTTCTCCCGGGTGTGTTAGATTACAGCACTGGAGTAGAGAGCGCTATGAATTGTTAGATTACAGCACTGGAGTAGAGAGCGCTATGAATTGTTCTTCATGCGCACTGCAACTGACATTTAAAACTCTTAAAAGAAAAGGCTCAATAAACTGTTGGATAGATAGAATACACTAAGCATAGATATATAGATATAATCTATTCTCTTCGCTTTGTGCTTTGAACTTTTCAATGCGAAGCGCTGCGCGCTGTGACTTCGCGTTGCTTCAAGTGCATCATTCTGCGCACGGGATGCGCATAATCGCTTTGCCGCTCTTATTGGAGCCTTTCATATTATAATACTTAGGGGAGGTTTCAACACCTTGGGCAAGGGGGCGTGGCCTATGGGAATATCACTCATGGGCCACGCCCCGTCCCCCTGGGGAAATGGGCCTGCCACCACAGCTGGAAAAAATCCTAGAGGAAACACTGATTGACATGTAGGTCCAATGTTATGGCACTTTTCCACTGCATGGTACGGTACGGCTCGGCACTTTTCCACTGAATGGTACAGTACGGCACGCTTTGGCGCTTTTCCACTGCATGGTACGGCTCGGCTCGGCTCGGTACGGCTCACTTGTGGCGCTTTTCCACTGCATGGTACGGTATGGTACGGGTCGCTTCGGCTCGCTTTAAATTGTACCACCTCTGTCAAGGTTCCAAGCGTACCATACCGATACTAAAATGTGACGCGAAAACACTGCAGATCACTGATTGAGAATTGTCACAACCAGCGTCATTGTATTTGCGAGACATCAAACCCGCTAGATTTAAATAGCCAGTAACAGCCACCGCTGTAGAACCTGTTTTAAAACTACTTGCTTGACTTGCTTGAAGAAAAAAGAAAGAAAAAAAAAAGTTCCAAAAAAGAAAGAAATGGCTGAATCGTGGTCATGCAGTGGACGAGGTGCAGACGTTCCTCTCGTTGGTTGGCGAGGAGCGGATAAACTATATAACAATCAGACTATAATCCCACCCACTTTAAAGCGGTACTAACAGCAGTGGAAAAGCAAACCGAGCTAAGCGAACCGAGCCGTGCCGTGCCGAGCCGTTCCACGCAGTGGAAAAGCGAAGCGAGCCGAGCCGAACCGCACTGAGCCGTACCATGCAGTGGAAAAGCGCCATTACTTAGTCAACCAGGGACGTGCACAGGAATTGTGAGGGGCAGTTGCTCTGACCTGAAAAAAGCCCCCCCATATTTTAATAAAGGGTCTTTATGAAAATATACACACAAAGAAGTAAAAAACTGAAATACAGCACTCTATCACCTTAACTACTACTAATTATAACACAGAAAAACATGACTTGAGTCATGAAAATCCCTACATCAATATTCCCAATATGGTCTTATTATTATTATTTATAAAGATTGCAAAACGTCAGAGATGGCAGGTTTATGATATACAACTTTGTAAACAGTATACAAAATGTATAAACAATGTTACATGTCACCAAAATACACATGAGAAAAAGAGTTCCTTATTAGTCGTATTATTGTTTTTCTTTTATAATTATTATTATTATTATTATTTATTTTTTTATTGGAAAATAAATCATCTGTATTGAATTGACAGATGTGGAAAAACTCGCTTCTAATAAATAAAATAAAATAAAATAAAAAACGCTTAGATTTCGGGAAAAAATACAATCCCTCTTTAACCTTTTTGGCTTCCCGTACATTCAGTTGTGCTTCTTGCTCGAATTCAGTTCTGATGGTACGTATGGTAAGGTAACTACGCATGATTTGTAGTATGATTACGTAAAGGGAACAGGAATTCCGGCAAGGAACAGAATCGACTGGTACACCGGTCGCATGCAGCACTGCAGCCACGCAAACAGAGTTTGCCCTTCCCCTACTGACTTTCACTTTCGGTGCCCGAATGGAAGTGAATGAGGCTTTGCGATTTTTTTTATTTTATTTTATTTATTTTTTTATCTAGGCCTATGTGAAATTCTGCATTCTACGATTTATTTATTTATTTCCCCTCGGAAGGGCAACGTGAGTCGAGAAGGGCATATGGGCAGTTGCCCGGGCAACCTGAGCAACCCCCCTGTGCACGTCCCTGTAGTCAACAGTCATTAATTATTGACTCACCACTGGCACAATGTCCTCTGGTTTATCTCAAGCAGCTGTATCTGTATCCGTGTCCGGGTTGAGATGGCAGTGCTGTCCTGAACAATGTCTCTAATCATGTTGTAGTCTCGGAGGATGGCAGCCCACCTGTTCACCCTGACACCGGCGATGGTCTGACCGGCAGGGTGAATGTGGCTGAGAGCCAGGCAAATGGCAGCAACAAGACGGCTTACATTGAAGAAGATTTGTGGAACAAAAGGTATTTTAAAAAACATTCAATAAAGATTAAAAAATGCATATTTTAATTGTCTGGCACACATACCTCTTCAGACCATCTATACACGGAGTCACAAAGATATCAGTATGGCTGTTGTTAAAGCACAGTTTGTTTTCGGGCTGAGCCGGGTGGACGACACCACCCTTGTCATGCTCTGATAGCTTAGCCCACAGAGTGACAATCTCGTCCACCTTTTGCTGTGTGACAAATCCATGATTTCTAAGCTCAACCAGACTGTTGGCCAGGTTAATAACATGGTCATACCCAGGAACACCATCAGGTCCCATGCACTTTTCCTGAAAAAAAAAAAAAAAGTATAATAAACTTAAAAGAGCACAAACAAAGGGTAGAAAATACATTTTAAAAATCAAAGTGGCAAACTTGGGTTAAGAGGACAGATATATGCCTTGTACAGGGTGGGAAATAACTTTTTTGCCAACTATCCAGGGCCAAGTGAATGTGTTTTCTATTTTTAGAACATATTTTTATGAAAATGTAAAAAAAAAAGAAAAGAAAAAGGAAAAAAATGAATAACATTCAATCAATCAATCAATCAAATGTTGTTTTCAAACTGCATGTGCAAATCCTTAACACTAGCTAGCTGAGACAACGCTCATTAATTCATTACTAGTATCTGTGATTCAAGAGTGCAGGGCAATTTATTTTTTTTTTAAACAGTGAACAGCACTTACATTATCATCCTCCTGTGAGATGCCCTGAGGTGTGAGCTGGTCTGCAGCGTAAGGCTCATCCTTTATGGGCCCAGAGGTGGAAGACACTATTGGATCCGGCTGGGATGTTGAGAGGCCAGAGGAAAGTGAGTGCAGAAGCACTGCCTGATACTGAAGTGGTTTGAGGCTGAACTCCAAGAACTCTAGTGATTTAAGGTTATCAGAGCCTGAATCCTCATATTCCAGATCAACCTCCAGCTGATCATCACTTCCATCAGGTGCATCAGGATCCATAATGTCATCCAACTCCAACACTCTGTTGGTTTGAGAGTAAAGATACTCCACCCCTATGAGCTCACCTGTGCAAACAGTATGTCACCAGGGTGGGTCATTATGTAAACAATCAAAAAATAATCAAAAACAAGACAAAATTGACTAAATACTAATACAGCATGACAAACATACACCAGCGTTCAAAAGTTTGGGGCCGGTAAGATTTTTTTGATGCTTCTAAAAGAATGCTTCCTATAGCTGCATTTATTTGATCAAAAATACAGTAAAAAAAACAACAACCCAGTAATATTGTGAAATATTATTACAATTTAAAATAACCGTTTTCATTTTAATATATTTTCAAATGTAATTTATTCCTGTGTTGGCAAAGCAGATTTTTCAGCATTATTACTCCAGTCTTCAGTGTCACATGATCCTTCAGAAATCATTATATGTTGATTTGCTGCACAAGAATAATTTCTTATTATCAATGTTGAAAACAGTTGCTGCTGAAACTTTTGAATGGTAGTGTATGTACATCTTTTGTCTGAAAGTAATACAAATTCCCACCGGTTTCATTTCCAGCACATCTCAAATTATGTATTGTGCTATTTAACAGCATTTATTGGTGGAAATGATGTTGGTAGAAATGACATTTTGGAATAAACTAAATTGACAGCTAGCATTTTATGCATCTCAAATATACACAATAAAATACTATTTTCACACTTTTTGAATTAATTTATTCTTTGTGTTCTTAAAACAACTTATAAATATATACGCCATGGTAACAAAAAACAATCACAGTTTTTCAGTCGTGAATATATACATATAAACATGCAATGCATTACCAGTGTACTCTCCTGGGCTACTGTGATCCTCAACCAGTTTGTAGCCTAGAAACTTCTGGCTCAGACGGTTTGCATATTGCTGCAGCGGACCGCCTTCATTGACAGCAACAGATAAGGCCTTGTTCCACTGTACTACCCCTTCTATCAGATAAACATGGAAGTACAGGTCATTTGTACTTGTACCTAAAAAAAAAAAAAAGAGCAGTTACAAAACATTTGAATCCAAGTTGAGACAATTCACAGAAATAACACATTATTTGTGAGATATGCAAACCTGGAATGAAGTGGTTCAGATGCTGATGGAATGATTCAAGGGATCCTACGCCACGTGCACAGTGGTACAGAGGCAGAAAGAGCCCTCCTCTGGTCACCTCTCTGACCTTCCTGTAAAGCTGTACGCCTGGAGGGTCCTGAATACACAGAAGATGGCATTGTTGCGCTCGCCAGATCTCTTCCATCCTCTCTTGGTCCACCAGTTTGTTGCCCATGAAGTCTGTAGCACCCATGAAGTCTTTCAACAGCTGTTCAATGAGCTGCTTGGTCACCTGAGCCTCACGTGTCTGGTGGCGGCAGTGCCTTAGTAACTCTTTGGCAGTAAGATTCCCGATTGCTTTGGCATCTTTAGATTGTCGCAGCTCATGTTGCTTGGCTTCTTGTAGTGTTTTTAAATCTCCAGCATCCCACTCAAATATACAGGAGAAGAGACGTCCCATGAAGGGGCCGTACAGCGGGTGGCTTTCTGAAGTGACACCTGCTGCGAACCGTTGCATAAACTGCCATACGTCCAGCCTGACAACCAGCTGGTCCCACTCGTGGAACATGGCTTCCATTTTGCTCTTACCCGTAGTGGAACAACAGTCCTGGCCCACGTACAGAATCTGCGGAGGAGGTTGGCCGGCTCGCCGGTAACGTTCCATCAAGCCGGAGCACATGGGAAGCAGGCCCTCTCCCTCTGTTAGGGTCAGGACACACATTAGGACCTGCCCATTCTCATTTCCTACGTTTGTGGCCCACACAGCTGAATTCTGTTTCTCAGTGACCTAAACGTGAATGAAAAGAATTGGTAAATGCTGTAAGATGAATCTCAGTGTTATATGGGTCAATGATACTCTTTTTATCTGGATCTATTCATTTATTTTTTAAAAGAAATACTATAAAAACAATTCATAAATATTTCATAAATATATATTTTATGATTAATTCTGACATTATGATAAAAATGTAAGGATGATAAAACCTCCCCTGACACCATGGTTAAGAAAAAGTTTGAATTAAATCTTAGAAATAATTAAACCATATGAATATGTTAACAAAACTTCTAATTAAAGGGACACTCCACCCATTTGCATTAAGCTTTCCATTGTTAGAAACCTAGTCATACTATTGAATGGTCGTGCAACACTCTCTCATTTTCCCCTGAGACGAGAGAAATCTGCTATTTACCTTTTTCACTTCCTCCTACAATGACGCAAAAATCGTCATTTTACGTCATTGTAGGAGGAAGTGTAAGAGGGGTGGATTTCTCTAAAAACTACAAGCACTAGATCCCACCCTTTCAAACCCGCCCATAGGTTGGACCTAATGCGCTGACAGAGCTATCACAGACTTCACTTGTAGATACTGAAATCAATATCAGCCATCTTGTTTATAAGCTAAGCTAACAAGCGCTGTGGAGATAGGAAGTTATGACGATATGGAAGAAACTAAACATGATATGGAAGAAGAGGATTTTGAAATTCTGCTGCTCGAATCCGCTGTTCGTGGCTATCTTTACGAGCCGCAATATAGTGAAGAACACCTGAGGCTGCTGGAGGAACAGGAGGCGGCTGCCTGTCGCAGACGAGGAGCCCGGACAGGCTCAAGCTGGGCGGACTGCTGGTGCCTGTGCTCTCGCTGTGCGCTACGGACACAGATAGAGTCCGTCTGCTGCAGAGAATTTCAACGATGGCAATTTCTCCTGGACGAAATCTCTGAATCAGACGAGCACACGGACGTTTGTGTTGTGATGTGAACCATCCTAGTGTCACACCGCATATGTTCTGACTGAACATCCAGGTATCATGCAATAATTCACCATATAGAAAGAAATAGAAACGAGGAGTAATTCGCTAATGAGTTTGCCAATGTAACGGGGTTCGTTGTTGTGGGAAGAAGGAGGCGGGAACCGGCGAACATTTAAACATTTTAATAGTAAAATAAACAAATACAAAACAAAAGTATAAGCCAGCTGGCCACACACAACAGAAACAAAACATAAAATCAGGCCTGTTCCTTTTGTGCTTCCACTCCTCCGTGAGAGATATGAGACCGCTGCGTCTCACAGGCGTCATTCATTATCACTCGCGGCGTCCTCTCACGTCCCTCGTCCTGCTCGCCACAGCCAACTAACTTGACATTTTGTGTGAAATGAATTTTAAACTCTTTTGGCAGCTAGCCTTGTAGACGGAAGAGTGATTTCTCTGATGTTTGCGCGCTGTTCTGGATTAGTGGGAGTGGCTTGCGGAGCTGTGCAATGTGGTGCATTGTGGGAGTTGTTGTCTTACATACAAATGCGCCCTAAAGTTATTTTCTGTCTTTTCTCGGTCAAGAGGGCACCAAATTTAAAATTTCTTTTACATTTCGACTACATATATAACCCACTTTCAATAAAGATTAATGTTGAAATGGGTGGAGTGACCCTTTAACATTTGTGATCCAACAAAAAAGGAAATAATATCATAGAGAGGATCCCTGCAGAACCTGAAATCTGAGACTTCATCTGAAATCTGAAATCAGAAATCTGTTTCATATCAATAGTAACAAAGCACAAAGATTATTGCGATATATTGGATGGGATGCTCGCAACAGTGTTCCATTCATTCATCAACTGAAAACAGCATAGCCCACCGGTTCATAAAAATGAGAATCGATTAAAATCGAGAAATCAATATTTTTTACCTAGCCCTAGTTCAAGTAGCCTACATTTTTAAAAGTTTCTTCGTCGTCTGTTTTCTTGCGTTTATTTAGCTGATGCTGCTGATTGCCGTAACTGATTCTCTGGTGCTCAGGTGACAGGTCACAATTTCTTTCAATCACACAGCACGGAGCATTTTAGTCCTACAGGAATATCTGAACCACAGCCAATCAGAGGCAAAGACCCGCCCAATCTCTATCTCTGATTGGTTTAGACCACGATATGATCCAACCATCCGTGCAAGGAACACAAAAGACTCGTTTGTGGAGAGGCAGCGGCAGTGTTGCCAGACGTACGATAATTATCGTATTTGTATGATAATTTTGACCTATGTACGATCAATAATGAAAAAAATTCCATAATGTACGATAAATTCAGAATTTTGTGACACTTCAATCGGAGGTCATTGTGCTTCTATACTCATTGATCTAGCTGTGGATCTACGTCATGATTGTGAGGAGAAAGTGAAGGTGAGAGAACACGGCAGAGAGGGAGCAAGAGACCTTGCGTGTGTGCCTCATGAAAGCTACACCCCCCAGTCAACACTCCAGTCAACTCCAAATTTTTAAGCCGCCCTTTCCCGCCCCCAGCAAAGTTTAAACCGCCCGCTCCCGCGAGATTCGTGTTGGGTGGACTCAATCCCAATGCAGCCCTCTAATGTGTATGCTCACATCAGGGCTCCAGACTAACTTTTCCACTGGTTGCACTGGTGCTACCAACTTTCTCAGTTGGTCGCACCAGCATATGATTTGGTCGCACCTTTTTTTCTTTTCTTTTTTTTTGCTACATGCCATGGGATTAATCAATGCATGCTGATGAATAGTGGTTTTAATGGACCAAAGATAGCAAAGGCTTTCTGGGCTGCAGCATAAATACCTGTAATATATTAATTATCATTGCCAAATTTCTGGATTTTCATGGATTTTGAACAGTAATTTTAATATGCAATTTTAAGCATTTTACATTTGAATTATATACAATCTATCTATTTACATTTGAATCATAATCTACTCTATCTATCTATCTATCTATCATCTTTCTATCATCTTTCTATCAGCATCATCTTTCTATCTTTTAAAAATCATTAAACATTCAAATGCATGCATTACATTTTAAAAGATTAGAGTATTATAATACAGATTTTTCGTTTTCAAAGTTTATAGTTGTAACAAAAATCGAAAAATCTCACAATCCTTACCTTCTGCATTTTATAATAATTTCCTTTTCCTCAGTCGAGCGATTACTCTCATCTAACCGCTGAAAAGACGTAGGAAGGGGCTCGGTGTTTCGTGAGACATTTTCATTTTTATATGCCTTAATCGAGAATTAAGCGTGTAATTGGCGCGTTTCACCCTCATGTGCAATGCGCGTGACGTCTACGTTCGACAATAAATAAACTGCACGTGTCTTGCGGAAGAACACTGTAGCCGGAGCTACTTCTCTCCATTAATGTCTATGGCGAGACACGCAGGCACTGGGCAACTCCGCATCCGAGTCGACCCCGGGACAAAATAGTCCGAATATAAACACTTATTATAGGCGTACCGTAGTGATTCAGGATAAATCAAAAACACGGTTTGGAAAATGGATTCATGATGTAGCCTACTCATTCATTTTTAACATAAGTTACGGACTGCAGCAGCGGATACAACGGCGTTCTGTTGCGCAAGCGTCCACTCGCACATATGCGACCGCATAAAATTTTAACTCGCACATTCTCAAAAAATGGTCGCATATGCGACCAATTTGGTCGCAGTCTGGAACCCTGCACATGTATTCAAGGTGTATGTTAAGTATGTTATTCATACTTTGTACTTGATCATATGACATTTTTAGAGTCATTAAATTTAATTTTGCCTTGAAAATGGTCTTTAAAACCACCATAAATACAAACAGACCATAACATGTGTTTTAATTTATAATTTAATATTACTGTTTTGACTGTTTCTTTGATCAAATAAATGCAGCCTTGGTGAGCATAACAGACTTTTTAAAACTTCTGAACGGTAGTGTATGTCATTAACAAAAATACTGCAATAAATGCATAAACTTTAGTTGTGTCTTCTCACCTTCTTGGTGGAGGCCACCTTCAGGATGGAGCCGTAGATGGAAGTGACCCTGGCCTTCATCTCTCCGAGCCGTGTCAAAGCATCCTTTGCATATACCGTCAACAGCAAGGACGGAGAAGGCACTGGAATCATCTGTGGCACCCTGACAGTAACTGCGCTGAGATCTTGAAACTTGTTCAATACAGAGAGGTACTCTGTGGCCTGAGCCATCCACTGCTCCTTATGCCGCACACAAAGGTGCCGGTACATCGCAGTTGCACTCTTCCCTGGTGCCTGACACTGCATCAGTCTAACAAACTCTTTATCACAAGACAGCCTTTGAACAAAAGACACACACAAAAATCAAACCCTGGGCATTTTACATCTTTACAATGTTTTGATTGATGGTTGTCAAACATCTCAGCCTACCTGTAGGTCAGGACTGCTGGGAATTTCTCACGATGGATGAGATCCAATTGATCCAGAATGTCTTGCGACCAGCCTGCCATCTTCTTCTTGCAAGAACAGCACTCCAGGTACTCTGTGACAATGAAATACCACCCTCTCATGTCCAAAACCCTCCGGACGGTGTTAAACAACCCACAAGGCCTCAAATGATTGCCGAGACGACGGCAGTTGGGCTTCGCACACACTAGCTTGTATGCCCACATGCGACAGGGCAACCAAAGGAACAGCCTGCTATGAAAGAACGGGTCAGGAAAAGGAGGAGGCTGTGAATCCAACAACTGGGGTCTAGGAGGTGACCACCACAGCTGCAGAGGTTCAGTCAGCGTCAACTTCCCAGATGCATCTTTAGTAAAGAGAGCCTTACTGACCCAGAGATGTTGCTCTTTTGGCAGCGTATGCTTCCAACCATCTGGTAGTAAAAGCTATGAGAAACAAAGAAAAGAAGAAGTTGAACATGCAAATGTTTTCATTATTCTGCAATATGAGGGCCACAGCTGCCATTTGACTTACTTCTTCAGGAGGATCAGGAAGCTTTTCAACTGCTTGTTGAGCCATTTGTGATAAGGGTTGGCGTTATTGCTGCCAGGAGGATCGACTCGCAGTTACCTGGTGTTAAAGAAAAATATATCAGTGATGCCCAGATTTTTTTTTTTTTTTTTTACAGAACCAGAGAAACTTTTAATTCGGGGACTTGATCTCTTTATGCGGTTCAGGCCAGGGTGTCATGTTCTCAGTCATTTTAAAGTTTTTTTTTTTTTTTTACATCAGGCCGCCTCTCAATATTTCAGCCGAATAGATTTCCCATATTGCTACACTAGCATAATTTTTGGTCACGATGAAGTGGGTCGGATGCAATGAAAATGTCAAATGCATAATCAGAAAAGCACTAATTAAACGCTTTAATTGACTGTTT